>CAKOAT010174155.1:5569-54639 GCA_932364175.1 Eruca vesicaria subsp. sativa
ACGATCTTCGAGTTTTATAAAACGATCTCTCGAGTTTTATAAAACGATTCTCAAGTTTTATAAAATGATTCTCGAGTTTTATAAAACGATTCTCTAGTTTTATAAAATGATTCTCGAGATTCATAAAACTGTTGCGTTTACGCGTTTGCGGGGAATTTTGGCTATTGATTCCGTCGTACCGATTTTGACCCCAACAATGCTCTGCGCCAAAATCTGAGTAACAACCTGCCACAAACCATGGATTATCTCCTATCTTAATATAGGGTGTGTTTGCCTTGACTACTTGGACATGGTCATAGAAATCAGTATTGCTGATGAGTGGCAGATATAGCATGTTTGTCTTCATCTCGCAAATAGCGAGAACCTGGGCAGAATTCCAGTCTATTTGAATATCCATAGCATGAAATTATACTGAAACTAAGGCATTGCAGATTTGTACCTGAAGGTTTCTCACAATTCCTCATAAATTTGTCTTAGAGCAATACACAAAAGTGAATGAATTGCTGAAAGGTACTATCTTCAGATTCAGTTGCTCAGCCATAGACCTGAGCACAATGCTGACTGAAGAGCATGTGCTGCAAAGGGAATTAGGGTAGCTGTGACCTCCAATCATGAATGGAACCACGAACTTCCCAGGATCACTCTTCTTCTTTTGGGTAATCCTCTGCTTCAGCTACTCTCTGGTCTGATCGAACAAACTCTCAATGTCCTCGTCTGTCTCTTTTCTTTCTCTGCAAAAAATCCATACCAGTTGGGCCGAAACATCTTAATTAAATGGCATGTTCATAAGAATCTTTATCATCCTCTTGGTGAAACTATCCAGCTCTTTCTCATTAGCTTCCCTTTTTAGATGCTTAGGAACCTTGTTTTTCTTTCCTTTAGAAACTGGTCCTTCTGTAGCCTGGTCAATGAACATATAGTCTCTGGTGCATCTTCATGTTCCTGATTGGTGTCTCATGTTGGTGCTGGTAATGTCTTAGACGAGCATGTGTGGGTGTCGATCGACACTTTCCGTTTCACAAGATTTTTACAAACTTACCATGAGGTGTAAACTGGTGCTCCGCCTCTGATGTCAACCGCCGTTCTGTTTCGGATGTCAAACAATAATCTGTCTTAGGTGTCGATTGACACCAGTTAGAACAGCTAAAGGACATAGAAATTTTGACTTGAAAGCCTCCTTCTTCAATTTTATCCTCATTACCCATTGCCGGAAATGATCATCTATAACCACATTCACATGTTTTCTATGTCCAGCCTATCCTTTTTCTTCTAATCGATGCTTCTTTCCTTCTCACAGATCAGTGGTATGAACCCCTAGAGTCTATAACTTCTTCACATGGGTGGTGAGAGCATCGTACTTTCCATTCAGATTGGTGTATGGAATTTATATTCCCATTAAAAACCACTGTCAACTTCTGCTGACCCTCCATAATATGATCAATCATACTCTATATCTTGCTTTCTACAGTTGCTGGTGGAGCATTCTGGTAAGAAGAATCTCAATTGTTCATGTTATTGCTGTAAGAACTCTACTGTTGTGAACTATGGTTGTAATTACTCCTCTGACCACCGCCATAGGAGTCCATGTTTCCAGTCCGATTATACTTCTGAAACCCAATACGACTGATGTAGTTCACATCATCTTCATCGCCCTTGTCAATGGCGATATCAACAACCTCTACATCTTCTGCAAAACCCACCTGCTTCTTGAGCACCTTGTGAACACTGCTAGATTGGCCTTAACTTCATTCATCTGCTCCTTAGCAAGGGTTGCAGTCGTTTTATTCCAAATTAGTGTTCTTGGTGTTATTTCCAGATGCTAAGTTCTTCAATAAGTCTTACCGCTTCTTCAGGATTCCTAGTGGTGAAATTTCTATTACGAACAGTGTCTAGAGCCATTTGGTAAACCACATTTATGCCTCTTAAGAAGGTACTAATAAGTTGTACCTCTATTAATCCATGGTGGACAATTTTTCTAATAAGACTCAAATCTGATGTGAGTGCTCTTAAATGATTCAGGAGGCTCTTGTGTGAATGTAGCAATTATGTTCCGGAAGTCTTCAGTTCGCAAATCATTAAGGAAATTACACAGGAAGACGTTCTTGATGTCATCCCAGGATTTAAGATGTCTTGGTGATAACTACTTAAGCCAATATAAAGCATCTGCAGCAAGTTAGTACTTAAAGAGCTTACATACTAGATAGTTCTCCGGGACGCCATTGGCTTTGATAGCAGAAACTAAATCCTCGAACCTCACAAGATGGTCCATCAGATGCTAATGTGGGTGACCATGACAAGGTGTCTATCCCACAAGTGAAAAGTATGAAGGCTGTAGTTTGAAATCGTGCGTTTTCTGAGTAGGAGGACAAATGGAAGATCTGTTGGCGTAGTATTGATCTAGACAGTTATAGTCAGCAAATGTTCTGGTGGGAGCAGCCTAAGCTAGAAGTGCATCAGCTTCTCTATCAGCTACCCCTGGTTCAAGGATTACAGCCCCCTGATCATCCAGTGTCTGTCATGTTGTATTACGCAGACCATCTTGGTCAGGCAAGACCTCTCTCTTATCCCTTGTTAGTATAAGAGTTGCCATCATGTTGCTTGCTCATGGGTTAGTGTCGATCGACGAAGGTGTACCACTGTTGATCGTTGCTCGCTTACAAGTAGTATCGATTGACGAAGGTGCACTACAGTGCGCTTCTCTTTGCAGTTTGTGCGTGCTAACAAAGCAGGATCTGAGAATAATAGATTTTTTTCCTTGTTGCTTCTGATATTGCTGGTCTTGTACCTAGAATTTTTTTTTGTTTTTCTTGTTTGCGAATAAAATAAAAGAAAAACCTAGACGTAATTTATCCATTAAACCTAATTTAGTGAAACTCCTATAAATTAATAATGTTGGGACTACACCAAAATTTTATTTTTTTATTAATTTAGAGAGGTATTAATTTATAGATATACTAATTGAACAAAAAACTCATTTTGATATTATAAAATTATATTAATTTATAGAGATATTTTGTGTTTATTAATTTTTCGAGTATAAATTTATTGAGGTTTTACTGTATTAAGTATTTGTTTCTTGCATTGGAAATCATGACCATGATGATTTGGAGGCAAATATGTTACTATATCCGGTTACCTAATGCAGCGTGGTTACCTCATCCCTTTTCTCTTTAGTTGTTTTTTGCTTTTAGGTTTTATTTATTTTTGATATTTATTAGTTTATCCCTGTACATACTTAATTATGATTTAAGATAAGTGAGGAGATTGGATTTGAATCCTATGAGACTTAAGTCGTTTTCTTAGTATAAATATGCAACCTCTTGACATGATAGTTGTACTTTATTAATCAAGATACTTTTTCTCTTTAAATTCCTTATTTTTTTGCTAGAACATTAGCGTTCTCATCTAATTAGAAAAAAAGATCGATTTTAGGCATTCAAAAACAAAATAAGATTTTTATGTTAGAACATTTTCAATAGTTTACACTATTTTTCATTCTAAAATAAAGTCACTCTATAATAGAGTTGGAGTTTACTCTAATGGTACTGTATTTTAAAGTGAAAAATAAAGTGATAAAAAAAAAAAAAGTTATTCTATATTTGGAATAAATCTATTTTTCACTCTATTAAGGCATCTCCAACCCCACTCTCTTTTTCACTGTAAAATAGAATTTTAGAGTAAAAATGTTCCAATATTACTCTATATCTCACTCTATAATAGAGTGAAAATAGGTTTACTCCAAATATAAAGTATTTTTTTTTTGTTAATCACTCTATTTTTCACTCTAAAATAAAATAACATCGGAGTAAACTCTAACTCTATTATAGAGTGACTCTATTTTAGAGTTAAAAATAGTAAAACCGTTGGAGATAGTCTTATAAAATGAGATATAGAGTATCATTAGAGCACTTTTTATTCTATAACTCTACTTTAGAAAAAAAAATATAGTGGAGTTGGAGATGTTCTTGTAACTCGCGTTTACATTGCGAGTGGAACAAAAAAAAAATAGAAATATCTGGCATTAACAACTAGAGGCGCGTAGAATTAAATTATGCCAAAGGCATATCATTTTGGCAAGTACACGAACATATGCTCAAAACAAATTTAATTGCTTTTATCACCCATCTTATAAAGGTTATAAAACTTATGGTAATATTAAAAATTCAAAGGACTGGCAAAGCTACTTCACAGAACTAGAAGAGTTCGCTCTATTGAAAGACAGACTTTCAGAATTAAAGATTTCTTACGTGCCAAAAATGAAAAATCGGACTGCAGATGGTTTAGTTAAGGTTGCTCGTAACTTTTACCGTTATTTGGTTGTTCTATTCTGATCTGGATTCCTAAACTACCTCAAGTTTGAGTAATAAAATAGTATTTTGATTTAAAAATAAAAAAATAAAAAATAAAGGTTATAAAACATACTTTAAGGAAAGAATGATCAGAAAGAAAATAAATTCAGGATAGGACTTATCATCAAACTTTTGGTTCAACTAAGCAAAAAGATGTTTTGTTCCAAGCGACTGCTAGATTTTGCACTAAAGATGTGATGGCTATTCTGATCAAGACTGATTCTTTCCACTAAACCATGATCCTATGGCTCTAAACTCAATAATACAGGCAAAAGATGCAACTATTGACTAAAAAAAGATCGTATAATATTTAAAAGACTGATTTATCAGGTAGATACATTTACAAAGATGGTGACAAGTGAAGAAATATTTCGCAGGGACCACTTCAAGGAGGGCCTAGTTTCTTTGCTTTTCTGTTTTAGGCAGAGACCTTCACGACCTCAAAAAAAATTTAAATCATTGCTTCACTCGCCGTATACCCTCCTTCTTGATTTTTCTAATAGGGTAATGTGTAATTTGTTGAGACGAACGAAAAACAGATTTGATCATAAAATCTAACTGATCGATAAAAATAGAGGAGCATAAACGATTGCAAAAGTAGCAAACAAGATAATGAATGCTTACATAGGCAAATTTGCATTCAGTTTTGACATAGAGATATATAATTCTTACTTCCAAGGCGTTACCGACAAGTTGCATCCGCACGCACCTATAATATAATGTTCATTGACATACCATACTCTATACAAAAGTAGATAAATGCGGAAAGATGTACAAATCCAATATCGATTATTCAAAAAATGGCAGTTCTGTAAAAGTCTATACAATCATAAGGTCCGATTAACTAAAAAAAAGCATCTCAAAATCAAATAGCTAAAGGGAATTGCATCAAACCTACCTTTTACTTTTCGACTGCAGAAGGAAGCATAAAAAAACATATAAATCGTTATTAAGAAACTGAACAAGTTACCTGCCTAGTAGAAATCATAATTTTGGAAACAATAATCATACCCAAACGCTAAAACAATATCATTACTGGGAAAGGCAAAAGTAATCTATATGTCGACAGTTCTAGCATGTCCCTCTTGTTGTCATTCAAATTAATGGGTTAGTCAAAAAACACATGACGCACATGCAATTTGCATAGATATGGTAAGAAGTAATCAACATCAGCCACTAAAAAACAATACCAGTGGGACTAATTAGAACGAAAAGAAGAAAAGTAGAATGAAGCAAATACACGGATTTCAAATCTCTTTCTTGCAGATATGAGGGTAGTACACATTTTCTTCTATTTTTTTATTAGCGTGTACGTAACTGATCAACTTAAAGCAGCAAGTAGTTTCTTCCCTACGGTTTTTGCACTTAAACGTGTAGACAACCTAGGCAAAATTGCCTTCCATAAAGAAATAATTTGATATGGTTTAATTTTGCGAAACCTACAGAACAGAGAGGTCCTCTGTATAGTTGTCTAGTTGTAATTTTCCTCAAGGAGTTAGGCTTTGAATTAGGGTGACAGAATATTGTGCAGGACGGGATAAACGGATTACATACTTTGGTATGATTACATACTATGGTATGATCTAACTGTGGTTTGTGCAAAAGAAACAAGTTATGCAGAATAATTGCGATTTATTGAAAATAAATGCAAACCAAATGTTTGAATGGTAACATGTTTAATAAAACTGCAAGATAAATATAAAATATATATATATATATATATATATATATATTAATAAGTAAAAATCAGTGATACTGCATGGAATGAACGTCATATATAAAAATAGTTTTTTATATGTTATTATTTATTTGTGTGTCATTATTTATGTGGCAACCGAAATTCACCTACAGTTAAGATTACGTAAATATGAGAACTTAGAGCAAACCCTAATTTTTCAGAGGACCCGGCTATCTGCGGAACCGCACAAGAACAATCAAGAACACACTAGTAAAAAAAATCAAAATAGCTACGGTACATTCGTAGCAAATCGTAGCTATATGGAGAGCTTGCTACGAATTTCCGTAGCTATTCGTAGCAAGCTCTCCATATAGCTACGAATTTGCTACGAATGTACCGTAGCTATTTTGGTTTTTTTTACTAGTGAACACGACAAGTATGAAATAAAGACGTAAATAACGAGATTGAGAACGAAAAGAATCTTATTCCGAATCTGTGTAAGAATGGTACAACCAGAGTAGGCCTTAGCCACGCAAGCCGTCGGTGAGATCCCTAACCCTAGCAGGCTAAGACTAAAACCCTAGTTGAGGCGCAGCTCGATAACAAAAACGGAAAAAACCCTAAGTGTTAAGTTTAGTGGTGAAAGCTCTGAAAACTCGTCCTTTGCTTCTGTCCTCTTCCTTTTGTTTATATATTCCCTTCCTAGGCGGTTTAGTCCTTCATTTTCGCCCAGATTCGAGTTTATCGGGAATCTTCCATTTATCTCGATCTTTCCATTTTCTGTGAGGAAATCTTCTATTTATCTCCAAATTTGACATTTATCTTCGTTTTGCGAGTAAATCTTAAAACCGTCATTGTATCTTTGGGCTGGATTTCGCTTAAAGTCGCAAGCGGATTTTTATCGCGCTTTTGGGCTGTCCGAGCCGTTTTGTGATAAAAACCGTTTTACGATTTTAGACGAAATCGTTTCCTGATACGATGCCGTTTTTATAAGATTTCTCGAGTTGATCGTATAGTTTGACAATGTACGATGTTCAGCTTAATCGTTGCCGTTTTATACGATCTTCCCAAACTTTACGAGAAAAGAAGAATTTTACGATATTATCATAAAACTTAAACAAGGAGATGGATCGAGACAAAACGAAAGACATTTTGACCATGGTTCAGAACATGATCGAACCGAAGGACGTATGCCTTGAGTCGAGGATGTGGGTGATCGAGGTTCGGGACGGTCAGCTCGACGTACGGCGAACCGAACCGGGAAGGGTCCAGCTCGCCGTACGGCGAGCTGTTCTGGAAACGGCCAGCTCGCTGTACGGCGAGCTAGATCGGGACCAACCAGTTCGCAATACAGCGAGCTGAATCGGCTGGTTCGGCTCGTCGTACACTGGACTGGTTCGGTCGAACCTGCTCACGGTTTACGACGGATGCGGTTTTTTTGTGGTTTTTGCTTAACTTGGGCAATCGTGTAATCAGCGATTGTTTCGTTTGTTCTTCTGAGAGGACGACTTCCAAGTTTTCCGTGGATTTCCTTTGTTCGGAAAGTCCTTAGAATTTTATAAAACGACTTCTCAAGTTTTATAAAACGTATTTTGACCCCAACAGTTAGCCCCCCAGCTCGTAAGAATCGTGGATTTCTTGTGAGCGGTTCGAACTTATTCAGCAAGTTTAGTGGAATTAGGCGGAATTTAATGGTCAAAAGTCCAAAGGTGAATAGTAAAACTTTTTCTTATAAGTATATGGAGCAAGTTTTTCAATTTTTTATTCACTTCCTTCCATAATTCTTCTAAGGTTCAAGAAGTTTTCTCTCTTCCTCTTCCTTTGAATCTTTTTCCCTCTCGATTGCTCAACATGTCTTCCGAGTGGAAAGCTTCGGGGCACGCTCACACATCGATTTTTGATCCAAGTGACCTCGAAATCTCTGGAGGTTGTGCCCTCCCCAAGCCGATCTTTCTGTGGTTTGCCGTGAGTAGGAAAGAGGTCACAAAGTATAGGTCGACTTTGGGTGTTGCCGACGTTCCCCCAGCCAGCTTCTGGGTTCCAAAGAGAGACAAGCTTCGGAGAAACACAGACGGTGTTAGGACGAGTACCATTCGTTCCCTCAGGGATTTGAGAAATTCTCGTGCAATCCCTGAGTCGGTACAGTTTTGCTTTCCTCAATGGGGCCTAGATGCCGAGAATCCGCCCCTGGGTTACTTCACATGTTACGAGGCTTTTCTGTTGAATTGTCAATTATGGTTCTCTATTCCGCGAGCCATTATTGAGCTTTTGGATCGGTTCAAAATGTCGTTCAGTCAGCTTCGTCCCACCGCGTTACAGCACATCGTCGGGATTTTGGTGCTGGGTTACGAACATGGAATGTCTCTCAATGCGGACTATCTTCTGGCTATGCTGATGTTCAAGCGCACGAAAGGGTGTGGATTCTACTTATCCCGGCGGTCGTGGATGTCGGTTATCGACGGGCTTGCCTCAAATGACCATGAATGGAAGGATTGGTTTTTTTATGTGAAAGCTGATAGCGTGTCGGTGGATGAGAATTGCATTCCTTTGTTTAAGACCGAATGGGCGACGAACGGTACTTAGGTGGCGAAATATACACTTTGTGTACTTTTTGCATTTTGCAGTGTTTACTCCTCTCGTGCCATTACCCGAGGATATCAAGTTAGTCATGAACCTTCTTCGTGGCGGTCCGTTTTACTGGGGATACTTTTCTCCTAAAAGAGTTTGTCGTGCCGTCGCCTATTATTCATCTGGTTTTTCTCAGAACGATCGAGTCAAGGTTGAGACGGATGACGACGCGGAAGCGAGGGAGAGGTCTAGATCTCCACAGGAGAGTGAAGTTCCGATTGCTGAAGGTCGATTGTTTGATGATGATATCAATATTGAGGATTTTCTCGACTTCTCAGCTCCCTCCTCCGAATTTGATCCGGCCGAGACATCGTCCAAAATTCCAGCTGATACGCCGTTTGCGAAGGCGTCGAGGCTTTTCAACAGGGTCTGTTTTCCTGTACCGATTTTTGTATTTGTATTACGTGTGACCGGGTTTTGATAAAATATTTCCCTTGTTCTGCAGGGTCTTCGCTTCATGAACGAAGCGGTGAGCGCAAGCGATGCAGAGATTCGTAAGGCTGAGTCTAGGATAAAGGCGGCGGAGATGGAGGCCGCTCGTCTCAAAGAAGAGATCAGTGCCAATCTCTCTCGCGCCCAGGATCTAGATAGAAGGGAGGCTGCCCGTGTGAGGGAAGAGTATGAGGATGATTCTCGTCGCGGTCTTGAGCTTTCTGACGTGAGACTTTGTCGCACCCGTAAAGCAGGCAAGAGAGAGGTTGCTGCAGAGATGATGGTTTGTCGTGAACGGTTTGTGCCTGTTTATTCGGAGTTTGAGGACGCGCAACGGACCAATGGCGATTTTCGTGAATGCTGGGGCGTAGTCGGCGGTTTGCATCTCTCCAAGTATCCGGATAATTCGTATGAGGTGGAGTCTGCCAAACATAAGGCGCGCTTGGCTAAACGAGAGAAGAAGAAGGCCAAATTTCTCAACCCTGAGGCGCAAATGTGAGATCAGTGGAACCCTATTGTCGTATCGCCGGATTCGGTTGAAGTCGGGCCTGAGATCCCAGACGCGGGCGGAGAAGTTGATCAGCCGTGTCTTCATGCTGACGTTGGTCAAAGTTCAGCGTCTGAATATTATAACTTTGATGGATGATGTTCTTGTTTTATGATATTGCTGTAGTGTTTTTCCAAAATTGGCCGTTAGTGGCTTTGAATCCATGCCGCTGGGCGGCGTGTATTTGAACGAATAGTATTAAGAATATATTCTAAGTTTGAAATCTGCGTTTCGTTTTAGATGTAGAGGGAAGAATACGAGTTGTCGCTCGTATCTAACTCTTGGTGTAGATCGTCCGGTTCGTTTACTCCGAGTGTTTCGATTTTCGCGAGTGTTTTAGATGTGGGCGAAGAGCCATGCCTTTAGGATCCTGATTCATGCCTTGAGACGTTAGAGATCAGTGTGCTGGGTTTAGGGAAAGACCTAGTTTTACTCTCGGATTGAGGCTATGCGATGACTAGTCGGCTTTCGTTTTGCCGGTTGCGATTTTAACCTGATTCCATACCGATTTAGAATCCGTGATATGTTCTCGGCTTATACGATTCGTCTGGTTGGAACCGAGCATCTCACTGAGAACAATTTCTAAGTTGCCTGGAAGTGTTGACCAAAAATTTGGATTTCTTTTATAGAGCGCTATTTTATCCTAGTCGGATGTATGCGGACCAGTGGGTCGGTGCGTTTGTTTAGGACGGCTAGTGTGCTCGACGGGGCCAATCGCCGAGCGTTTGTGATTTTATAGTCGCGGACGGACTTTTGTGAAATATTTTTCTAACACTTTAGGCGACGTCTCGCCGGTTCTTTTCGAAAATATTTGATGTATAAGTTTTTGTCGAAATGATTAAGTAGTTGTTACTGTGGAAGTAATTTCCGGATGTTTGGAATTTGTTTTTACGCTTTTCGAAAGTAGAGAGATTTTATAATATTTTGACTTTGTCTTTATTAAAAAGTTTTTAAAATTTTGGTTACAAAGCGAATGTTTTAAAATTTTGGAGTATACAAATACTCGTATACGCACCCACTCCCCCCCCCCCCGGTTTTGAAAAGGGGGATTGAACTCTTATTTAGGCGAGCTGCCTACGTATTCCTTTCGGAAATCAATTCATCTCGTAGTTCTGATTGGTCGCTGGATCGACGTCTTGGTCCGGGTTTATCTCCTCCGGTTGGGTAGAAGTGATGGGTGCGGAAGCTTGTTGCTTCTCGACCGTTGCTGGTTTTGGGTCGTTCTTCGCGGGTGGTGGTGTGAACTTCGCCCATTTCGGTTTCACGATTGCGACCGCAAATTTCCTTAGCTTATGTTCGGCTAAAAAGTAAGATCGTGATTGTCTCTGGCATCCCCAAATTGCCGCGACTCCCGTAAGGGACGGAAACTTTATGCCTAAGTGATATGTCGACAGAACCTCCTTCATGGAGTTTATCCAAGCCGTGCCCATGATCACATTGTATGGCTGGGAATCGACGACTGCAAAGTTGATGATTTTCATCACTTCTTTGGCTGCGACCGGTAGTGGAATTGACCCTAGAGTCATGAACGTTTTGCCGGAGAAACTAGTCAACGGTTTTGGTATCGGCTCGACTTCCGCTAAATCGATACCCATGCATGTCAATGTGTTGCAGAAGATTACGTTGACGGTGCTTCCGGTATCGACCAGGATTCGGGTGACTTCTATGACTAAGTCAATGACGAGAGGATCGGCGTGTGGTTGAATGATTCTGCCGGTTTCTGCGTCATCGAAAGAGATTACCCCCTTTGGAGTGTTATCCGATGGTACCTTCCAACTCGAGCAGGTTTCGGCTTTTCGTTGGTAGGACATGATAGACGAGATGGTGTCGGTTTAATACTGCGATTCGCCGATGATCATATTGATCTTTTGGCGGTGAGCATCGATTCGCCCGAGTGGTTCCCTTGAGGCGGAGTCTCCACTCGCGAGTTCCTCTCGTTTTTCGGAGGGCGATCTGAATCGAGGATGAGATCTTTGATGCTGGATATTTCGGAGAGTTCTCCCGCGATCAATTTTGTGGCAAGTCTGGCGCCGAGAACTTTGCAGTTCACGGTAGAATACCCACTGGTTTGACGAAGATCGTAGAAGGAATTCTCATAGTAAATTGGATTCCTTGACCACGTGTTCCCCGTAGTTCGCCCTTGTTCCGATCCGGAGTTAATGGCGTAGTTGTGCACCCCTTGGAGATCCTGCCCCTCGTGATGGACGAATTTGTCATCAGGAGAGTTTTTCTTTTTCAGCTTCTGCTCGGATGCGATGTCCTTTGCAGACGCTTTCGCTGTCTTATGCTTTTCAGACAGGATTTTAGTCTCCTCTTCGATGGTTATGTAATCGGTATCTTTGTGGAGCGCGTCCTGGATCATTCGCGGTTTTTCGAGAGTTATCCATTTTAAAAATTTCGAACCACTCGAGCGATGCTCCTTCTAGGTTTTTAACGAAAAGACGGCAATAGCCCGCGTCCTTTTTGTGATACTTGAGGTTGGCTCGTCCCATCGTAATCTGGAAGGCCTGCAGGTGTGCCTTGGGATCAGCTGTCCCGTCGTAAGTCGGCACCTTGAGCTTTTCTGGATCGGGTAGCTTGACCTCGGTGACACAACCCGTAAAAGGCGTTTTCCGAGATTCATATAGTAGCCGATCCATTTTAGTTGCGGCGCTGGTTGCATGGTTAATTTGAGACTTCACCGCTTTTACCGCTGCAGCCATTTTGTTAATATACTCGTGGAGATCGAGGATCTCAGTTAAATTGCCCGCAGTTTTCCGACCTCGTCGGAGTTTGCTGCGAGTAACTGGAGACCGTTCCTCGGCTTTTTTTGTGAGTTGCGCAAAATAGAGCTCCTCCTAGTCTCCAGTAAGAGAACGCTCGGAAGAGGACTCCAGCTGCGAGTTTTCCTTCTCCTAGGATGGACGTCCGCATCCTCGTCCGACGAGTCGGCTTGGTCACTCGTTTCCAGGTTAACTCTTTAGAAGTCGTTTACCTCGGTCTCCTATCCGCGAGTAGGATATTTGTCCAATTCGTTCAGTGTCGCGTCAGGGTTATCTTTTTCGGCGTCTTTCTCCGGTAAGTTATCCCTCGGTTCGGGGATGATCCATAGGAGTTGTGGGAACCGAAATTCACCTACTGTCAATAAATCGTAAATAAGGAAACTTCGGGTAAACCCTAAGTTTCCAGAGGAACCGGTTATCTGCAGAACCGCACAACAATAATTAAGAAAATGATGAACTTAAAATTAAAAAGAGAATGAACGAGATTGTGAGAAAGAAGGTTCTTATTCCGAATCTGCGTAAGAACTGTTACAAAGAGAGTAGCCTTAACTCTAGAAGTCTAAGAATGAAAACCCTAGTTGAGATGCAGATCGCTAACAGAAAACATAAACATTCCTAAATGCTAATTTTGGTGGTGGGAGCTCTGAAAATCGTGTCCCTGCTTCTGCCCTATGCCTCTTGCTTATATACTGCCCTCCTTGGCGGTTTTAGCCTTTCCATATCCCCCGAACTTGAATTTATCGGGAATCTTCCATTTATCTTGATATTTCCTTTTCTTCCGTGGAAATCTTCTATTTATCTTCAAACTTGACATTTATTTTCCTTCTGCGAGTAAATCATCAAAACATTATCGTATCTTCGTGTTAGATTTCGTTAATATCGCGAGATGGGTTTTCATCGCATTTTAGGACCTTTCGGGCCGTTTTACGATAAAATCCGTTTTACGACTTTATACGAGATCGTTTCCTGATCCGATGCCGTTTTTAGTAATTTCCCCGAGTTAATCGTAAAGGTTAGCTACGTTCGTTTCTTTGTTAACCGTTGCCGTTTTTTACGATTTTCTTGACGTTTTTCTTAAAAACGCGTTTTTATGATTTTACCAAAAAATCTCAAATAAATCGTATAGTTTAGGCAATGTTCGGTGTTTCGTTTAACCGTTGCCGTTTTATACGATTTCCTCGAGTTCTTTCAAAGTTTTACAGTTTTTATCGTAAAAATCGAATGATAGGTCGGATCGAGACGAAACGGGAGACATTTCGACCGTGGCTCGGAACACGACCGTGTCGAAGGATGTAAGCATTGAATCGGGGATGCGGGAGATCGAGGCTCGGGATGGTCGGTTCGATGTACTGTGAACCGAGCCGGACCGGTCCAGCTCGTCAGTCGAACTGTCCGAGAAGCTCCTAGTTCGCCAACGGCGAACTAAGCCGGATGGCTTAGTTCGCCGTTGGGCGAACTAGTCTGGACGAGGCTAGTTTGCCCAACGGCTAACTAAGCCGGCTGGCAAACTAAGCCGGGACGAGGCTAGTTCGCTTTTTACGGTGGTTTCGGTTTTTCGCGGCTTTGTAAAACGATTCTTGGAGTTTTATAAAACGATTCTCAAGTTTTAAAAAACGATTCTCGAGTTTTATAAAACGATTCTTCGAGTTTTATAAAATGATCCTCGAGTTTTATAAAATGATCCTCGAGTTATATAAAACGATTCTCGAGTTTTATAAAACAATTTTTCGGGTTTTATAAAACGATTCTTTGAGTTTTATAAAACGATTCTCGAGTTTTGTAAAACGATTCTCGAGTTTTATAAAACGATTCTTCGAGTTTTATAAAACGATTCTCCGAGTTTTATAAAACGATTCTTCGAGTTTTATAAAACGATTCTCGAGTTTTATAAAACGATTCTCGAGTTTTATAAAATAATTCTTCGAGTTTTATAAAACGATTCTCAAGTTTTATAAAACGATTCTTCGAGTTTTATAAAACGATTCTCGAGTTTTATAAAATGATCCTCGAGTTTTATAAAACGATTCTCGAGTTTTATAAAAAGATTTCTTTTATATTTCTGCGGGAGTTTTGGCTGTTGATTCCGTCGTACCAATTTGGACCCCAACAGGAGTCGCGAAATCGAGCCTCCTTCCGCGGATCTTAGTAGTTCTGCGGAGGTGAATCGCTCTGGTTTTCGCAGTTAGGGTTTTCGACCTGTTTTGTGAGCGAACTAATGAGCTTTTCTTGCTCTTCCGAGTTTTTGTTAAAGTTGGAGAGCATCTTTTCGATGGTCTCGGCGTTAGCGTTTGTAGCATTGGCCGCGGACACATCTTGTGGTGGTGGTGTTTAGTCAACATTATCACTTTCGTCGCGAGTTTGGTTGTCACCAGTCATCGTTTCTTGATTGAGCTTGCTGCGACTTGAGTGTAAGATAGATCCGCCCCCCTCCTTCTAGCGCCAAACTGTGGAAACCGAAATTCACCTACTGTCAAGATTACGTAAATATGGGAACTTAGAGCAAACCCTAATTTCCTAGAGGACCCTGTTATCTGCGGAACCGCACAAGAACAATCAAGAACACGACAAGTATGAAATAAAGGCGTAAATAACGAGATTGAGAACAAAAAGAGTCTTATTCCGAATATGTGTAAGAATGGTACAACCAGAGTAAGCCTTAGCCACACGAGCCGTCGGTGAGATCCCTAACCTTAGCAGTCTAAGACTAAAACCTTAGTTGAGGCGCAGCTCGATAACAAAAACGGAGAAAACCCTAAGTGCTAAGTTTAGTGGTGAAAGCTCTGAAAACTCATCCTTTGCTTTCGTCCTCTGCCTTTTGCTTATATACTCCCTTCCTAGGCGGTTTGGTCCTTTCTTTTCGCCCAGATTCGAGTTTATCGGTAATCTTCCATTTATCTCGATCTTCCCTTTTTCTGTGCGGAAATCTTCTATTTATCTCCAAATTTGACATTTATATTCTTTCTGCGTGTAAATCTTAAAACCGTTATTGTATCTTTGGGCTGGATTTCGCTTAAAGTCGCAAGTGGGTTTTTATCGTGCTATTGAGCTGTCCAAGCCATTTTGCGAAAAAAACTGTTTTACGAGTTTAGACGAGATCGTTTCCTGATACGATGCCGTTTTTATATGATTTCTCGAGTTGATCGTATAGTTTGAAAATGTACGATGTTCCGCTTAATCATTTCCGTTTTATACGATCTTCCCGAACTTTACGAGAAAAGAAAAATTTTAGGATTCTTATCATAAAACTTAAACGGTGAGACGGATCGAGACGAAACAAAGACGCTTCGACCATGGTTAAAACATGATCAAACCCAAGGACGTATGCCTTAAGTCGAGGACATGGGAGATCGAGGCTCGGGACGGTCAGCTCGACATACGGCGAACAGAACCGAGAATGGTCCAGCTCGCCGTACGGCGAGCTGTTCGGGAAACGGCCAGCTCGCCGTTTGGCGAACTGAATCGGCTGGTGCGGTTTTTTGCGGTTTTTGCTTAACTTGGGCAATCGTGTAATCAGCGATTGTTTCGTTCGTTCTTTTGTGATGACGATTTCCAAGTTTTCCGTGGATTTTATAAAACCACTTCTCTAATTTTATAAAACGTATTTTTATTTTTTTGCGAAAAGTTTTGGTCATTGATTTCGTCGTACTGATTTTGAACCCAACAATTTATGTATTATGTATATAATTAAATTAGACTAGTTACATAAATCAAAATATACCTCTTGTTTATTTATGATACATTTTGGTAAGTAAATTAAAAAAAATCATTTTATTTATTTAATTTGGTATATAACTAAATTTTATTGACCTGGACATATATATATATATATAGTATATTCTAACATATAAATATTTATTTACTGAGAATTCATATGCATATGATAAATGTAGATCCTAAAATCCACACTAAGTATTTTGTAGTGATCAAGAGTTTAACCTGGGGAAGACAAATGATGTGAGAAACGATGCTCTTAGAACACATCAATACAATAGGAATTCTATGGACAAAAATGGACTTTATTTAATGTGAGATTCGGTACAAAGTGGTAAACAATATCGAAAACAACAAAGAATGATAAAAGTTATATGCGAACTAGATGTCTATGAAGTGAGGCCGATGAGAGTAGTGATTTCTCAAGGGTACAAAGTCTTATGATATGCTCTAGCTCATCTTTTATAGTTTCCTTCTCTCTTAACTGTTTCTGTGATCTCCGGAGTGATAGCTCGAGCTTGTTGTGCTCGATCTTATCGAGTTGATGTTGATAATGCACATGCTTCAACTTCCTACGATCAATAGGTCCAACGCTTATTCTTATCTTACTTGATGGGTACTTCTCAGGCTAATTTTCCTAATAATTTTCTTCACCTCGCGAAGGACCTCGTATTACCGAAATTAATGGGCCCGATTTTGGGCCTAACATTTTCCTCCCAGCCTTTTTAGTTTGGGAAACTGAAAAGGCTAACGGTTAATCAACTGTACGACGCTGTGATGTATCCCGGAGAGAGTGATGCCACGTGTATCTCTCTTGTCGGCCAGTTCCTCATATCGTGTGGCTGAGATTGATTGTCGACGTCACCTACTTCGGGAACTGTTTTCAAGTTTTATTAAATAGGTCGTCTTCTTCGTTAAGAAAGCTAATCGTCATAGCTTCTATTAGTCTTCTCTTTATTTCTGTTCTCGACAAACTAAATGGCTAACGAGAGATTTGGTCCTCATCTTCCTTTGATTCTTAAGGGAAAAGACCTTGAAGGTATCTACGATCTTCTTGGAGTACCTTATGTTGTGGAACTCGATATCGCGGAAGACGGTGAAACCCCAGAGAATGTGCAATCTGGATATTACAGGCATTATTTGACACACTTCCGGGATTGTGGCTTGTCATTCCCGCCTCCTTCGTTTCTCCTTGAGGCTATTTCCGAGATGGAGATGGCTTTCACTTGCATGTGCCCTAAATTCCTTCGCTTCTTTCTGGGCTTACGGGTTCGAGCCCAAGAAAGAGGGTATTAGATTTGGCCTAGAGGAGTTGAGGCAGTTTTGTGAGGTTAAGAACAACACGCGTTTTTTGGTACTATGCTTCTTTCACCTCGTAACGGTCGCACCATCATCGAGGGTATTCCCAACCGTGATAATAGATGCAGAGAGAAATTCTTTGTATTCAAAATTAGCTTGGCTTCTGTTGGCGAATTCGATTCAAAGGATACAGGTTCGCTTCCTTGTTCTTACGAGAGTTAAGCTCGTTGTTGTTTTTTTGTACCCCCCCCCCCTTTTTGAAAGCTCCGATGACTCCTGAGCTTAGAGGTTTGTTGGAGACTTTGCGTCGAGGAAATACTCACTAGTTTACTTTCACTGTGGATCACATTCAGTCTGTTCTCTTTGTTCTTTCGGGGCAAGGTCGCACCGAGCCCATCTGTTTGGCCAATCCGGTTCGTCCGGAGGCCACTCGCTGCATTAAGTTTCCTTTTATTCTTTGATTCCATTGATACACATTATAATGGTCCCTGACGTACTGTTTCTTTAGGAGTGAGAAGGAGAAGTCCTTCTCTGGAAGGTTCGGGTTCACCTCTCAAGGTCGGGCCATCAGAGAGAGTTTGAAAGTCTCCCCGAGGGCCCACACTTCGTTCGAGGTTGCAAGTTAAATCTCCTGTGATCTTGGTTCGGTCACTAGCTATTGCTGTTCCGGCAGCCAGGAATCTAATTGTCCCAACTTGCTTGGCCGAATCTGTGGGAAATCATCTAGCGGCAATCATGTTAACGTCGCAGCCGCCCGAGCTCGACGTTGTAATCTTGAGGCTATAATTATGGATTCTTCTCTTCCCGGAGTTTCCTCTACTGGGAGAGCATTCGATGAAGGTCAATCGAGGGTCGATCCCGATCGGTCTTTACCGAGGACGGAATGGGTGGCCTCTCCAGCTATTAATTCTGAGGCGGGAGGGAGCCTTCCCGACGAATCCGAGCATCTTGCTCATGTGTTGCATGGAATTAGGTCGAAGGCCTGCAATCTTCCTCCGCTGGCTGATATGCGTACTCGGGAGGAGTACATTCGTATGGCGGTTGCGAATGCCAAGGTAATCGGTTCTTTTTCTTGTTCTTCTGTTATATCCCTTTTAGTTTCTGATAGTTTTGTCCGTTGGCAGGCTATAGAGACGAGCAACGAGCATGTTGCGTTGATTGAGAAATGCCTGGCGGAATTTCTGGGTAAGGAAGAAATCAAGGGATACCTGACTACGATCCAACTGTTACGGATTACTGTGTGAAAAGCGGAAGAGAAGGACTTGACGCGTGGTTAAGAGATTCAGGAACTGAAGGATAGGTCGGTCGGCTTCAAGAGGGAAAAGGTCGATCTTGAGAGTAGATTGTTGGTCGTTGAGCAAGAGAATATAGGGTTCTAGGGTGACATTAGATCAATGGAGGAAAAAGTCAAGAGGGAGTTCGAGAAACGAGAGGTTGCACTTAAGAGAGAGTACCGCCGTGCTCGCTGGTCTCTCGTTTAGAAATATGCAGGAGATGAAGGTGGAGAAGGAGGCTGAAATCCATCTGTAGGACGTGAAGGCACGTATTGATGTGTTATCAGAGTATCTGGAAGGCGGTTTTGAGATCGAGGTCGAGTTGAGGAGTCTCAGGGATAAGGAGCTTGATTGCTTGATCGAGAGTGGTAAAGTCGAGGTATGTGACCCGTCTTTGGAGCGTCTTCAGCTTCTTGAAGTTTCTTCAGTTTTGTCCAATCAAGCGGATTGACCATGGTGACGGCGTTTGCTTCTTTTGTCCATTTTTTGTTATCTTTTGGTTTCCTTTCGAGACGTTAAAATGTTTAATTTGTTTAATTTGTTTTCAGCTTGTACTTGACTTAAACCAAATTTGGATAGGATTAGGATTTAAAACCAATTGCAATTAGGATTAGGAGTAAACCAAACCAGCTGGTTAGGTTAGGGTAGCTTAGGATCAACGCTTTCTTTTCTTTATATTCTTTTAGCCGCTTATGGTTGAACACATAACTTTTATCAAGAAAACTTTAAGCATATTGCTTGTCTCTTATCAGTGCTTTCTCTGTTCAGCCTAAGAACAATGATCTTCATATAAGATAGAGTGATATATCGTGAATCATCTCAGACTTTACCCAGGGTTATCCTGCGTCTAGAGAGTAGCTTAACATCTTTTAGGTCCTTCCATAACCTTGAAGAAAAGTACCATCACCTTAGAAGGGTGTCACAACCTACACGGCCATCACACAACCATACCATCCAAGAAGCTTAAAGCTTATCAGGGACGTACCAAGTGGTATAAGAGCTCCTTGGAGGTTAGGGTTTGCTTTCTAATCGTATCTCTCATCCATTCACCACCAAAAACTTCTTCTTATCTTTCTATCTGTTGTAAGCTGAACCGGCCAACCCCTAAGAAGGTCTAAGATCTAAAAACAGAAAGAGATCGGCCAAATTAAAAAAAAAAAGCAAAACAAAAGCTGAAGAGAAATCCAGCTAGGGGTGGTAAAGCGGTTTGGTGCCAAAAATCATGAAATGTATCTATCTGATCACTTTAGGTTGTAGCTAGATCTTAGGTGACTGAACTTTGATCTAATCTGAACTCCTGGGAAAAATAGGTTATGAGCACAAGAACAAACTGAGTGAGACAGAGCTTATTTAAACTAACACTTTGTTGAGCACTTGTAACAGGAAAGATGGTTGACGGAGAGCATTTAGTCGGCCTTCCTGTTTTGGTGAGTTGGACGTTAGGGCCTATTTTGCTAAATTGGCCAGTTGGGCAATCGTGGATTGTCTTATTCAATTTTCTGGTGATTTCTATGATGGCGATTGTTAAGTTTACGGGGTTCCTTTGTTCATAAAATCTTTAGAATTCTCCTCGACGCTTTTTTGTTTTTTTATAAACATATTCTTAACTTTGCGGAGAGTTTTGGTCGTTGATTTTGTTGCAACCGTTTTTGACCCCAACAGTTAACCCCCCAGCCCGTAAGAATCGTATAGTTCTTGCGAGCAGTTTGAACTTGTTAGGCAAGTTTGGTAGAATTAGGCGGAACTTTAACGACCAAAAGTCCAAAGATGAATAGTAAAATCTTGCTTATAAATATGTGGGGTAGGTTTTCAAATTCTTTATCAACTTCTTTCCACATAATATTTCCTAAGGTAGTAAAGTCTCTCACTTCGCCTTTGATATCTTTGACCATGTTTTCAAAGAGGAGAATTCTCTCCGAGACGAACATTACGGCCCCGACGGGGCTAACTCGCAATATCGCGTTGTAGAGCCAAAGGAAGAGTTCATCATAACTTTGGTTGACTTCGAAGACATCGATGCGTATCGAGCGGCCGGGGGTGAAGAGAGGTCCGCCAAGCCCGGGACCGGGGTTCTGCCTCCATTCTATGCCACCCATGTAGACGGATGTCCGAGTCTGACCTGTCCCAACGGCCTTGATTCCATTCAGCGTTTTAGTCGTTTTCTGGATGCGGTGAAGTTTCGTCTTCCGATGGCTGGAGAGGATGACAAAACCGCGCCTGATGGCTACTTCACGTGTTATGATGCGTTCTTGACGTAGTGTCATTTGTGGTTTCTGATTCCGGAGACCGTCGTTTGGTTCTTTTATCGTCTTGGGCTGTCGATAAGTCAAATGACTTCGTGCAGCTTACAACAACTCGTCCAGATTTTGGTGCTGAGTTATGAATGAGGTATGACTCTTGATGCTGATTACTTTGAAAGTTCATTGAAGCCCGAGGGGAATTCAAGTAGACTTCGGAGCAGAAAAGAAAAGAACAACCTCCTAGAGAAGTAGTATATAAGCATGAGGTCGAAGTCAAGAGGAGGCAGAGCTTTTTAGACCTAGAAAACTGTTGTTACCTTAGAAGAATTTAGGACTTAGGTGGCTAGACTAGCAAGTCGGATTCTTAGAACGTTTGGTTATCTAAGTTCCGCGATTCTCTTTGTAACAGCTTTCAATCTCTTTATCAATAATAGCCTTTGAGAAACTTCTTCATTTATATTTTGTTATCTTTTTCGTTTTAGTGTGTTTCCGCAGAGATCCAGAACCTCGGGAAAATTAGGGTTTTCCCTAAGTTTCCATATTTGACAGAAAATTGACAGTGCAAATTTCGGTTCCCACAGTTTAGCGCTAGAAGGAGGGGGGGGGGTGGGGGTTCGGATTATCTTACACAATAACCACTGAACAAACAAAAAACGATATGTCCAACTTGAACGGCAATGTCATCTCATTCACAGAAAGAGCAACGATCGGTTAGATCAAACCTCTTAATGACCTCTTTGTCATCAATCTGACAAGCGAGAATATGGATGTCGCAAGGATATTAGTCGACACCGGAAGCTCGGCGATATCATCTTCAAAAACACACTCGAGAGAATGGAAATCGATCCATCCGAAATTTCAAAAAACTCAAGCCCGCTAGTAGGACTCTCGTGAGAAATCACAATGACTCTCGGTATAGTTAACCTTATGGTTCAAGCCGGAAGCATGATTAAAATCGTTGAATTCCTAGTCGTCGACCGACCCACGTACTACAACCCAATCGTAGGGACATCGTGGTTAAACTCGATGCAAGCGGTACCATTGACGTATCATATGTGTCTCAAGTTCCCAACCCCGCACGGAATTGAGACCATCTCGAAAATCGGAAAATCTCGCAGGTCTGCTATGCCGCGTATTTAAAACGAAAAAGTCCTTCGGCTGACGCTCCCTTCAAGAAGAAAAAGAAACTGTCTGCCCTAGAGAACGCCCCAGAACAAGATAAAATGGAAATCTTTTGGCAGTCGCGAGCAGCCGAATTGCTGGACGCGAAGCGCGAACCTACCTGCGAACCCGTCGTCTAGGTGTGCCTTGATGAAGCATTCCCAGAGCGCAGCGTTGAAATCAGTGCGAACCAAGACGGGACTTTAAAAGATGAGCTTTTGGCTTGTCTGAAAAGAAACTCGAACACGTTCGCGTGGACCGCAGAAGACATGCCAGGAATCGACATAATCATCACTTGTCATGAAATCAATGTTGACCCTACGTACAAACCCGTCAAACAATAGAGACGGAAGCTGGGGCCAGAATGCGCCGAAGCAGGTAACAATGAGGCCGACAGACTCCTCAAGGTCGGATCAATAACTGAAGTTAGATATCCCGACTGGCTCGCAAATCCTGTCGTTGACAAGAAAAAGAACGGGATGTGGCGAGTCTGCGTTGATTTCACTGACCTTAATAAAGCGTGTCCTAAAGATAGCTACCCACTGCCGCTCATCGACCGCTTGGTTGAAGCAACGGCAGGAAACAAACTCTTATCTTTTGTCAACGCTTTTTCCGGGTACAATCAGATCATGATGAACCCTGACGATAGAGAGAAAACCGCATTCATAGCCGATCGCGGAACTTACTATTATAAAGTAATGCCATTCGGCCTTAAGAATGCCGGCGTGACTTATCAACGACTCGTCAAACGCATGTTTCCCGAACAACTCGGAAAAATGATGGAAGTGTACATCGACGATGATATACCATGATTTTGACCCACTTTTAGCCATGGTATTGATAAGTTTTTATAAGATATATATATATATATATATATATATATATATATATATATATATATATATATATATATATATATATATATATGTTTTGGAGTCTATTAGGTATGTTTTCAGGTTCAGGAGCATTTTGGAGTAAAGTGATGATTTAGGTGCCCTTATAGAGCTTAAAGGAGAGTTTTCCGATATGACTATGAAGATCAGACAATAAGGTCGATATCTAGATGTACATATCGATCGATACACACCCTGTGTAATTGATTGATGACGCTTCCATAGAAGAAGTTGAGATACTCCATCAATCGATTTACGCCATGTACCATCGATCGATATGAAGCCTGAAGAACAAGTCTAACTTGGCCGACTTGAAGCCCAAGTTTTCCCAATATTACAAGATGGCCCTGATGACTTTTTAACCTAATTGAACTCATATTTATAGTAATGTCTATGTGTTTTGGCAAAGTATGCTTTCTATGTTTTAAGTTTTCTTGTGCTTTGTTTGCTTTTGATACTATTTTATACTTAGCAATAAAATATTCTTTTCATCTTAATTCTCAAAGGTTATAGAATTCTATATTTAGAAGAAACACACAAAGAGATTTGTTGTTCCAAAGAACCAAGAGTTCAATCTTCTAATCTTATGAATTTTTATTATTACCTTGCTGTTATGAATCTCTTAGCTATGTCTGACTAGATTCCTTTGTTAGATTTAGGGTTCAAATAGTTATGAGGGATTGGCCCCAACTATGGAATGTTGAGTTGTGATATTCATTATCCAAATGAACCCTAATGCTTACTCTAGAGTAGCTAACTAGAGTATGATCATGGAAGTGATTTAACTTGTTAATCATTATCCTGAAATCATTTGGCATAAGCTTAGATCCTTTAAGGATGTGCGAGAGCCGGTCTATGATCTTGGTGAACATAGTTTCGATTTGATCTTATGCTATATCGATCGATACCCTTATAGAGTTATCGATCGACGGCAACCCATATCAATTGATATCGCTGTCAAAACATCGGTCGATATTGCCGGCAATAGGATCAATGGATGAGTCTATTTAGAGACTGCTATTGGATCTGTCTAAGAATCGAAGTTCTTATATATCTTGCAAGCAACTTACTAAAACATCTATAACATTATAATCCTGATTATCTGAATAGCAACCTTGAATTTAACCACTTTCTTTATTGTTTTAAACCAAAACCTATTCTCTGGGGCAACTCATCATTGCTCACAAACTGCAATTTACTATTTTAAACCAATCAACCTAGCATAATCACTTAGGATTACATCTTTTGTATTCCTCAGTTCCCTGTGGATTCGATCCCTAAGTACTACAACTGAACCTCTTATTTGAGAGAGTAATTCACTCCTTAGGGTTAAATATTTGAGTGATACCAAATTAGGCGTTGTTGCCAGGGAACTTTGATAGCCATTAGATTTAATCTGATTAGGTCTACGTTATTTTTCTTTTATTGTTTATTCATCTTCTGACACAAAAACAATTTCTTGTCTTTTTCAGGTACATGCCCAGCAATACTAGAAGCAACAAGAACAACCAACTTGTGTACTTAGAAGACCCTCACAGCTTGGAACGTACAATCCGCAAAGACCTATGCTCCGCATCGATCGACATCAACACTTCTCTGTCGACCGATACTCGCCTACCACAGTCGACCGAGACACCTTCTTCGTCGACCGATACTCTCACCGCCACATCGATCGACATCAACAACTGTTCGTCGACCGATACCCTTCATCCGACATCAAATGATATACCTCACCTTACATCGATCGACACTAACCGGCGAGACATGGTAGCGCCTATTATTCTCACAACCAATAGATGGAGACCTGCGTGATAGTCACCTGCGTAATGCAGCAAGTCAGAAGCTGAGCGCTCAGAAAGAGATCATACCTTAGCAAGAAACTGCACCTACAGACATCATTCAACCTGTAGAAGAGGATAACCAAGCTAGAACTTTGACTGACTACAACCGTCCGGATCATTTTTATTCCAACCGATCAGCCATCCGCCCTCCTGCTATCCAGAGAGGAGATTTCGAGCTTAAGGCGCATTACTACACACTTGTAGGAAAAATACCCTTCTGTGGGTTGTCCCATGAGCATCCTATGGACAATCTAGCGAGGTTCGAGGATCTCATAACCATCATAAAAGCCAATGGAGTCCCTCAAGACTATCTTCTGTGCAAGCTTTTCAAATACTCTCTATCTGGAGAAGCTTTGCAGTGGCTAAGGAAATTACCACCAAGTTCTCTCACAAACTGGAGCGACATCAAAAATGCATTCCTACGTAATTTCTTTGATGAGTCACGCGCTGAAGAATGGAGAAGAAAGATTGCTACATTCACTCAGAATCCTGAAGACTCACTAAAAGATGCATGGAACAGATTCAAGTCCTACCAACGAGATTGCCCACACCACGGGGTAGGTACATTACCAATGACCCCACTATTCTAATTCAAAGGAATGATCACACATTGTGGAAGCGAGGGGTTGGTACGTTACCAATGAGGTCAATCTGCATTCTGTAGTGGAAGTTATACCCATTTTACTGAAGAGTGGTCAGTCTGCCTCGCGAGAGGAAGCTGTCGAGAAGATAAAGAAGAATCGATCGATGCAACACACTTGGTGTCGATCGATGGAGATCCCAGAACGCGGGCCGACTATGTTTTATGACTGATTTTGGCACAGGAGTTACCACAAACTACTAGAATGCCCGTGGACGACCAGAAACCCTATTTATGTTATTTGCAATCCATTGTCGACGGCTAAGCTTTTCTATTGTTCTTGTTCTAAGTCTTAGGAGAGAAAGGAGAAACTCCTAACAGAGTCCTCCTGGAACTCCTTTGTTTCTTTGATTCTTTGTTTGATTTTTATATTTTATCTAATCTATTCATCTATTCTATTCATGATTTCGGTGACAAATTTCATGCTAGACTAGATCTACAAGTTAGGTTTAGGGTTTAAATAGGTTAGAGGGATTAGCCCCAACTATAGGATTGATAGTTGTGATGCTCATTATTAGGATGTTTTAACTTCTCATGGTTCTAGAGAATCTAACTAGAAACATTAAATCCCGGATTATTAGGTTGGATTAGACACATTTAAGTGATTCTGATAGTCTTGAACACATCTCTGTTAAGCTAAGATATATTAGAAATATAATTGACATGATTTGATTTAGAACTCTTTAGAGAGTTTATGTTAACACGTGTGTATTGCTTGACCGGACTCATCGATCGATCTTCCTAACAGAAAGCGATCAATGATGAGTTTATTGTATCGGTCGATGTTCATATCGAATAATCGATCAAAAATTTCAAGTGTGACCAGCCAATTAGACTTATTTATTTGAACATTAGTTTAAGTAATTTGTAATCAAGATAGTTAATGCTCTATAGTATCTCGCAAGCAACTAAATAGCATCCTATAGGATTTTAATCTCCAATACATGAATCAAAACCCTAAATCTAGCAACCATCCTTCCATCAAACAACTTCTTCCCAAGCTGAACAATCTCCTTATTCATCTTGTTTACTATTTTATTTACTGCTTTATTATTTATTTACTATTTTCTTATTATTTTCCTAGATTATTAATAACTGCTTAGATTTAGTTGTTTTCCTAGGTCCTCATGATTCGATCCCTGAGTACTACAAGTGAACCTCTTATTTGAGAGAGTAATTCACTCTTTAGGGTACTTTGTATGATATCAGTCTCGCTGCCTTGGCATCCAGTTCGGATCCCGGTTTGAGCAGGGTAATCCCCGTGGAGTTCATTGAACATCCTAGTATCAGACCGCCCATAATGGTAAACCTGATCAACGAACTGGAAGACGACATCGACAAAAATGAAGATCGCCCAGCCGCAGATCAGTCCAGCTATGGGTTCGGTCTTCCTCGCGTACATAGCCAACGGGGAACTTCCATCGGAAAAATGAACGGCCTGAAAAATAAAGACTCCTGCCTCACAATATGTTATGGTCGACAGAGAACTCTATAAGTGGAGAATCTCCGGACCACTCATGACCTGCGTGCAAGGAGAAAAGGCGCAGCGAATAATGGAAGAAGTGCACTCCGGATCCTGCGGAAACCATTCCGGTGGAAGGTCTCTCGCAATAAAAATCAAGCATCACAGATATTTCTGGCCGACAATGGTCAAAGACTGTGAGGATTATTCACGAAAATGTGAGAAGTGCCAAAGACACGCCCCGACTATCAATCAGCCAGTGGAAGTTCTCTCATCCATCTCAGCACTGTATCCATTCATGCGATAGTCAAATGGATATAGTCGGACTGATACACGCATCGAAACAAATATGTTTCTTATTAGTCCTGACCGACTTTTTCTCTAAATGGGTCGAAGCAGATTCTTACGCAAGCATCAAAGGCTCCCAAGTGGAAAATTTTTTATGGAAAAATATCATTTGCAGGCACGGAGTCCCTAACGAAATCGTAACGGATAACGGGTCTCAGTTTATTTCAACTAGATTTGAAGCATTCTGCGAGAAATTGAAAATACGATTAACAAAATCAATTCCAAGATATACTCATGGCAACGGACAAGCCGAGACCATTAACAAAACTATCCTCGACGGCCTCAAAAAACGCTTTGACGCCAAAAAAGGCAAGTGGACTGAAGAGCTTGAAGGAGTTTTCTGGTCACATCACACGACCCCGAGACGGGCAACAGATTGATATCATGAGAGTCTTTTTCACAGATTTCTTTATGACACTCCAGAATATCTAAAGATCGTGATGGGGTCAATGACGAGACATATGGTAGGGGATGATGAACAACGTGGATCTGGAGGGAGTAGAGTAGAAGAAATTGGTATTGATTATACGACCTCCGCATCGATCGATACCACAACATCGAAATCGATTGATACCATGATCCCATCATCGATCAACTCTGATCATCGGATGTTGATCGATTTTGTTCATCCAAACACTATTCATCAAGTCTCAATAGATACCACTTGCGTAAAAGAGAAGGTTGAAGTACTCATACTTAAGGTTGATGAGAATGGAATGTTAAGAGACGAAGAAGGTCGACCTCGCAACAGCTCGGGGGAGTTAATTAATTCACAGGGTGTTGTGATCCCTGATGTCATTGCTGTTGCTGAGATGAATGACTTCAATCTTAGCCATGAATGGTATGATTGGGCAGCTCAGAACTCTTTTTGGGGTTTGCCTCATGAAGATCCGAAGCAACACATTGCAGAACTAGATGATCTAGTGTCAAGGAGTGAGCGGAATGGAATATCCTACTACCACATGCTCTGCAAGATCTTTCCCTATTCTATCTCTGGGGATGCATTTGGCTGGTTCAGTGAACTACATCCAATATATTTACCTAGTTGGGATTGCATCTATAGATACCACCAACCTAATGGAACCGATCGATACCCGCCCAATATCGCCGATCGACACCCACCTGATGATATCGATCGACACCCAGGGATGTACGGGATTCCAGGATACACAGTAGAATTGGAGCCGACCGAGGACAGAGAGTACAAGTTTGGAGCATCACACCTTGTTATTCCTCAACATCAGAGACGACCTATGTTTGCAGAAGAAGCTGCTGGGTTTCACAAAAGAGTGAAAAGGATACATGATCCTAGGAAGAATGTGGTTCCTTGCGCAGTATTAGAAGCTGATTTTCCTATCCCACCAGATAGAGGTGTGCAACCAGGTTCCTACATTAGGATATTGGATAATCATGAGCATGTAGAAGCTTCTCAGAGATGGTTGAGGTGTAGAGGTGAAGTCGAGAAAGGTTCAACAGAAGCAGCATTGATTGACATAGATCAGATACCATCAATCGACACCGATGAGATACCATCGAACGATACAATCACTTCATTGTCGATCGACATCCTTCGGGTATCTCAACACGAAAAGACTGAAACAAAAAAATCTGGGGGAAAGAAGAGGAGGAATTGTAAGAAGAGAAAAAGGATCAAGGGAGATCCTCAGTTATTATTCACTCCTCACTTCTCAGATAGTGTCAGGAAATCTAGAGTACGCAGAAAATGTTTCTCACAGCCTTTTGCAAAGCTTAAAGCACTACTCATTGTTTATATGATAGACAAAGGAGAAGTGTCTATGGAGGAGGCTTTCACACAAGAATGATAAAGCTTCAGAGAGTAGAAATTGTGACTTGTTTTGGAGCGAGTTCTTATTCTCATCCGGACTGAATCAGATATCTCCAGAGTCAAACTAATGATTCGAAATAAGCGCTGAGTGGGAGGCAACCCACTTTTAGGTTTGTTTTAAATTTGGTTTCATTTTCATTTATTACCAATTTTTATTTTTCATCGATTTCAGACAAAAAAAAGTGAACAGTGATGTTACTGTAGCAGATGCACTATAGCAGCGATCGAACTGTACCAATCCCATCGATCGACACTGTAGCAATCCCGTCGATCGATAATGTAGCAATCCCGTCGATCGACACTGTAGCAATCCTGTCGAGCGACACTGTAGCTATGTTACTGTAGCAACATTACTGTAGAAGTTACTGTTAAAAATAAAATAAAATAAAATTTATTACCTTTTTATTATTTTCTGTTTTGTGTGTTTACTTACTTTTTACTTACTTTTTATGCCTTTTTTTATGTTCAATCCAAGGACAACGAGTTCTGAAACAAGCATCGATCGGCGGGCGGCCGGCGTATCTATCGACAGAGTATCATGAGTATCGATCGATCGCCAGTTAACTATGTTGATCGACGCTCACAATCTACGAGCAAGTATACCGTTTTTCCTTGTTCAGTTTGGTACTTAGGATTTATTACTTCACCGATTTTAGATTGTATAACCCTAGCGATAGTGTTGTTTAAGTCTGGGGGAGGTTTTACTAATATTTTGTTTTGACTTTGATGTCTAAAATCGAAGGAGATAGATTACCTTCTTATCGACCGACGAGAACATGTCGATATTGATCAACACAACATCACTTGCGAAGATCGGTGCATCCATTTACACATCAATCGATATTGTTTCCGCTCAGATTTATCGTTCTTCCTTGTTTAATTAAGTCCTTTTGATTTATTTTTCTTACATATTCGGTTGTTTTGCACTGGGGACAGTGTAATTTAAGTCTTTGGGGATGTTTACTGATATTGTTTCACCGTGAGTCTTGTTAAAATTGTCTGCAAAAAACTATTTTTATTGAGTTTAAGAAGGGGATTATGATCGTTTTAATTTTTTTTTTATTATCTAACCACACTATAGCACCATTCTTAGATTTTTTGACAACAGAGTATACTAAAGATACTAAAGTGGATCATCCTGCCATTAGACCACACTTGCTTATAAAGTTTGAAGGAACTGAAGCTGACCTCCAACCCTAATTTGACGAATTTTCTTGCTTTGGGGCTTGGTATACATTGGATCGGATTCCTCCTTCAGGTCTGAAAGGTATAAGTCTGTAAAATTTTGGTTTCCTTCTCTCCTCTCTTCAGCATCTATAAAAGAAAAGATTGAAATGATTTCCTGAGATGCAGAGTGGTAGGTACATTACCAATGACCCCACTATTCTAATTCAAAGGAATGATCACACATTGTGGAAGCGAGGGGTAGGTACGTTACCGATGAGGTCAATCCGCATTATGTAGCGGAAGTTATACCCATTTTACTGAAGAGTGGTCAGTCTTCCTCACGAGAGGAAGCTATCGAGAAGATAAAGAAGAATCGATCGATGCAACACACTTGGTTTCGATCGATGGAGATCCTAGAACGCGGGCCGAGTATGTTTTATGACTGATTTTGGCACAGGAGTTACCACAAATTACTAGAATGCCCTTGGACGACCAAAAACCCTATTTATGTTATTTGCAAGCCATTGTTGGCTAAGCTTTTCTATTGCTCTTGTTCTAAGTCTTAGGAGAGAAGGGACGAACTCCTAACAGAGTCCTCCTGGAACTCCGTTGTTTCTTTGATTCTTTGTTTGATTTTTATATTTTATCTAATCTATTCATCTATTCTATTCATGATTTCTGTGACAAATTTCATGCTAGAGTAGATCTACATGTTAGGTTTAGGGTTTAATTAGGTTAGAGGGATTAGCCTCAACTATAGGATTGCTAGTTGTGATGCTCATTAAAAGGATGTTTTAACTTATCATGTTTCTAAAGTAACTAACTAGAAACATTGAATCCCAGATTATTAGGTTGGATTAGACACATTTAAGTGATTCTGATTGTCTTGAACACATCTCTATAAGCTAAGATTTATTAGAAATATAATTGACACGATTTGATTTAGAACTCTTTACTGAGTTTATGTTACCTCGTGTGTATTGCTTGACCGGACTCATCGATCGATCTTCCTAACAGAAAGCGATCAATGATGAGTTTATTGTATCGGTCGATTTTCATATCGAATAATCGATCGACACTTTCAAGTGTGACCAGCCAATTAGACTTATTTATTTGAACATTAGTTTAAGTAATTTGTAATCAAGATAGTTAATGCTCTATAGTATCTCGCAAGCAACTAAATAGCATCCTATAGGATAATAATCTCCAATACCTGAATAGAAACCTTAAATCTAGCAACCATCCTTCCATCAAACAACTTCTTGCCAAGCTGAATAATCTCCTTATTCATCTTGTTTACTATTTTATTTACTGCTTTATTATTTATTTACTATTTTCTTATTATTTTTCCTAGATTATTAATAACTGCTTAGATTAAATTGTTTCCCTAGGTCCTCGTGATTCGATCCCGGAGTACTAAAACTGAACCTCTTATTTGAGAGAGTAATTCACTCTTTATGGTAAAATGTATGATATTACTCTCGCTGCCTTGGCATCCAGTTCGGATCCTGGTTTGAGCAGGGTAATCCCCGTGGAGTTCATTGAACATCCTAGTATCGGACCGCCCATAGTGGTAAACCTGATCAACGAACTAGAAGACGACATCGACAAAAATTAAGATCGCCAGCCGCAGATCAGTCCAGCTATGGGTTTGGTCTTCCTCACGTACATAGCCAACGGGGAACTCCCATCAGAAAAATGAGCGGCCCGAAAAATAAAGACTCTAGCCGCACGATATGTTCTGGTCGACAGAGAACTCTATAAGTGGAGAATCGCCGGACCACTCATAACCTGCGTGCAAGGAGAAAAGGCGCAGCGAATAATGGAAGAAGTGCACTCCGGATCCTGCGGAAACCATTCTGGTGGAAGGTCTCTCGTAATAAAAATCAAGCGTCGCAGATATTTCTTGCCGACAATGGTCAAAGACTGCAAGGATTATTCACGAAAATGTGAGAAGTGCCAAAGACACGCCCCGACTATCCATCAGCCAGTGGAAGTTCTCTCATCCATCTCAGCACTGTATCCATTCATGCGATGGTTAAAAGGATATAGTCGGACCGATACACGCATCAAACAAATACGTTTCTTATTAGTCCTGACCGACTGTTTCTCCAAATGGGTCAAAGTAGATTCTTACGCAAGCATCAAAGGCGCCTAAGTAGAAATTTTTATATGGAAAAATATCATTTGCAGGCACGGAGTCCCTTACGAAATCGTAACGGATAACGGATCTCAGTTTATTTCAACTAGATTTGAAGCTTTCTGCGAGAAATTGAAAATACGTCTAACAAAATCAGTTCCAAGATATCCTCATGGCAACGGACAAGCCGAGACCATTAACAAAACTATCCTCGACGGCCTCAAAAAACGCTTTGACGCCAAAAAAGGCAAGTGGACAGAAGAGCTGGAAGGAGTTTTCTGGTCACATCACACGACCCCGAGACGAGCAACGGATGAAACCCCATTCGCCCTCGTATACGGAACATAGTGCATGATCCTGGAAAAAGTCGAATTCTAAAGAGTACGCAGGCGGCAACTCCCAAAAAGAGAAGAGTCGAACAACCTGATGCTGCTCGACGAACTCGATCTAATTAACGAACGACAGGATCAGGCCCTCGTCCGAATTCAGAATTACCAACAAGCGGCAGCAAAGTACTACAACTCGAACGTACGAGGCCGTAGATTTAATGTAGGAGAACTAGTCCTACGAAAAGTCTTCCAAACCATCACAAAACGAAACGCTAGGAAACTGGGATCAAACTTGGAAGGACCATACAAGGTCATAAAGGTGTTCCGGCCGGGAGCGTATGAAATCGCGAACATGAAGGACATCAAAATTGCCCGATCATGGAACGTAATGCACCTAAAAAAATACTATCACAAGGACACGCTCCGCAAAACACTGAACTACGAGATGGCTTGATCCCTACTAAAGGGTATGTAGGCATTTCGTCACAAGGCGAGACCAGCTGTCCCCCCTCGATAAAAGGGGGGGGGGGGGTAGGTAGGTGAGTATACGTATACTCGTATATTCCCAAAATATCAAACTCAAAATTTCTCAAACAATTTTCAACGACACGGCAAAATGAAAAACAAAATTCTGAATATAGCGAGACATCGCCAATATTTGGAAAACCGTCTTTCTTAAAAAAAACAACAACAAACACAGTCCATCCACGACTATAAAATGTACAAAACCTTTTAAGATACGATACTTCGCGAAGGTCCAAACAACGGTAACATCCACCACCTAAGTTTGTCGCTGATCACAACAAACTCGCAACAGTTCTAAAAAAACTTAAGTTATCTCGCAGAGATAGCTCTCATACACCCGACACAAGGATAATAGCGCTATAAAGAAATCCAAATTTTGGTCAGCACCTTCGGGGATGCTCGATTCCGACCAGACAAGTCGTGTAAGCCGAGAACCTATCGCGGACTTTAAATCGGTACAGAATCAGGTTAAAATCGCAACAGGCGAAACGAACGCCGATTAGTCATCGCAAAGCCCTAAAATCGAAAGTAAACCTATGTCTTACCCTCAACCCAGCACTCTGGTCTCTAACATCTCAAGGCATGAATTGAGATCCTAAAGGCATGTCTCTTTGTCTACATCTGCACGCTCACTCGATTCTTAGGAGTCCTAGAACGAGCAAACGAATAAGGAGATCTACAAAAGGAATGCGAGACAACAAGTCGCGGACCTCCCTCTACATTCACACAAACAAAACCATTCTTCTCTAAACAAAAGAAAACGTAAACTGATTGTTAATTAATCAAAGTTGCAAAAGCACCGGGGATTCAAAGCCATAACGGCCAGTCCCAAAATAAAACACACGGCCACACTTGGCCAAAACACAAAGATCTAAAATAAAAGTCTCACACGAGACTACAACTTCAAGCATCCTCCACACACGGAGTCTCATCCTCGCCCATCATTTCATCGGAACTCTATAGCCTTGCTCTTCTCCATACATGGCTGAGGAGCACATTCAAATCTCAGGCCAGCAAAAGCCGAACCGAGGTCGCCCTCCGTCTCCATTAACTCTAATTCAGCAGGGACATCCTCCTTGACCCGATCAATCTCACGGACCGTCGATCCCTCAATACTCTTGATCTTGCATTAAAGTCTGTGCAGCTCCGAGGCTTTAGCTTTCTTAGCTCCAAGTCATTGATCCTAGCCTCGAACTGAGACACCTCCACAGAATGCTCATCTTCGATCACCTTCAACTTCCCTTCGAGCTGAGTGGACCTTTCCTGCGACTCAGCTAGTTCTTCTGCACTACGCTTGACCTTGAACCCACATTCGTTAATCACTCCATCGATTAACGAGACAAACTGAACGACAATATAGACGGTCAGATACCAAATCTTCGTAAAAATAAAAATACGTTAAAGGTGTATTCGCAATTCCATACCTTGGCTCGATGCTGAGACATCAGACCAGAGCTGAGCGCCTTTTTCGATGAGGTACCAGCATCGGCACCTTTCGTACATCTCCTGTTCTTGGCCGCATCGGAGTTTGTGCAAGGTCTTTTGCAACCTTTGGCCGATGGAACCTGCGTTGCACTAAGCGCCGGCAGCCCAAAATCGACCACTCTCTTGGCTAGAGGAGGAGGCTTTGGGACCACAGCTGGCTCGACCTCAGTGTTGGGGTCAAAATAGGTACGACGGAAGCAATGACCAAAAATTTCCGCAAAAATAAAAATACGTTTTAAAAAACACGAGAAGTTGTTTTATAAAATTTTAAGGACTTTTCGAACAAAGGAAATCCGCACGAAACATGGAAATTGTCATCTCAGAAAAAACGAACGAAACAATCTCCGATTACGCGATAGCGCAAGTTAAGCGAAAAACCTCAAAACCACATCCACAACACTACCAGCAGGTTCAACCGAATCAGTTCGACGTGGGACAGGCCGAACCAGCCGTACGGCGAGCTGATCACCTCAAATCAGCTCGCCGTACGTCGAGCTGACCGTCCTGAGCCTTGCTCCCCCGTATCCTCAACGCAAGGCATACGTCCTTCGATTCGAGCGTGCTCTGAACCATGGTTGAAACGTCTCTCGTCTCATCTCGATCTGTCTTACCATTCGAGTTTTACGATAAAAATCATAAAAGTCTTCTTTTCTCGTAAGAATTCAAGAAGATCGTATAAAACGGCAACGATTAGACGGAACATCGTACATTATCACACTATACAGTTAACTCAAGAAGTCTTATAAAAATGGCATTGTATCAGGAAACTATCTCGTCTAAAATCGTAAAACGGTTTTTATGGCAAAACGGCTCAAAAAGTCCTAAAACGCGATAAAAACCTATCCACGGTTTTAGACGAAGTCCAGCCCAAAGATACAATGACGGTTTGACTATTTACTTGCAGAAAAAAAAGATAAATGTCAAGTTTGAAAATAAATGGAAGATTTTTAAAGAAAAATAGAAAGATCGAGATAAATGGAAGATTTCCGATAGACTCGAATCTGGGCGAAAAGGAAGGACTAAACCGCCTAAGGAGGGACTATATAAGCAGAAGGCAAAGGACAGAAGAAAGAGGACGATTTTCAGAGCTCTCATCACCAAAACTTAGCACTTAGGAATATTTCCGTTTTTGTTATCGAGCTGCGTCTCAACTAAGGTTTAGACTTAGGTTCTAGAACTAGGAAACTCGCCGTCAGCTCTTGTAGCCAAGGCTTTATCTCGTTGTACCACTCTTACACATAATCGGAATAAGATCTTTCTTGCTCTCAGTCTCGTTTTTAACATCTTTTACTAATACTCATCGTTTACTTGATTGCTGGTGTGTGGTTCTACAGATAGTCGGGTCCTCTGGGAAATTAGGATTTTCCCTAACTTCCTTAATTTACGAAATCGACAGGGGTGAATTTCGGTTCCCATAGTTTGGCGCTAGATAGAGGGCGGGGGTCGGATTTATCTTACACTCAAGCCGCAGCACGCTCGTTCAAGTACAATGTCTGATGAACAACAAACTCGCGTCGAAAGCGACAACGTTGACAGAAAACCACCACCAGATGTGTCCGCGGTTAACGCTAACACCGAGACCTTCGAGAAGACGCTCGCCGACTTCAACAAGAAGTCGGAGGAGCTAGAGAAACTTATTGGTTCACTCGCAAAACAGGTCGAAACCCTAACTGTGAAAACAAAAGCAATTCACCCCCGCGGAACAACTAAAATCCGCAGAAGGAGTCTTGATTTCGCGACTCCTATGGATCGCTCCAGAACCGAGCAGGGAAATCTGCTGAAACAAAACTACGTTAAAGATAACTCTGACGCGACGCTGAACGGATTGGATAAATCTCCTACTCACGGACAGGAGACCGAACAAGACGGTGTCGAAAATATTAACCTGGAAACAAGCGACCAATCCGATCTGTCGGATGAAGACGAAAATGTCCATCTGAGAAGGAGGAAAAATTGCAGCCCTCAGCTGGAATCCTCTCCCGTGCATTCTCTTACTGAGGACAAGGAGGAGCTGTACTACGTGCAACACGCAAAAACGGCCGAGGAACGATTTTGCTAATTGGGTTAGTCAGACAGCCGTGGTTTTTTTATTCGATTTGCTGGTGAGTTCCATGATGGCGATTGTTAAGTTTACGGAGCTCCTTCTCTTGGAGAGATTTTGTCATTAATTCTGTCGTAACTGATTTTGACCCCAACAATGAGAAAGGCCGACCAGCTCGAAAAGATGGCGAGTTGGATGGCCTAGCCGACTCGCTTCTTGGTGAGCTTGAAAGTATCGTCTAACTCGCCGTATTGGTGAGCGGGACGGTACGGCCAACTCCGCGAGCAGCCTAGGGTTTTCTTCCATGATGGCGATTGTTAAGTTTACGGAGCTCCTTTGCTCAGAGAGATTTGGTCAATAATTCTGTCGTAACCGATTTGACCCCAACAAGGAGAAAGGCCGACCAGCTCGACAAGGTGGCGAGTTGGATGGCCTATTCGACTCGCTGTCTTGGTGAGCTGGAAAGTATCGTCTAAATCGCTGTATTGGCGAGCTGGACGGTACAGCCAACTCCGCGAGTAGCGTAGGGTTTTTTTTCCGCGAGTAACCTAGGGTTTTTCCGCGAGTAACCTAGGTTTTATTCCGCGAGTTTCCTAAGGTTTTTACGCAGTTTCTGGGAGAGCAAGTTTTATTTTTCCGAAAAATTCTGGGAAAACGTCTTTCAGTCAACCCATACGTAATGAGATTTGTCGAACTAGGAAATAAGAAAAACATTACGGGGTTTGATAGATTTTATCGCTGCCCTTTGTGTTCAGAGAGAGAAATCGCGAGCTTGTTTTGTAGCTCCTCCCGTGGTGAAAAGTTGAGATTAGGTTTTCGATTTTTTTTAAATACTATAGAGTTTGCGTGAGCGTTGGCTGTATGCGTAGTCGCTGCTGGAGTTGTTTGACCAGCGTTTTTGCGAGCTGCGACTTTGTCTTTCATATATCCAGACATCGTTTTGATCAAGCGTTTTGCGGTTACGAGTGAGAGTAATCTGTACCCCCTCTTTTTAGCGCCAAACTGTGGGAACCGATATATCACTGTCGATTTTCCGTAAAATAAGGAAACTTAGGAAAACTCTTATTTTCCATAGGTCTCGGATCTCTGCGGGAGCCAACGACAAGTAACCAAATAAATGCGGAAAATAGGAAAAACATGATAAAACGAATTTATGAAGAAAGTATATCTTATTTCGAATTCGCGTAAGAGGGTTGTGAGCATTAAAGAGATTATAAAGACTTTGGCCGCAGGGGATGTCAGCGATTTACCTAGTTCTAGCTACAAAAGACCCTAAACCTTGTTGAGTCGCAGCTCGATAACAAAGGACGAAAAAGATAAGAAAAAAGGTTTTGATTGAATTTGGACTGAATCTTATGAAAGTCTGCCTACATACCCCTTTCGAGGATCAAGCCGAACGTAGTTCAACTGATAGAGCTAGACAAGAGATTGAACTTGCTGGGCGAGTTTGTCTAGTAATTGAGAGCCAGTCATAGAATCCTAATTTGTCGAGAATAAAGCCTAAGTTTCTAAGTGTAGAGAGTTCTAAGTCTAGAAAAGTTGTAGAGATTCTAAGATCCCCTTAAATTTGACCTTGTGCTTATATACTCCTCCTCTAAGCGGTTGGTCTTTCCTTTTCCGCCACAATTCATGTTTTATCGGAAATCTTCCATTTATCTTGATCTTCCTATTTTTCCTCGGAAAACTTCTATTTTGTCTTCACACTTGACATTTGTCAATTCCTGCGAATAATGTGAAAATCGTGATCATATCTTTCGGCTGGATCTCTTCTAAGGTCGTGTGTGGGCCTTTATCGCGTTTTGGGACTTTCCGGTTCGTTTTGTGACTTAGCTGTTTGACGATTTTCGATGGGATCGTTACATCATACGATTCTGTTTTTATAAAATATCTCGAGTCAATCATATTGTTTGGCAATGTCCGGTTTTTTGTTTAACCATTGCCATTTTATACGATTTACTTGAGGTTTTACGAGAAAACAAGTCTTGAGACGAAACGAGAGATGTTCCGATTACAGTTCAGAGTACAATCGATTCAATGGATATATGCCTTGCGTCCTTGCAATGCGGGTGGTGACGTTCGGGTTGGTCAGCTAGCCAGTCCGGCAAACTGGATGGTGTGGTTCAGCTCACCAAGACAGCGAGCTGGTTCGGGGCGGTTCAGCTTGCCCAACCAGTTAGGCACGGCCAGCTCGCCGACTGGATGAGCTGGACGGGACGGTTAATCTCGCCCAGCCGGCGAGCTGGTTAGGCACGGCCAGCTCGCCGGCTGGATGAACTGGTTGGCTGTTCGGCTTCAGTCGTTTCTTGTCTTCTCGACCCGAGATTCTTTCGGAGAATATAAGAAGAAGTAATCGTAGACGTTGATTTTTAGATTACCGTTTTTGACCCCAACATGAGGTCTTTTTAATTGTTTCATACTTTGATACGAGTTTTCCGTAACTTTGTATCTCCGTAGAAAGTCTACAGTTTCTTGTATGCTTTTTCCGAGACTTTTAGCCATTGATTCCAAAAGTTAGTCCCCCAGCTCGTTAGAACCTTGAGCTTCTAGCGCGAGGTTCTAGCGAGTGGTTATACAATTTTAGGCAAGTTAGGCAAGTTAGGCAGAATTTATGGTTGAAAAGTTCCGTTGAAAGTGGTCTTCCCACTCTTATTGGAATGGAAAGCGGTAGGATTGGGGCTGCGCCTAGTGAAGGCTGCCTACGTACCCTATTGAAGGGATCAAGGTTCGTACGACCTGTTTTCCAATGAGACCTTTAAAGTCTAGTTATGCGTAGAGATTATCGAACATGACGATGTCGATGGTGTTTTGTATCAGCCTAGAGACTTTCCTCGTAGGCTGTTTGCTTCGGCCGAGTGTGGCCATTATATTTTTTGTACTGGCTGTATGTAGCTTCGAGTCCATGCCGCTTTGCGGCCGGCTTTTAAATTGTGTTTTGTGCTTTGAGAGAAAGTTTGTATTCGTATGAATGTGGAGGGAAGAATATGAGTTATCATCTCATAGTCTAACTTTTTTTTGTAGATCGCCTATTTGTTTGCTCATTTTAAGATTTTTAGAATCTCTTGAGCATTTAGAAATGGACGAAGAGACATACCTTTAGGATCTCATTTCATGCCTTGAGACGTTAGAGACCAGTGTGTTGGGTTTAGGGTAAGACCTAGGTTTACTTTCGGTTTTAAGGATTTGTGATGACTAATCGGCGTTCGTTTTGCCAATTGCGATTGTAACCTGATTCTGTACCGATTTAAAGTCCGCGATAGGTTCTCGGCTTATACGACTTGTCTGGTCGGAATCTAGCATCCCCGAAGGTGGTCACCAAAACTTGGATTTCTTTATAGCGCTATTACCCTTGTGTTGGGTGTATGAGAGCTATCTCTGTGAGATAACTGAAGTTCGTTTAGGACTGTTGCAAGTTTGTTGTGATCGGCAACAAACTTAGGTGGCAGATATTACTGTTTCTTGGAACTTTGCGAAGGATATGTATCTTAAGAAGTTTTGTATGTTTTATAGTCGCGGATGGACTGTTGGGTCTTTCAAGAAAATGATTTTAAAGAGGAAGGTATTTTGTCGAAAAACTGTTCTTTAGGCGTGTCCGACACCTCGCGAAGCCGAAGATTGGTTTGTCTTTCATATGTTGTGTTTTGTGTTCGTAGCGTTCGCGGGCTTGAAGATGTTACGCAGTGATGCAAGGGTTTTGTCTTAACCCTACTTTGCAGGAACACTTTGGTTTGTTTGCGGACATTCGCAGTCAAAATTTATTTTCCTGTTTGGATGTTAAGAAGCTTGATTTATGCTAGAGCAATTACGACCGAAGGGTCGCGTATAAAGATCTTAGTCGATTTACGACAAGTTTACATTACTGTTGAAAGTTTACATTTTATAGAACTCGAAGATCGTTTTATAAAACTCGAAGCTCGTTTTATAAAACTCGAGAAGTCGTTTTATAAAACTCAAAGATCGTTGTACAAAACTCGAAGATCGTTTTATAAAACTCGAGAATCGTTTTATAAAACTCGAAGATGGTTTTATAAAACTCGAAGATCGTTTTATAAAACTCAAAGATCGTTTATAAAACTCGAGAAGTCGTTTTATAAAACTCAAAGATCGTTTTATAAAACTCGAAGATCGTTTTATAAAACTCGAGAATCGTTTTATAAAACTCGAGAATCGTTTTATAAAACTCGAGAAGTCGTTTTATAAAACTAAAAGATCGTTTTATAAAACTCGAAGATTGTTTTATAAATCTCGTGAATCGTTTTATAAAACTCGAAGATCGTTTTATAAAACTCGAAGATCGTTTTATTAAACTCGAGAAGTCGTTTTATAGGACTCGAAGATCGTTTTATAAAACTCGAAGATCGTTTTATAAAACTCGAAGATCGTTTTATAAAACTCGAAGATCGTTTTATAAAACTCGAGAGGTCGTTTCATATAACTCAAAGATCGTTTTATAAAACTCGAAGATTGTTTTATAAGACTAAAGAATCGTTTTATAAAACTCGAAGATCGTTTTATAAAACTCGAAGATCGTTTTATAAAACTTGAGAAGTCGTTTTATAAAACTCGAAGATCGTTTTATAAAACTCGAGAAGGTTTTATAAAACTTGAGAATCGTTTTATAAAACTCGAGAAGTCGTTATATAAAACTCAAAGATCGTTTTATAAAACTTGAAGGTCGTTTTATAAAACTCGAGAATCGTTTTATAAAACTCGAAGATCGATTTATAAAACTCGAAGATTGTTTTATAAAACTCGAGAAGTCGTTTTATAAAACTCGAAGATCATTTTATAAAACTCGAGAATCGTTTTATAAAACTCGAGAATCGTTTATAAAACTCGAGAAATCATTTTAGAAAACCGCGAAAAACCGAAACCGCCGCAAAACGCGAACTAGTCACGACTAGTTTGCCAGTAGGCGAACTAGAAGCTTCCCGACTAGTTCGCCTGCTGGCGAACTAAGCATGCTTGGCTTAGTTCGCCAGCAGGGGAACTAGAAGCTTCCAACTAGTTCGCCTGCTGGTGAACTAAGCTAGCTGGCTTAGTTCGCCAGCAGGCGAACTAGAGATTTTCCGGATCTCCCGCATCCCCGATTCGAAACTTACGTCCTTCGACACGGTCACATTCTGAACCGCGGCCGAAATATCTCTCGTTTCGTCTCGAACCGACTTATAGTTCGAATTCTACGATAAAAACCGTAAAACTCCGCTTTCTCGAAAAGAACTCGAAGAAATCGTGTAAAACGGTAACGGTTAAGCAAGAAACCGAACATCGCCTAAACTATACGATTTATCCGAGATTTTTTGTTAAGATCATAAAACATGTTTTAAATAAAAAACGTCGAGAAAATCGTAAAAACGGCATCGGATCAGAAAACGGTCTCGTATAAAGTCGTAAAACGGTTTTTATCGTAAAACGGCCCGAAAGGTCTTAAAACACGATAAAAACCCATCTCGCGATGTTAACGAAATCAAACCCAAAGATACGATAACGTTTTGATGGTTTACTCGCAGTCAGAAGACAAAAGGCAAGTTTGAAGATAAATAGAAGATTTTCGCGGAAGAAAAGGAAGGATCGACAGAAATGGAAAATTCCCGATATATTCGGTTTCTGGCAAATGGAAAGACTAAAACAGCCTAAGGAGGAGTATATAAGCAGGAGGCATAGGGCAGCAGCTTGCCTTCAGCTTGCCTTCAGCCTAAGGAGGAGTATATAAGCACGATTTTCAGAGCTCTCACCACCAAAATTAGCATTTAGGAATATTTCTGTTTTCTGTTAGCGAGCTGCGTCTCAGCTAGGGTTTTTCGTTCTTAGACTTTTCGGCTACTCTTTTTGTACCAGTTCTTACGCAGATTCGGAATAAGAACCTATTTGCTCTCATTTTCGTTTGTTCTCTTTTAAATTCTAAGTTTATCGTTTTCTTAATCTTCGTTGTGCGGTTCTGCAGATAGCCGGTTCCTCTGGAAACTTAGGGTTTTCCCGAATTTTCCTTTTTTACAATTTATTGACAGTAGGTGGATTTCGGTTCCCACAGTTTGGCGCTAGAAGGAGGGGGGGGGGGTCGGATCTATCTTACACCGAAACCGCAACATGTCCAACGAAGAAACGATGACTGGTGACAACCAAACTCGCAACGAACGCTAATGCCGAGACCATCGAAAAGATGCTTTCCGAGTTTAACAAAAAATCGGAAGAGCAGGAAAAGCTCATAGGTTCGCTCGCAAAACGGGTTGAAACCCTAACCGCGAAAGCCCGAGCAATTCGCCCCCGCGGAACTACTAAGATCCGCAGAGGGAGGCTCGAGTTCGGCGCTGCTATGGATCATCCCAGAACCGAACAGGGTAACTTACCGGAAAAGGATTCCGGAAAAGATAACCCTGACGCGACGCTAAACGAATCGGAGAAACCTCCTACTCGCGAACAGGAGACCGAGAGCGATGGCATCGAAAGGGTTAACCTGGAGACAAGCGACCAGGCCGATTCATCGGACGAAGACGCTGACGTCCATCCTAGGAGAAGAAAAACTCAAAGTCCTCTGCCGGAGTCTTCTCCTGAACGTTCTTTTACTGGAGACGAGGGGGAACTCGACTTTGCGCGATACGCAAAAACTGCCGAGGAGAGATCTCCGATTACTCGCAGCAAACGCCGACAAGGTCGGAAAACTGCTGGCAATCTGCCCAAGATTCGCGATCTCCGCGAATACATCACTAAAACGGCTGCAGCGGTAAAAGCGGTGAAATCTCAGATTCATCACGCTACCAGCGCCGCACCCGAAATTGATTGGCTACTGTACGAATCTCGGAAAATACCCTTCACGGCTCGCATCACCGAGGTCAAGCTGCCCGATCCCAGAAAACTGAAGGTGCCAACTTACGACGGGACATCTGATCCCAAAGCGCACCTACACGCATTCCAGATAACCATGGGTCGAGCCAAACTGAAGGACTACGAAAAAGACGCAGGCTACTGCCGTCTCTTCGTCGAAAACCTAGATGGAGAAGCACTCGAATGGTTCGCCAAGCTTAGGCGAAATTCGATCGGAAGTTTCCGCCGACTTGCTTCGGAATTCCTGAAGCAATATTCGATGTTCATTAACGCGGAAACCTCCGACGCCGACCTCTGGAGCTTGGCGCAGAAAGAGGACGAATCTCTCTGCAATTTCATGAGTAGGTTCAAACTCATCATGGCTAGGGTTAGCAGAATTAGCGACAAAGCCGCCATCGATGCGTTAAGGAAATCGCTCTGGTATAAATCGAAATTCCGCAAGTGGATAACTCTCGAGAAACCGCGGACGATCCAGAATGCGCTCCATAAGTCCACTGACTTCATAACCATCGAAGAGGAGACTAAAATCCTTTCCGAGAAGCATAAGCCGAGGAAAACATCCGCGAAGGATAAGGCGTCCGAGCAGAAGTAGAAAAAGAGGAACTGTCGTAACGACAAATTCGTCCATCACGAGGGACAGGATCTCCAAGGGGCGCATAACTACGCCATCAATTCCGGAGCAGAGCAAGGGCGAACTACGGGTAACACGTGGACGAGAAATTCGAATTACGATGAGAATACTTTCTGCGACCTCCACCAAACCCGTGGCCATTCCACCGTGAACTGCAAAGTTCTCGGCGCCAGACTTGTCGTAAAATTGGTCGCAGGAGAACTCTCAGAGATATCTTGCGTCAAGGATCTCATCCGCGATTCGGATCACCTTCCGAAAAAAGACAAGAACGCACGAGCGGAAACTCCGCCTCAGGGAAACCAGTCGGGCGAAAAACACGGACGAAGGCAAAACGAGAAGGGTAACGACGCTAACCGCCGAAAAATCAACATGATTATCGGTGAATCGCAATATTACAACGACACCATCTTGTCTATCAAATCCTACCAACGCAAAGCCGAAACTGACTCGAGTTGGAAAGTGTCATCGGACGACACTCCAAAGGGCATAATCTCGTTCGACGATGCTGAAACCGGCAGGATCGACCAACCGCATGCCGATCCCCTTGTCATCGATTTGGTGATAAGCGATCTTGAAGTCGCTCGAATTCTGGTCGACACCGGAAGTACTGTCAACGTCATCTTCCGCAACACGTTAGCACGTATGGGAATATAACTCTCGGAAGTCGAACCTATTCCAAAACCGTTGACTAGCTTTTCCGGCGACACATCAATGACCTTGGGATCGATCCGGGTACTGGTGGCAGCCAAAGAAGTGACGAAAATCGTTAACTTCGCAGTAGTCGATTTCCCGGCCATCTACAATGTGATTATGGGCACGCCTTGGATAAATTCCATGAAGGCGGTTCTCTCGACATATCACTTAGGCATCAAATTCCCAACGCCTACGGGAGTCGCAGCAATTTGGGGATGCCAAAGACAACCGCGATCCTGCTTCCTGGCCGAACACAAGCTGAGGCAATTGGCGGTCGCAATCGTGAAACCAAAACGGGCAAAGGTCACGCTACCGCCCGCAGAAGACGACCCAAAGAAAGCAACGGTCGAGAAACCACAAGTTTCCGCACCCATCGCTTCTACCCAGCCGGAGGATACAATCCCGGACAAAGACATCGATCCCACGACTGAAGCGATCGAGAAGTCTACGACAGCCGAGTACGCACACTAGCGCAAACAATCAGAACTACGAGATGGCTTGATTTCCGAAAGGAATACGTAGGCAGCTCGCCTAAAAGACGAGTTCAGCTATCCCCCTTCCAAAATGAGGAGCGAGTGGGTGAGTATACGAGTATTCGTATACTCCCAAATTTTTAGAACTTTCGCTTTGTAATCGAAAAATTTTCGAAACTTTTTTAATAAAGACAAAGTTAGAATATTATAAAATCTCCGCTACTATCGAAAACGCAAAAAAAAAAAATTCCAAACATCCGGAAATTACTTCTGCAGCAACAACTACTTAATCCGTCAAAAGACTACTAAATCCGGTAATTCGTCGAAGACCGGTAAGTCAAAAGACGAAGAACAAAGAATGGACGATCCCAAATCATCGATGAAACTAAGGCATAACTCGCAAACCGATCCAATCTCTCGTAAAACCGAGAAACGATCGCCACGCATTCGAACGTACTCATTTCCTAAAAGAAAGAAGGAGCTAGAGACGCTGACGTCGTCTTAAAACCGACTCGCTCCTAGAAATTTTCGTAAACCAGACATACTCCAAGTCATCGCCAATCTACCACAGTCTTTAACCAACCCGGGTTATCGATCATCCGAATCCTTCAAAGGAAACTCATCTTTTTTCCTTTCGTCGAATATTTTCCCTCGCATCAAGAAAACACTTTCAATAAAGCAAACTCTCGCCAAAAAAAAGCAGAAAAATATCCGGACAATGCGACGCCTAGTCAAAAGCATCCCAAAAGCAAACGACAATCTAAGAAACATCTAGGCGCTAAACACTGATCCAAACCGTCTGGGAAATAATGTCGAGGAATATACAACATCTCTCGTCGCAATCATGCGGTTAGAAAATCTCTGCGAAATTTCAGAGCGAAACTCGATGATTTTCCGAAGTCATAAAGATCTTCTCAAACTTGATAAAACAAGTATAGGAATCGATAAATTATACGAGAAATCTTTAGGCATCGAAGCAATGATCTCATTTTCCGTCAAACCAAGTGAGTCACGGAATAATGTCAAGAACATTTGCGGCGAAACAAAAATCGAGAACACAACGCAGCAATAGAGAAAACGTCCTCCTTTCTCGGCGACTGATACTATAGCTGATCATTTGATTCATTCCGTCCGAGAAACCCGCTAAAACATTTTGCGACTAGATCTCGGTGAAATAACTTTTGGTAAAACTCCGCGAGTGACTCCGAAAAAAAACCATCACCGAAGAATCAAAAACTAAACGGAAAGGTTTCTCGAGGAATCTGCGGAAACATTGTTAACCCAATGACCTTGGCTGTGCGGCTGAACGCAACCTTCACGCCGATCCAATACATTCTACGGATAATACAAACTTATCAAAAATCGACTAAGTTCTGTATTCTCACAATTCACTCTATTTCCGAAGCAAGTTGCCTACAAAACCCGACAAGTCTCGGATGGTCAACACTTCACAAAGCACCGTTTAAAGACGCTTCATTTCAGGAGCAAACTTACGCGACACTTCGGTCCTAACTGCCCTACCATAAATCAAACTATTTAACATCCAAACAGGAACATAAGTTTTTGCTGCGAATGTTCGCAAGCAAGTCAAAGTGTTTCCGCAAAGGAGGTTTAAGTCAAAACCCTCGCAACACCGCGCAACATCTTCAAACCCGCAAACGTTTCGAACATGAAACGCGACATATGAAATAAAAACCAATCTTCGGCATTCCGAGACGTACCAGACACTCGAAGGACAGTTTTTCTATACAAATATCTTCCTCGATAAAGTCACTTTCTTGGAAGACCTAACAGTGTGTTCGCGACTATAAAATACGAAAACTTCTTAACGTACGTACCCTTCGCGAAGGCCCAAACAACATAAACATCTATCACTTAAAAATAGTTTGTTGCTGATCACAACAAACTCGCAATAGTCCTAAAAAAAACTTAAGTTATCTCGCAGAGATAGCTCTCGAACACCCGACACAAGGGTAATAGCGCTATAAAAGAAATCCAAACTTTTGGTCAGCACTTCCGGGCAACTTAGAAATTGTTCCCGGTGAGATGCTCGGTTCCAACCAGACGAATCACATAAGCCGAGAACCTATCGCGGATCGTAAATCGGTATGGAATCAGGTTAAAATTGCAACAGGCAAAACGAAAGCCGACTAGTCATCGCATAGCCTCAATCCAAAAGTAAACCTAGGTCTTGCCCTAAACCCAGCACACTGGTCGCTAACGTCTCAAGGCATGAATCGAGATCTTAAAGGCATATCTCTTCGTCTATATCTAAACGCTCACTCGATTTGCTAAAACATCCTAAAACGAGCAAACGAATAAGGCGATACACTAAGGGAAAGGAATGCGAGATGACAGCTCGCGGACCTCCCTCAATATCAACTCATATTCTTCCTGCTAGATTCATACGAATAAAAACACGCTCTTAAAAATGCAAACTGATTTTTAATAAAGCCGCAAAAGCGGCAGGGACTCAGAGCCGCACACGGCCAGTCCGAAAACTATGACGGCCACGCTCGGCCAGACCAAACGGCCTACGAGGCTAGTCTCACGGCCGGCAAAGGTCCAGATGCCATCGACATCAATATGCTCCATAATTTCTACACGACATATAACTAGACCGTAAAGGTCTTGCTAGGAAACAGGTCATACGAACCTTAACTCCAAAACGAACTACGAAAGGCTTGATCCCCTCAAAAGGGTACGTAGGCAGCCTTCACAAGGCGCAGCCCTAATCTTAAACGCTTTCTTCTTCCTGGAAAGTGGAAAGATTGCTTTCATTGGACCTTTCCAAACATTAATTCCGCCTAACTTAACTAAAACTGGCTTACCACTCGCACGCACCTTACGCTAAAGGCTCAAGATTCTAGCGAGCTAGGGGGCTAACTGTTGGTGTCAAAATCGGTCACGACGGAATCAATGGCAAAAAGTCTCCGCAAAAATATAAAAGGAATAGTTTTATAAAACCCAAGATGTCGTTTTATAAAACTCGGAGTCATTTTATAAAACTCCAAGATCGTTTTATAAAACTCGAAGATCGTTTTATAAAACTCGAGAAGTCGTATAAAACTCAAAGATCGTTTTATAAAACTCGAAGATCGTTTTATAAAACTCAGAGACATTTTATAAAACTCGAAGATCATTTTATAAAACTCAAAGATCGTTTTATAAAACTCGAGAAGTCGTTTTATAAAACTCGAAGATCGTTTTAGAAAACTCGAGAAGTCATTTTATAAAACTCGAAGATCGTTTTATAAAACTCGAGAAGTCGTTTTATAAAACTCAAAGATCATTTTATAAAACTCGAAGATCGTTTTATAAAACTCGAGAATCGTTTTAGAAAACTCGAAGATCGTTTTATAAAACTCGAAGATCGTTTTATAAAACTCGAAGATCGTTTATTAAACTCGAGAAGTCGTTTTATAAAACTCGAAGATCATTTTATAAAACTCGAAGATAATTTTATAAAACTCGAGAATCGTTTTATAAAACTCGAGAATCGTTTTATAAAACTCAAGAAGTCGTTTTATAAAACTCAAAGATCGTTTGATAAAACTCGAAGATCGTTTTATAAAACTCGAGAGTCATTTTATAAAACTAGAAGATCGTTTTATAAAACTCGAAGATCGTTTGATAAAACTCGAGAAGTCGTTTTA
>CAKOAT010174266.1:736-60621 GCA_932364175.1 Eruca vesicaria subsp. sativa
ATGTTGTAAATACTTGAAGATGATGAGGTTGAGAGAGTAAAAAGGCCATTTTCGAAAAAAAATAAAAAAAAAAATTTAATGGCATTTTCGTAAATAAAATGAACATGTGGGGTGGATAGGACAAAAACAAGATGAGATAAAAGAAGAAGTTAGTTTTGTGTTTGACCATGAGTTTTGAGTCAAATTTGCAAAAACCCCTTATTTGGATGATTCACTCCAATTTATAAATATATAATTAACAAAATCCGTTAGGCGAAAATTCTCTCTCTCTCTCTCTCTCTATATATATATATATATATGGACTCGATTCTTTTCAAACAAATAAAAATAATTTCATTAAAAATGTATACAAAATAAAGCTATAGAATATATAGTTAAGTGAATACAGTTTACATACACTTTAGTCAATTAAAAATATTAATTTACGTTCTAAATTGAAAAATATAGATCATAAGAGTTTATATGAAGTGTAATTAGTATGATATTTATGAACACATAAATGTATTCATGTTTCTCTATGTTATCAACATCAGTTATTTTTATATGCACTAATTTACAATCTAGTAAAACATCATATAATTTATTTAAGTAATATAATGATTAAATTTTATCCATTACGTAAAATATTATATATATATATATATATTTATTGAAAATAAAAACATGTTACAATAAATATAATAATAAAATTAATCATGTAAATGTTCAAAATATTTATTATCCGAAGATAAATACTTAACACTAATTATAAAAGAAAGATAAACTGATTATAATATGAACCAAATTATTAACAAGATAAATAACAGAAAAAAAATTATAATAATGTTTATTTTATTATACAACGAAAATCTATACTATTAAAATATAAGTATAAATAAAAAATACTCTTAAGTTTTACTATTTATTTACAATCTCATGCTACTGAAATAGTTAAACAACTTAACATTTATATTCTTTGTCTTTTTTCTATTGTATTAATGCATTTCCTAATGTAAATTTTAACTTAAAAAATGGCAACAATAATTTAAGAAAATATAATTCCCATTGCATATTTAAATTTGACCAGAGTGTTTATTAAAAACACGACAATATTTGGTTTTTACCTAAAAACTAGGTGTTTTGTCCGCATTTGTGGGCCTAAACATTTTATAATTATTTTATTAATATCTTTTACTAATTGGAAGATTATAATGATAAAGTATTAATTGTGTTTTATCTTTTGAAACCAATAATATTTATACTTTCATTTAACAATTCTTACATATATTTCTTTGTAATTTATGTTCACTATTAAAAATAATTTTAAAATCAAATAATATATTTTATTAGTTATATAAAATTAAGAAGTTGACTTGATTAATATCTAGTTATGTATTTTCTATTTTTTTAATTCTTAACTTTTTTATCTTCATATATTTTCAGATAACATCACAATATATATCTGAATTATCTTATTTAAAAAGATATTATTTAGATTTGGATAATTCTTATGATTATTATTAATTTTAGTTACTTTTCTAATCAAAATAATTTAAATTCGTTTTTATTTTGTATGTAATTTGTATATTATTTTCATTAAGGGTATAAACGATATTAATCACTCTAACTTTTAACGTGGGAGCTCGGTTGCGAAAAATCACCTCCAAATAATAGTAGACACGGCGACATATTATTATTTAGTGTTCCCGGAATCTTTCAATATTAGAAATATAAAAAACAAAGTATGTAAAATAGTTATATTACATTAATTTTTAAAATTTTAATCTTCTTAAAAGTATATTATAAATATATAATTCAATATATAAACTTACTGTTATAATAGAAAAAGGTAAAATCCAAATTTGGACCGAGGTTAGGTTTCATAGTAGGGCTTTCTGCAAATTTAACTCAATACTCAAAGTCAAACATAAAACTAACCTTTTTTTTAATTTTTCTTTTGTCTTATTCACCCCTCTTGTTCACATTATTTACGAAAATGCCATTACATTTTTTTCTTTTTTTTTCGAAAATTGTTTTTAAACTCTCAACCTCATCATCTTCAAATATTTACAAAATTGTCATTACCATCAATACCCTAACTACCATGAACAACCAATTTGAAGCTCTTAATGCACCTAAAATCAATTTACACTCTCTCTTTCTCAATTGTTATGAACTAAAAACAACATCTCTTTCACTTTTGTCTCCATATTCATACAAAAAACCCGAGCTTTTGATTCAAAAAAATTTATGGTTGATAAAGCCATTTAAGCATACAATTCTTGGTGGGTTACTTTCGTTTGATGTTCTGGGTGGTTGGAGAAGACTATGTGTGCTAAGGAAGTCATATCGCCTAGTTTAAGGTATGAAATTGAAATTTTTTCCAGATCTATTCGCGTAGAAGACTTACTCGTAAGTTTTCTGGATGTAGAAGACTTATGAATAAGTCTTCTGGTCAAACGGACGACTTACTCTTAGTCGTCCAGCTTTGTATGTTTAAAAAAAAACTCTAGACTTATACGTAAGTCGCCTAGGAAAAACGGGTTACTCTTGCATTTGACCGAATTGTGTCAGATATTTGACTTTTCCTGGACGACTTACCAGTAAGTCGTCTCTGAAAAAGTTAAAATTTCAATATTTTATTAAATCTAGACGACTTACGGATAAGTCGTCTTAGGTTAGTTTTGTAATTAAAAAATAAAACTTTATTTTTAACTTTTCCCAGAAGACTTAATTTAAAGTCGTCCAGTCAGACGACTTATTCTAAAGTCATCTAAGATAAGCAAAATCGTCCAGACTTTTTTCCGAGATTTCTGGTCAAACCTTGCTTATCTCGGATGACTTTCGAATAAGTCGTCATACTGGACGACTTTAAATTAAGTCTTCTGGAAAAAGTTAAAATTAAATTTTTATTTTCAATTACAGAACTAACCTAAGACGACTTATCCGTAACTCGTCTAGAATTAATAAAATATTAAAATTTTAACTTTCCCAGAGACGACTTACTGGTCGTCCAGGAAAAGTCAAATATCTGACACAATTCGGTCAAATGCATAACTAGCCCGTTTTTCCTAGACGACTTACTTATAAGTCGTCTAGATTTTTTTTTTAACATACAAAGCTGGACGACGACTTAGAAGTAAGTCGTCTAATTTAAATTTCAGTTTCAAAAATGACCTGTCTGGAAGACTTCCGGTTAAGTCTTCCGGACGACTTACTTGTATGTCGTCTGCATCAATGTTTAGTAAACTTTCATTTTCTCTATGTTTACTAATGTGTTTTAATTTTGAATTTTTGCAGATGATTCTTCAGTTACATGCAATGTATGGAGAATGGTTGTTCAAAGATGGCTGTTGGAATTTTGTGGTTGATAATTTCAAAGGAGTGAGAATGTTTCTTTTGAGTGAAGGTTCGACACATGTTGAACTTGTTTCAATGGCTCAAGAAGATTTTAACCTGGACATGAGCACATAATCTATAGAGATAACCTACTCACTACCAGCATAAAGGATTCAACACATGGATCCAGACATCCCTCCTATTCATGTTACAAGTGATAGACAAGTTCGAAACTTGCTCGAGATAACCAAAACGCATGGAGTACGGCTTTGTGTATCAAGCCGTAGCAAGGTGGAAACGGTTTCAGAGGAAAGGGAAGAAGCTGATGAAGCTGATGAATGTTTTGAAAATGATGATGAAAATTTTGTTAAAGATGAAAATCATGATCGGGAGGAGGATGATGGGGAGAAGGATGATGGGGAGAAGGATGATGGGGAGGAGGATGATGATATCTCTATTGTTGCCGAAGCGGACGAGAATAGTGAGGATTACAGTGTTTATTGAAAGATTCGAGATGAGGATGAGGAAGAAGATGATGATATGTGTTTTGAAGATTTCAAAAAGACATAAATTATTGAAGGAGGAAGATAGAATGGTATCAATATCTATGTCAACCAGAGTTTTGTTAGAAAGGATGCACTGCTTTCAGAGATGCGGTTGACAACAGTTAGGTGTAAGTTCTCCTTCAAAATATACAAGTCAACGAAAACTCTTCTTGTGGCAACATGTTGGGTTAGTGGTTGTGGATGGAAGATCAGAGCGAGTGTGAAACATGGGACAAACACATTTTGGGTAACAAAGTATGTGGAAATACATACATGCTCAGTGGGAGACCGAATCGCTCAGCAGAGACACTGTACTCCGAAGTATGTTGGTAGGCTTTTCATTGATCATGTTGGAATCATTGATGGGTTGACTCCGCAGCATATCACTGATACAATGAATAACATGTTTGGAATTATGCTTGATTACACCACTTCATACATAGCACTTTTATATGCACAAACATCGATGAGAGGATCAGTAGAAGATGGATATTTGCGTCTGCCATCATATTTCGAGCAAATCTCCTTAATAAATCCATATTTTATCACGGCTATAGAACTTGATTCCATCAGTAGATTTAAGTATTTATTTCTCTCTTTGGAGCTTCTATCAAAGGTTTTAAGTAACAGAGAAGGGTAATTGTGGTGGATGAGACTCACCTAAGTGGGAAGTATGGAGGTGTTTTGTTAGTTGCAGCCGCGCAAAATGAGAATTTTCAGATATTTTCATTGGCTTTTAGGATAGTAGATACTGAAGATGAACCTTCATGGGAATGATTTTTCACAAAATTGGCTACTTGTGTATCTGATGAGCAGCCTCTGGTGATAGTCTCCGACCCGCACACGGCCATTAAAAGTGCGTGTGATAAGGTATTGCCTTTGCAACCCGAGGAATATGTTATTATCACCTTCAAGATAACATTGTCAAAAAGTATAAAGGGAAACATATCTTTTACTTGGTGAAATGTGCTGCTTATGCTCATACAGTTTCAGATTTTGACATGTACATGGCTAAGATACGGAGTGCAAACCCGGAACTTGCAACGTATTTGGAGAATGTAGACGTTAGCCTATGGTCAATTGTTTATTGTCAGGGGGACATGTACAACATAAAAACAAACAACATCGATGAATCTATTAATTCCGCAATGAAGCGAGCTAGAGGATTTTCGATTCGGTTCCTGTTGGGGTTCATAAGGGAGAAGCTAGGAAAGTGTTTCTGGAAAAGGATAGAATATGCTTTGAGTCACCTAACAAATCATAGTCAGGGTGTTGAATACTTACTTGCTGTTAGATCGGAAATAGTGGATACGATGAGGGCCCAACTAATTGATGGATGGAAATTCTTTGTGAAAGGTGGCAAAATGAACTGTGTGGTTGATTTGGAAAATGGAATGTGTGATTGTGGTGTCTAGCAAGTTGAGTAAATACCTTGCTCTCATGCTAAGCTGTTGGATCACATGCTCGTGTGCATATCTCCACACTTGTACATCCAGTGTACTCAAAGAATTATTTGTTTGCAGGATACTCAGAGAATATTTATCCTTGTGCTGGAAAACAAGTTGAGGAACGCACATGCGATCCTCCGGCCGAAAAGCGTGGTCCGGGGAGACATAAGAAATCAAGATGGCAATCTTGGTTGGAACTATTACGGATGAGAGGACGCAAAATCCGGAAGCAACACAGGGTTTATAGATGCTCAGTATGCAAAGAAACTGACCATACAAAAGCACAATGTAAAGAATGACCTTTAATTAAGTCATCCTGAAGAATTTGTGTTATGAATCTATGTATTAAGAATTTGTGTTATGAATCTATATATTAAGAATTTGTGTTATGAATCTATGTATTAAGCATTTGTGTTATGAATCTATGTATTAAGAATTTGTGTTACAAATTTGTGTTAGTCTTCTCAGAAGATTAATAATTATGTCATTTGGAAAGTCTTCCAGCTGGATGACTTTCGAGACGACTTAATTACAAGTCTGCTACTAAGTTGTTCAGGCTTTATGAGTATGTATTAAAAATTTGTGTTAGTCTTCTCAGACGACTAATGATTAAGTCATCTGGAAAGTCTTCCAGCTGGATAACTTTCCTGACAACTTAATTATTGGCCTTCTACTAAGTTGTCCAGGTTTTATGAGTATGTATTAAGAATTTGTGTTAGTTTTCTCAAACGACTAATAATTAAGTCATCTTGAAAGTCTTCCATCTGGATGACTTTCTAGACGACTTAATTATTAGTCTTCTACTAAGTCGTCTAGGCTTTATGAGTATGTATTAAGAATTTGTGTTAGACTTCTCAGACGACTAATAATTAAGTTATCTGGAAAGTCTTCCAGCTGGATGACTTTCCAGACGACTTAATTATTAGTCGTCTGAGAAGAGTAACACAAATTTAAGGAGGTTCCGACAAAAATAAAACATCAGCCTAATCATAAATAGGGTTACAACAAACAAAACATACATAACATACAAATATCCTAAACATCAGTCTAATAAAGTTCGAATACAAACATACAAACATCAACCTAATGATAAGCACCTATCTCCTCAAAATTATCCTTGTTTCCTTCTCATGCTGGCCAGGGAGCTCATTAAATATATCCACCGCCATCTTATCCGTAATAGCCTTCACGTTGGCGTTGGCCTTAGCAAAGTCTTTTGGATTAAATGACAGCCCAAGAGCATGACATTCAATGTATTTTACAGCGTAGACGCCACAATCACAGCTCGGGCCTGAGGCACGTTGGGTTCACGTTTTACATGTGAATGGCTCCAAGGAGTATTGGGCACGCAGCTCATCAGAGGTAGCGCACTCAACAAGTAGATAAGGGATTATGTTCTGAAAAGGCTCCATTACCACATTGAGTTCTTCATCGGAGATAGAGGTAAAAATGCTGTCCCAAATGACTATGTGTCTCTTAGGGATTGATATCCATATAGCAATCCAATGGCAGTTGTTGTAGTTCACTGGCGCATAGATATCATCAATATCCACCCCCCACATCATGTTCGATAGGCAAAATGATGGTATAACGCCTGAATGATTATTATACGCTCCACCAGAGAGTCTTCTTCCTAAACCGTTGTGATTACACTCCGATTCTTTAAAATCGGAGTAGTTGAATCTCCATTGCTGAGAAAAGAGATGATCAAGGAAGCAAATCCTCTCGCTCCTGAACACGTGGATTTTCAGTGTACCTCTTCCTCAGCACATTAATCCAAGCATCAACATGCTGCATTTAAAATAAAACAAGTCAGAAGATATCAGACGACTTACTAGATGACTTACCATTAAGTCGTCTGGTAAGTATTCTACGTAGACGACTTAACAGACGACTTACCATTAAGTCGTCTGGTAAGTCGTCTACAAAGAAGAATTATCAGATGACTTACTAAGTCGTCTGATAAGTCTTCTACCAAGAAGACTTACCAGACAACTTAATGGTAAGTCGGCTGTTAAGTCGTTTACGTAGAATTATAGTCAAAAGATATCAGACGACTTACATAGTCGTGCAGCCAAGATAAGGAGGTTTGGAGGATGTGATACCACTTAGTTGGTGTTGTACGTTGTTATTCCTTGAAAGGTGTCTTATAGTCACTACAAACACAAAATGTTGAAAAGCAATCAGTTTTGTAGACTAAAGCAAGCTATTATGGGAAAACAATCACTTACGGATCAGTTTTCAACTAGTCAACGAGCTCCTTCAATTTGGTCTTGTTAACTGATCCAAAAGGATTATAGACTGGAGCTCTCTTTTTGTTTGGAATGATCACTTTGGCCGTGTTGTTTGCCGTATAAGGAGATTGCTGTGAGGCAGCAAATTTCCTTGTTCGATCACTCTTCGTACGTTTAATTTCTGCCAAAGCGGTTTCCCTTTTTTTCCTGATATCTAGCTTGCTCTTTCACTAGATCTGAAACAGTGGGTAATAGTTTCTCCAATAGTTCAAGGCTCTATTCTGGAGGAAGGCTCGATTCTAGAGGAAGGCTGGATGGAAGGATCGATTCTGGAGGTTTTTCCTGGCTCGGAACTATACTCAGCTCTTTCGAGGAAGTAGCACATGCGGACAAATCTGTTGCTTTACCCCCCTTGGGCAAGCTCTTCTTTCCCGCATTCGACCCATTAACACTTTTACTTCCCCCCCCCCAGCAAGATCCATTTCAAATTGTCTAGTCAATTTCTTGTTGCGAGAGGATGCTTTACTAATCCCGGGTTCTTGCGTTTTAGGTTGAGATTTTTGAGATGATGCCCCTTTCCCTTTTTTGGTGATACCAATGATCTTCTCCACAGATTCCACCCTTTCAGACAGATACTTGATCTCCGTAATGCACGTACCAAACCCTTGACTCATGGCATCAAGTACAACCTTCAAAGAATCCTTCACGATTCTTTCAATATCCTCTTTGGTCACTCCACCAACATTGGTACTCACCTCTGGATGAGCCTCTGTACGAACCTCTTCCTCTTCCTCTGCAGCTAGCTCTTCACTATGCTCTTTACGAGCTTTCTTAAGAGGTCTTGGACTGTCTTTCTTCACCAGAACTATCGCTTTTTCGCTTTCTTTGATGCCGGCTTTGTATTGACCCAAGTACCGGTGGCTTCCCAGCAATCCATGGTCTACTTCCACGGTCTCTGATTATACATGAGTTTAATTATGTTCTCCGCGGCCGGGTCATTAGCATCAGAGTCACATTTTGGAAACATTTCACCAATGTCCTTCTCAACAAAGTTCATCACCCTAGTCTACAGTAAATAGAAGATATAAACTTAGATATTTGACGGCTTAAGAAAGATGGAAAGAAAAGATTTCGAAGAAAACTTATGATTAAGTCGTCTGGAAAGTCTTCCAGCTGGATGACTTAGCATACTACTTATTACTAAGTCGTCTTGGTAGTCTTCCCAGACGACTTAATTATAAGTCCTCTACTAAGTCATCCAACAGGAAGACTTTACAGACGCCTTAATTATAAGTCCTCTACTAAGTCGTCCAGTTGGAAAACTTTCCAGACGACTTAATCATAAGTTTTCAATAAGTCTTTTGGATTGAAGTAAATACATGTCTTTCAATAGCTTCTTTAAAGCATCTTTCGTCCTTTGCCACCCTGGTAAGCCAATATCGGTGGAGACGGTCTATTTGGTATGGGACTACCATAAGTAGCACCCAATTCCGGCAGAGCTGTGTACACCTAGACCTGAAGAGCTTGTATAAACCCATTAATGGTGTAACAACCCGATATATATTTGCCCTTCATAGAGTCCAACAACACCTTAAACGCGACTCTCCCCCATGGATAATTCTCAAACCGTTCTAGATCCATCACTAGCCTTGCCAGACTAGCCCGTGTAGGGGTTGAAACCTTCTCCCTTCAATGTATCCAGTGAAGATGGCAAGGTACCCGAGCCGCTTGTGATCATCTGGAGACCACCCTTCGCATCTCTCAAATGCTGCTATTATCTGATCAGTAGTTGGCCCAGCTTCGACATGAACTCCTAACAACTCTCAGAAAGCAGCCAACTCCCTTGTAACAGAACAATTTGGTCTCTCAAGGTCCTCGATGTACTCGCAGTTTAGAGCAGTGAGGTATTCAAAATCTAACAGTGAAAACCTTAAAGGTTGTGGACCAACAAGACTCCACAGCTCATACTTCTTCTTTATGCCGAGCTGGAAACCGAGCATGTAGTGAACCAGCCTTGAAGCCCAATCAAATTCCAACTCTTGGAACTTGATGAAAACTCCCAACTTAGACTTCTTCAGCTTTTCATATTTGTCATTATTAAGAGCATTCCTTAGAGCAGTATACAAATTCGTACACGAATGATACGAAATGCTATGCAATGCGGGAGGTTCTTGCCCTACTGTATGTATCCTACGGGGGAGTTCTGGAATATCAATTTTTTCTGAAAAACAATCGACAACCATCTCAACCACACAACCATCCAGTATAACAATTTAATTATAAGTCTGAAAGACTTATATTTAAGTCATCTGGAAATTCTTCCACGTGGAAGACTTTCCAGACGACTTAATTATAAGTCTTCCAAGACTTCCAGTAGAACATTGTAAAGCTGACCTGAAAATTCGGAGAAGATATAGTCGCCTTCAACACAACGGTTATAGATCTGCAAAAATATACATGAAAAAAGAAGCGCGATGAGAACAACAGTGAGAACGATGTTTCATTTTCTTCTTTAGATATAACTTACTGGCGGCAGAGTTCAACGAAACGCCTCTAAGAGAAACGGTGCTATGGTTTTCTCTCAGATCTGAAATAGAAGAAGCGGCGGTGAGACGGTGGTGATAATGAAGGTGGTAAGGCGGAGAAATAACCGGGGGTGAGAACGATGGATTAGAGAGATAACGACGGAAATCGCCTTTGAAATCACCTTTGAGAGAAACGACGTTAGGGTTTTCTTTTCGCGAAAAAGTGAGTAAAAAAACATCTTATATATGTCCAATAAAAAATCCTGTTAGGTGTAAAAGTAAATTGGTAAAATCAAAGGTTCGGTCCGGTTTGGACGAGTTATTATTAAGTCGTCTGTTGATACATCAGATGACTTACTAGTAAGTCGTCTGCCTTAAATATATTAACCAGACTTAATAGTAAGTGGTCCAGACCCTAAACCCTTAACCGTAAACTAAATTGACTAAATTAACTAACTAACCGCATTATAAAATCAAACTATACTTAAACAGTGTTTACTATACACAGAAATAAACACATTAAGGTAAATTTTAAATTTTTCAAAAAAATATTTATGTTTTCGAAAATGTAACCCTAAGAAACACATACAATACTACAACATATGTTGGCAAAACCTAAATCAAAGAATATTATGACTCACTACTTTTACTCATCTATGTTGAAAACAATTAAATTTTACGTGATTTCAATTTTTCACTATCTAAATATTTTTTTACAAATTTTTTAAATTATTTTTAAGAATAACTACATTAGACGACTTTCAATTAAGTCGTCCAGATGACTTAATTGAAAGTCGTCTGGACTGAATAGTTACGGGGTTAGAAACGTAAAAAATTTGGGTTTATTATTTGTTCACAAGGGACTAGTTACAATTTCATTAGCCTTTTAGATTACTTTTGCATTTGATTCATGTTTGGATTTACTTTTGCATTTGAAACCAAATTTTGAGTCATATTTGACAATTTTCCTTTCATAGTATAATAATTCGCTAAAAAAGTATAAGAGCAACCAACATAATTTATAAATGATTGAAAACTTGATAAATAAAAAATAGGATACATAAATATAAGTCCAATAATTTTAAAAATGTTAGATATATATAAGTCCATATATTTACAAATGTTCGATTTGCTTATATGCTACCAATTTGGATGATACAATAAACAGTTAAATCACACAAAATAATTTACTCCATGTATTTAGTATTTAGATATATTAAGAATTATGTAATACGTCTAAATTTACATGCTTATCTTATACCATTAAATTTACATGCTTATCTTATACCATTTAGTACAAACAAAAATTTAAAACTGAAACCAATATCCAGATAATTGTGCATATCAAGGTCTAGTTTCTCTTACAACTAAACAATTTAATTAATTCATAGATTTTGTTTAATAAATTTTAAATAAAATCTGTTGATCGTGATTTAGTTATTTATTATATCTTAATAACTTTTAACCCTAAAATTTCCAAACACTAATGTGTATTGATCTCGGACCAAGCAAAAGATAAAAGAGCACAAATCTCAAAATATGGTTCCTTTAGACTTGAGTAAAGAAGGAAACCCCACCAACTCTTACCTCTTCAGTTTATTTACAAATCTCTGCCCTCTTGGCTTTTGTTTTCTTCCGCGCTCTAGTTACTGTTTGACATCTTCTTTCGATCTTTCTGTACAGAACACTTTCAAATTCGAATCGATTCGGATGATTCCTCAGATGGGTCTCTGATCATTGGCTAAAAAGACTGAATCTTTCCAGCTCTTTTCTTCTGGGTTTCACGATGGAGTCTTTTCTAATCCATCATATAGTGATTGTGTTGCTCTTCCTCTGGCTTCTCTCTTGGCTGAATCGATCCCACGGATTTTTCTACTTCCTCTCCCTCATTTATCTCTACTTGGTATGTTACTCGTCTTTGTTTGATTAATCTTATGTCTCTTTTGAGTTACTTGTCTCTGTATTTGATGTCTATGTCTCTTTTGGTTTTGGTTTGTGCAGGTTCATGAACGGTATGTGATGAGATTGAAGAGACAGTTACAGTTTGAAGAGAGGAAGCAAGCTAATCAAAGAAGGGTATTTTCTAACTTTGCTTTGTACTGTTTCCTTAGGTGGAAAGCTTTATTGAATCTTTCATGTTTTATCCACATATATGTTAGTGGTTAAAGCTAGATTTTTTAGCCTGATAGAGAAAGAGAGATCTTAGAGATTTTGTCTGAAACAAAAATTGGAAATTGTAAATCTTCCAAAGCTTTTAGGTTGCTTTTCTTTGAATGGTTTAAGTCACTATAGTGTTGCTATGAAAGTGCTGCCTTTTAGTTTCTTTATGAACTGGCCTTGTGCTAAGGAGAAACACTCTTTCTCTTTTGCTTGTGTCGTGATTAACTTCATTTTGATTTGTTTTTCTTTGCTTCTCAAGTTTTCAATACCCTGCATGAGATTTTCTTTCTTTCTTCTCAGGTTCTAACTGATTCCGAATCTGTGCGGTGGTTGAATCATGCTGTGGAGAAGATATGGCCTATATGCATGGAACAGATTGCGTCTGAAAAGATTCTTGGTCCAATCATACCTTGGTTCTTGGACAAGTATAGACCCTGGACAGCGGTAGGTATCCGTTTCTAATAAAACATGTTTTGTATGGATTTGGCTTGGTGTAGTATGAAAATATTCACATGGCAAGTTGTAAGAAGTCATTTGTTGTTATTGACATCTTGTACCATGTATGCGTGCAGAAAAAAGCTGTGATCCAGCACCTTTACATGGGAAAAAAACCGCCTCTGTTGACTGATATTAGGGTCCTTCGCCAGTCTAAGGGTGATGATCACTTGGTATAGTGGCAACGCCTCAGAACATCATGCTTTGACTTCTTCCCTTTGGTTATCTATTGCAGAACTTATGGTGAAGTTCATACAGGTACTGGAACTTGGAATGAATTTTCTAGCAGCAGATGATATGAGTGCGATACTTGCTGTGAAATTAAGGAAGAGGCTTGGTTTTGGGATGTGGACAAAGTTGCATTTGACGGGAATGCAGGTGGAAGGAAAGGTAATGCAGCTTTCTTTTGCTTTAATCTGAATCTGACCTTTTTTTATTGCTGTAACACCCTTTTTTTGCTTGCTTCTATTCTTAAAAGGTGTTGGTCGGAGTGAAGTTCCTTCGTCGATGGCCTTTCTTGGGGCGTTTACGCGTGTGCTTTGCAGAGCCTCCGTATTTCCAGATGACTGTTAAACCAATCTTTACTCACGGCCTTGATGTTGCTGTACTTCCAGGCATCGCAGGATGGCTAGTAAGTAGCACTACGAAGCCTAATTAGTCTTAACAAGAGTTTTGAATCTTCTTCACACTAACATGTCACCCCATTTCTTTAATTTCTTGTCCAGGACAAGCTTCTTTCTATCGCATTTGAACAGACCCTTGTTCAGGTAAGGACTGCAGTTTTTTTAATTTTATTTCTCTTCTCTACTGGTTCTTAATGTACCCTTCTTATAATTTGTTGCAGCCAAACATGCTGGTTGTTGACATGGAGAAATTTGTTAGTCCAAAGCCAGGTATCTATCTATTGCAGGATTAACTCCCATCTTGAACTTCTGTTTTATCTGCATTCATCAGTCTCTTAAGCTTTCATTAATTTTGCACATTTGTTTTCTGTGTTGGCCTCCAGAAAACTGGTTCTTTGTTGATGAGAAAGAACCAGTTGCTCACGTCTTAGTTGAAGTCGTTGAGGCGTCAGATGTTAAACCATCCGATCTGAATGGTCAGTTTTGATATATTACCATGTCCGTTAGATTCTTTCAGGTTTAAAAAACTTTGGATGTTTTGTGTTTTCAGGTTTGGCTGATCCTTATGTGAGAGGGAAACTTGGTGCTTACCGTTTCAAAACAGACATAAAGAGAAAAACATTGTCCCCAACATGGCAAGAAGAGTTTAAGATACCAATATTTACATGGGACTCTCCAAGTATACTTAACGTTGAAGTTAAAGACAAAGACCGTTTCGTGGATGATACCCTTGGGTTTGTTCCTGAACCTAAAGATTTCGTTACTACAAACCAGTATGAATATATCAATAGTTTCTTGTTTTGTTTGCAGTGCATGTTCTGTGAACATAGGGGAATTTAGAGGCGGCCAAAGAAACGATATGTGGTTGCCTCTTCAGAACATCAAGATGGGAAGACTGCATCTTGCTATAACCGTACTCGAGGACAATGAGAAGGTAAAGCTTTCTCTATCTTTTGTTTCTCTGAACACAGGACAGTTTCTTAAAGTGCTTCTTGTTCTTGTAACAGTGGAGTGAAGATCCATTCAAAGGAGTGAAGCTAAGCAAGGAAGACATGCAAACTTCTTTTGCTTCTGATACAACAAACAAAGGTTCTTTCACGTCGGTGAGTTCTGAAAAAGCTTCAAGTGTTGCAGATAACGTTGAGCCAATCAACATTAAAGGGCAAGAAGATACTGGAATCTGGGTTCAAAGACCGGGACCTGAAGTTTCACAGATTTGGGAACCGAGGAAAGGCAAGAGTAGACGTGTTGATAACCAAGTACAAAGAGTTCCTAATGGTGGATCACCAAGCAATGAAACTAGCAGCACCGATGAAAATCAAGAGGGATCAAGAAACCCAATGAAGTCTGTTGGTAGGGGGCTGAGGAAACTAGGGTCAGTGTTTAACAGGAACAGCAAAAAGGATGATTTTTCAATAGGGAGCATTGAAGAGGAGTCGCATTGTCAGTCTCCTCGGATCAACGTGAAAGCAATGAACCAAAAGGATGTTGGTGTTAAATACATCGTTGATGACAATCTCTCGGGTCCTCTTTCAGGGAACAGTGTGGAAACTGAGAGTGTGAATGGAGAGGAGAATCATGGCAAGGGTCATATGAAGGATGTTGCAAAGAGCTTTCTGAAACAAGCAGAGAAATCTGCAAAACAGTTTAAGCATGTGTTTTCGCTTAAAGGAATCAAGAAAGCAAGAGATGGACAACAAGAGATCATTCCTGAGTCTGATTCTGTAACTGATTCTGATTCTTCTTCTGACGATGATGATGAGTACACCTGTGTACAGAACGTGGAAACAGTTACAGGAACACCGAGAGGTCTTACACGCGGTGGGAATATTTCTAGAACAGGGGATGAGGATCATGTAGACACGAATAAGACATTAGCAGAAGAAGCTAAGGAAGATCCAAGTGGTGATATTGCAGATGTTGAAGCTAAAAAGGAGAAACTAGAGGAAGCAGACTCGGAAACCACAGGTAAAACTGAAGATGAGCAAGTAGAGACTGCTAAGAACATCGAAGGAGAAGAAAAGGAACCATCAGAAGTAAAACTGTAAAAACCTTATGCATGTTCGTGTTGATGTATCTGAACATATCTCTGTTTATTGGTTATGAAACTTAAAAACAAAGAAAGGATCTTCACTCTGCACACTCATTCCCTTCTAAGAGATAAAAGATGTTTAGTTTATATATTGCTATGTCTTTTATTTTGAGACAAAAGCATAGCATTATGTGGTGACACAGCAATAAAATCATATAATATATATTTTTGATGCGAATGTAAATATCGTTACCAAGTAATAACTTATGATTACAAGAGATAAATCTTGAAAGCCAAGATGCTTCAAGAAACTAAATTGCTTGTTACAAGCAAAAACAAAAATAAAGTAAAAAAACTTTGTGAAAACATAAAACGAACAATCAAGAAATGTAGATTACTGCTAACCAAATTATGTAAATATCATCCCAATAACTAGATCTACCAATAACTTTAGATTAGTGAGAATATGAAAATTTATAAACAATAATACTAGACTTTTTAAATTCCATGAGATTTTCAAAATCTTTGTTAAAAAAACCTAGAAAAAATACCAAATAACTATTCCACACCATCAATCCAATTTATATGTCCAAAATTATAGGACTCAGTTTTATATATCTATCTTTTTGAATGTATATCTATGGCCAAATCTACTGTTTTCACTAGGTCGATTACAAGAGGGTCAGCGTGCGGGTGGTCAATGCCGGAAGTTTCGGGTTCCTCGAAGGCGATTACTCCTCTCGGAGTATCATCCGACTGTGTCGGCCAGATCGAGCCTGTCTCGGATTTTCGTCGTTAGGACTTGATGGACAAGGTGGTGTCGCAGTAGTATTGCGATTTGTCGATGATCATATTGATCCTTCGGCGGTTAGCATTGTTCCCTTTCGCGTCTTGTCTTCGTCCGTGTTTCTCGCCCGTTTGGTTCCCTTGATGCGAATTATCTGCCTGTGAGTTCTTATCGGTTTTTGGGGACGGTCTGAATCGCGGATGAGGTCCTTTACGCTGGATACTTCGGAGAGTTCTCCCGCGAGCAGTTTTGCGGCCAGCCTCGCACCGAGAACTTTACAGTTTACGGTTGAATGGCCGCGGGTCTGGTGGAAATTGCAGAAGGTTTTCTCGTCGTAACTCGATTCCTGGTACACATGTTCCCCATGGTTCGCCCTTGTTCCGATCCAGAGTTGATGGCATAGTTATGCGCCCCCTGAAGATCCTGTCCCTCGTGATGGACGTACTTGTCGTCACGAAGGTTTTTCTTTTTCGGCTTTTGCTCAGACGCGATGTCCTTTGCAGACGTCTTCCTCGGTTTATGCTGCTCCGCCAAGATCTTAGTCTCCTCTTCGATGACAATGAAATTGGTAGCTTTGTTGAGCGTGTCCTGGATCTACGTGGCTTCTCGAGAGTAATCCACTTTCTGAACTTCGACTTAAACCAGAGCGACTTTCTCAGCGCGTCGATGACTGCTCTGTCACTTATTCCGCTAATCCTAGCCATGATGAATTTGAACTTACTCATGAAGTCGTGGAGAGGTTCGTCTTCCTTCTGGGATAGCCTCTAGAGGTCGGCGTCAGAAGTTTCTCAGTTTATGAACATCGAATACTGCTTTACGAATTCCGAGGCAAGCTGGCGGAAACTCCCGATCCAATTCCGCTTCAGTCGAGAGAACCATTTGGCAGCTGCTCCTTCTAGGTTTTCGACGAAGAGATGATATACCATGGTTTTGACCCACTTTTGACCATGGTATTTATATGATTTTATAATATATTTATATGTTTTGGAGTCTATTAGGTATGTTTTCAGGTTCATGAGCATTTTGGAGTAAAGTGATGATTTAGGTGCCCTTATGGAGCTTAAAGGAGAGTTTTCCCGAAATGACCATAAAGATCTGACAGTAAGGTCGATATCCAGAGATACATATCGATCGATACACATCTTGTGTAATCGATCGACGACGCTTTCGTAGAAGATGACTTTGGATACTCCATCGATCGATGTACACCATGTACCATCGATCGATATGAAGTGTGAAGAACAAGTTTGACTTGACCGACTTGAAGCCCAAGTTCTCTCAATATTACAAGATTGCCCTTGACGAGTTTTTAACCTAATGAAACTCATATTTATAGTTGAGTGATTGACATTATAGATCACTTTCTAAGTTTTTATCACATGCTGGGTCACTTTCCACTACTAAGATAGTTTTTGGGTGGAGAAAGACTTCATTACCCTCAAAGAAAATAAACCTCTCGTTATCTTTCTTCTCCTATTTATGTCACGTGAAGTTTAATGTGTTTATTTATATGCAAATTCAAATTACAATCTTTATTTATAGTTTCAATCTGAACCACACAAATAAAAAAATCAGTTTATCTCTAATTTATCTTTAAATCATAGCCATAAAAATGAAGAGTGTTGTGGTCAAACAAATCAATGTAGCTCTGGGACACCACAAAACCCATAAAAATTGCCGATGTGAGAAAGTAATTAACGACTAAAAAACAGCAGAGTAGAAGATGAGGAAGATGGAAAGTTGTTGTAGTTGGTTTTAAGATGAATATTTGGTGAGAGACGACGATTTGGTGACAAAAAGGAATACAAGAGTGAAGAAGAGTAAACAAATCGTTGTTCTTCCGCTGGATCCAAAATTTATCCCACGAACTTCTCGGTACTATCAAGACGCAACCTAAGTGAGAGAAGAGTTTGAAGATCAGAGAAGCGGTCACCCGTAAGTTCATTGAGTACCTCTGTGATGAGGAATGTGCTGTTTTGGATGAAGGTGAAGCTAGACTTATTTTAGGTAATATATTGTAGCTGAGTTGGGTCTAGGAAACTGATGATAGTCAAGTGGCTTTTCTCTTTCACTTATGGTTATGAATTGGTGCTAAGATATGTAGGGATATTGAGTATTTTGAGATTGGTTTTGTTATGCTCTTGAATTAGTCACCATCTATAGCAACGTTTGGTTTTGTTTGTACTTCAGCTGTTGCAAGAGCCATCAAGTTGAGTTTAAATTAGACACTCTGTTTTGCTCAAGAGAAACAGAGCACCTTCACATCAGATATAAGTATCCAGACATTTATCAGTTGGTAACTCACATACAAATATGTACAGTCAAAATGTAATCTACGTGTACATAGTTTTCTCAAAGCCTACATGTACACCAGATCGCAAAGTTACACTTTGTATCCACATGTACACTTCTTCTCAAGAGCTTCATGTACACTGGGTCGCAAAGTCACTTGTACACCACAATTAGTTTTGGTCATGATATGAAACACTTTCAAAGAAGATTTGTTTATTTTTGAGAATACATCTAACGTAAGAGAGTGAATCAGTCGATTTTGCAGTGGTCAAGGTTTCGAATCTGTTAGCCTCCATAGACAAAATGCAATATTTACAGAAAGAGTGAGAGATGAACCATGATATTGGGAACGATGAAACAAGGATTTAGGAAATAAAGTAGACACGCGGAAAATTTTGGTAGACGAAAGAAATGGGAACAACAATATTTTTGTAAGCTAGTGAAATACTTTAATTTTAGTGCTTAGTTACAATAAAAAAAGTAAGTTAGATTAAGTGGAAAGAAATAAGGAAAATTTGGGAATTTTGTATGTTTATTTGTGTGGTTTCTTGTGCAAAAGTGTTTGAGTAGCAATAAATGTCCTATGGTGATATAAAGAAGATAAAATGTGACTTAGGGTGTAATTGTTTCTTTATAGTTTTGCCTATGTGTTTTGGCTAGACATGCTTTTATTATTTTAGTGCTTTTATTATTTTAGTGCTTTTTGTACTTCAAAAGCTTTACATGCTTTTATCGTTCTTTGATTTATAAAAGTATTCTTTTCATCTTATTATGATTTTCATAAAGGTTATAGAATTCTAGATTTAGAAGAAACACACAAAGAGATTTGTTGTTCAAAGAACCAAGAGTTCAATCTTCTAATCTAATGAATTTCTATTATTACCTTGTTGCTATGAATCACTTAGCCATGTCTGAGTAGATTCACTTGTTAGATTTATGGTTCAAATAGTTATGAGGGATTAACCCCAACTATGGATTGTTGAGTTGTGATATTCATTATCCTGAAGAACCCTAATGCTTACTCTAGAGTAGCTAACTAGAGTATGATCATGGAATGATTTAACTTGTTAATCATCATCCTGAAATCATCTGGTATAAGCTGAGAATCTTTAGGCACGATGCGAGAGCCGGTCTATGATCTTGGTTAACACATATTCAATTCAATCTAAAGCTATATCGATCGATACTCCTATAGAGTAATCGATCGACGGCTACATATATCGGCCGATGTTGCGGCAGCAATATCGATCGATATTTTCAGCAGTTAGATCAATGGACGAGTCGAATAGCGATAGCTATAGATTTATCTAAGAATTGAAGCTCTTTAATATCTTGCAAGCAACTTATAAAGACACCTATAGCATTATAATCCTGATTATCTGAATAATAACCTGGAATCTAACTACTTTCTTTACTGTTTAAAACCCAAACCAAACTCTCTTGAGCAACTTACCATTGCTCACAACTGCAATTTACTTTTAAACTATAATCAACCTAGCATAGTCACTTAGGATTATATCTTTTGTGTTCCTTAGTTCCTTGTGGATTTGATCCCTAAGTACTACAATTGAACCTCTTATTTGAGAGAGTAATTCACGCCTTAGGGTAATTTGAGTGATATCAAATTTGGCGTCGTTGCCGGGGAAATAAGATCGCCATTAGATTTAATCTGATTAGCTCTAGGTTATTTTTCTTTTTATTGCTTAATTATCTTCTGACACAATTTTTTTCTTGTCTCTTTCAGGTACATGCTCAGCAGTACTAGAAACAACAAGAACAACCAACTTGTGTATTCAGAAGACCCTCACAGCTTGGAACGTAGCATCCGCAAAGACTTACGTTCCACATCAATCGATATCAACAACTGTTCATCGATCGATACTCGCTTACCACAGTCGACTGAGACACCTTCAACGTCGACCGATACTCGCACCCTTCCATCGATCGACATCAACAACGTCGACCGATACCTTTCATCCGACATCGATCGATATCTCTCATCTTACATCGATCGATACTAACCGGCGAGACATGGTAGCGACTATTATTCTCACTACTGATGAGAATGGAGACCTGCGTGATCAAGATGGTCACCTGCGTAATGCAGCAAGTCAGAAGCTGAATTCTTAGAAGGAGATTATTCCTGAGCAAGAGACTGCACCTACAGATCTTATTCAATCTGTAGAAGCGGCTAACAGAGCTAGAACTTTGGCTGACTACAACGGTCCGGATCAGTTCTACACCAACCGATCAGCCATACGCCCCCCTGCTATTCAGAGAGGAGATTTCGAGCTCAAGCCGCAGTACTACACACTTGTAGGACACATACCCTTCTGTGGGTTGTCCTATGAGCATCCTATGGACCATCTAGAGAGGTTCGAGGATCTCATAACCTACATCAAAGCCAATGGAGTCCCTCAAGACTATCTTCTCTATAAGCTTTTCAAATACTCTCTATCTGGAGAAGCTTTGTAGTGGCTGAGACAACTACCACCAGGTTCTCTCACAGCCTGGAGTGACATCAAAAACGCATTCCAGCGTAATTTCTTTGATGACTCACGTGCTGATGAATGGAGGAGGAAGATTGCTACATTCACTCAAGATCCTGGAGAATCGTTTAAGGACACATGGAACAAATTCAAATCCTACCAGCGAGATTGTCCACACCACGGTTTCAACAACGTGCAACTGCTCTGCACTTACTACAGAGGCATCACTTTGAAGTACCAGATGGCTCTTGACACAGCTAGTGAAGGAAATTTTACCACCAAGAATCCTCAAGAAGCTGTGAAGTTGATTGATAACTTAGCTTCAAGCAACATCACAAAGAATATCATGAAGACAAAAGCTACATCATTCCTTGGGAAGGAACAAATTAATGAAGTGCAAGCACAGCGGGATCATGTTCAGAAGCTATTAAACAAGCAGATTTGCTCAGTGGAGGATGCAGAAACTGCAGCTGAAGAAGAATACACAGAAGAAGATGTGAACTAGATCAATGGAGCTGGTTTTCAGAGGCCTAGAAACCAATGAGGATACAGAAACTTCACAAGACAGAAGAGCAACTTCAACCAGAGTTGACAGAGGCCTACCAACTACAGCAGCAGAAACCTCAACAACAACATGAGTTATGGTAACTCATTCTACACAAATCCACCCCCACCCACCCAAGACAGTAAGCTAGAAGAGATGCTAGACAAAGTTCTGGAGAGTCAGCAGAAACTTCAGTTGGACTTCAATGGAAAGATCGATTCTATCTACACCAACCTCAACACCAAGCTTGATGGTTTGAGCACCTATGTGAAGAAGTTAGAAACTCAAGTGGTTCAGACAGGAGAGGCATTAAAAAAGCAAGAAACCTTAGCAAAGGGAATGGGAGAGTTTGCTACTCTCCATGATGTGCATGCCCTCTTGGATGATGACTTTTGGCAGAAGCTGACAGATTCTGAAGATAACGATGACACAGACTACGAACTCGAATACTATCGATCGATAGGGCATTCTGAGTATCGACCGATGCCTTCCAAAGCATAGTGATCGATAGAATTTGCCGTGTGTTGATCGATGGACTTAGCCGAGGCCTCTTACGAGTGCAATGCCGTCAAGATTTTGTCACACGAAGCCTACACAGCACGACACCCACATCCGCCCGTCGCTATCCGCATCGATTCTCATGACATCGATCGACATGATTCCTATCCCATCGATCGACATGAAGACCACAATAACGACCGATCCACACATGTGATTGTCGATCGATACACAACACCCCAACGTCGACTGCAACTTCCAAAGATCAACGTTGCACGACTTGATGCACTCCGGGAGCAATCTAAACCTTCTAGAAACCTTCCCACCATCATCATGAAGAGACCCACAGACATCTTTGACCCCATGGAAACGGAAAAGGAAAATCATGGAAGAGTTCTCAGAAAAAGGAAAGAGAAGATCCCCAAGCCTTATAAAAGGGAAGCTAATGAGAAGGAATTGGCAGGTTTCAGAAAGAGAGTTCTGAGAATACCTAAAGAAAAATCCTTTGAAGAAGCCTACTTTTCACACAGATTGTGGATGTTTTTCAGAGAGACCAGAGAGACAGAACAAGACATCAAAAGAATGTTTCACCAAGTCAGAGACAGTCTAAAGAAGAAGAGTGATCCAGGGAAGTTCACAATACCATGTTCTATAAGAGGTATTGAGTTCCCTTGTGCCGTATGCGACACAGGTTCTGGAGTTAGCATCCTACCCAAGATCATGGCAGACCATCTAGGTCTGAAGATAGAGCCTACTAAAGAATCCTTTGTCTTCGTGGATTGTTCTCAGCAGCACTCTGGAGGCATAGTTCGAAACCTTGAGGTACAGATGCCATAATTCCTACAGACTTCCACGTCCTGGAGCACAAGCTAAACTTCATGACATCTCTACTACTTGGAAGGGATTTTTTAGCAACTATTGGAGCTGTTTGTGACCTAGAAACCAACAAGCTCTGCCTAACTCTCATCAACCCTACCATCCACTACACTCCTATTCCAGTCATCAAGGTTCCAAGGATAAAGAGCCCAGCACTCGTAGCAACTTGTTTCTGTGCCCACGAGTATGATTCCATGGCCGAGTACGAAACCGATCCAGCAGTATCGACCGATGGCAGATATCTACCATCGACCGATACCAGTCAACAAGAATCGACTGATAGACACACATGGTCATCGATCGACAAGCTATTACAAAAGATCGAGGAGGAGTTTCCAGACGGCGATTTTAGCGCAGATGATTGGGAGAACGATCATTACATCCCAGAACTTGCTAGTATCACTACTCAGGAGGAGTATGATGAAGATTATGAAGATGAACGAGCCACAAAATATAGATTTCTTTGGGAAGATGAAGAATAATCTCCTCTTCCATCCTTCATCTTCAGAGCATCGATCGACAGAGACCACTCTCCATTGACCGATATGCCACAACCCAGATCGCTCAAACGACGTTTCTAATCAACAAGTAACGACCCCTACTGTGCACCAGTTTACGTCCCACATGAGCCACGAGACGAAGATTATTCAATTTGGGAGTTGGGCAAGCAATTACAACGAAAGTTTCGCAGTATAAACAACACCACTGATGCATACGACCGAGTCAGAAGCAAACATATCGACCGATACGGAGCAACACCATCGATCGACACATCTCTCTGACTATCAACTGATACCCATTCCACTCCATCGCCCGATCCTACCACTGCAACATCCGAGGTACAAACACATAATTTCGATTTTACCTTACTAATTCCTGATGAATTTGGTATTTTCAGGGATCCAGATGGCCATGCACGAGCAATGGATGGAAGAGTCATTCCAATCTCCAAAAAAGATGTTTCAGACATTCTTCAGATGGCCAGTTCCGCCTATCCAGAATTTCAACACCCATCGATCGATATGGGGAGACTCGTATCGACCGATATACATCGAGAACTTGGGAAACGAGCCTTCAGATCCGGGATTCGTCAGTTCTCATGGGAAAAGAAGGACGAATAAGGTGTCTACAGAGATGAGAATGCTTTTGCAAGAAGCATAGCTGGAGACATCATCCATGTTTCCAAAGAAGATGTTGGGAAGCTGCTGAATAGAGCCTCACTGTTTGGGCGCTCTTGTTTCTGTTTACCAGAGTACGCTGAACCGTTTGCTCAAGGAGTTCGTGTTTGCAAACTCTACACACAAGCTGAGGTCACATACATGCTCAATGGAAGAACTGGTGAACATAATTGGGAGATGGCATCACTGAGATCTTAACATGAGAAAGCCATAGCATCACTTCAAGAAGAACTACAATGGAATAAGTCTGGCAATGACTTCGCTCGCAAAGAGAGAAAAGCCCTACAAGAGGAAGTGAATGCACTTCGCAAAGAACTCGAAGCCCAGAAGCTGCAATCGACCGATACAGCCACATCAGCATCGATCGATATCACCACAGACAAGCCAATCGAGTGTCACCTCCAAGAGCTATCGATCGATGAACCTCCATTTCCATCGACCGATACTAAAACATCAGACTTCTGTACCCGAGAAGAACTTGAGGAAATCACAAGGGAGATCTACAGATCTATTGAAGCTTGTGAAGACGAAGCGCATAGACTACTCAAAAAATTTTGGTTCCCAGTATAGAGTGACGTTCAACGATTGGAATGCACAACAGAAGGAATTCAGAAGGAGATCGAAAGCATTCAGAGACAGCTCGCGAACCAACCTGCACAATCCGCAGCGATCGACGTGCCTCTGAACCCATCGACCGATGAACATCCTTCCACATCGACCGACAGAACTACATCGAGATCGGTCGATACTATCCCTTCTCCTGTGCACAACATCCAAAACCTCGACACAATGCAAATTAGTACTGATCTAGAACACACATACAGCAAGATTGGACAACATGAGTGAAGCTTAGCAAGCATTGAGGAGTGGCTACAGAGAATCCACTATGAGGTCCAAGGATTGCAAGCTAGTATGACCAGAAACGAAAAAGCCACAAGAAGCTTCTTAACGCCAGAGACAAGGTCAGAGAAAGAAGCCTTAAAAAATGTCTCTCCAAACACCGAGCCATGGAAGCACGCGTTGCCACCAAAACCAACACGCGCCGAGGAACACTGAGTATTGAATGCGCCATTGTGGAATAACCACACAGAGACCTCTTGAGCTTTGACGGCGAGCTTCCCCTCAGACGAGACACCAAGCCAAAGGGGAGATGCACGCGTCGCCACCCCTCACGGCCGAACACAGAAGATGAGAGAACACGTGAAAAGAACAGATACGGAACCGGTGGAGCTTAATTATTCAACCATGTGCCACCTAACACCGTGTGTTTCCAAAGATCTAAAGGAAAACGAAACCAGACGAAACACGACCCAAAACGTCGACCACCCCCACCTAGCCAGAAGAGCTCAACTCGTCTGGACTCCAACAACCACGAGACTCCTCCGTCCCAAAGAAACCTCATGAGCAGTAACTGGGAACAAGAGAAGACACCACAATCTCAAAGCCCGAAGACATATCGTTGAGATTTGGCGAGAGAGAATGAAGCAAAGAGGAAAAGAGAGATAGGGATGAAGAGTGTACGTGTCTTCAATGGTCGCCGGAGCTGGATCTGATGAAGAGAAGGTCGGGTCTTTAGAGAGAAAAGAGGAGGGGAGAGGAGGGGAGAGGAGGGGGGAGAGAGAAGAGGTCTGTTGGGGTCAAAAATCTAGTACTTAGTATCTTAATTTCTTGAAAAGGTTTACCAGGGATTCTTGTATTTTTCTCATTCATTTCTTTTGTAACAAGTGGTATGGCTTCAAATATATACTTTAATTTAACTTTATCTATCAAAAATCTTAATTTGACTATTTAATAATAAAGGAAACAAATAACGATTTACATATTCATTTACATCTCTCCCACACGAAAAAAACTCAATTTATTACATTCATATATCACACCGAAAGAATATTGTATATAAGGAATGAAAAAAAAACAGTACTTAAAGTATATCAAACGACGGTTGTAGCCGTCTTATCAGCAGTCTCTGTGTCTTTGCGGTTCTCTTTGTTACAATAGGATACGACACCCAAAATGACAAGTATGATGCCTATAAGCGGACCCAGTATTTTGACGATCAGACCTGTCGTCGTCTCCATTGATCTTTCTTTTAATGGATTTCTGTTTATTGATTGATAGAAATAAATACCATCGACAGAACCATCTATTATATAGAGTTTCTTTCTTTTTTGAAGATGAACCGTTTGCTGCCTTAGTATTTGAGTTTTTTTTACTATACAATACCAGGTGTTGCGTTTAATAAGCTCAACTTGCGTATATTTTTATTAGGATCCGATTGGATAAAATGTGTTTATTATACTAGTTGAGACGTGTGAATGACCCATTCTACTAGTCGGGTTGTCTCAGTATTTAGTTTGGTTATATATGCTTGAGTGCAAAAATTACATTTTTAAGAAACGCGATGTCAACGTAAAAATCAAAACTTACCACGTTCATGATTTCTATTTTGAGTAGTACTAAATCAACCAATTTTCTATTTATGCATACATGTAATTTACATCTCTTGCACGCAACAACTCAGTCTATAACATATTAAATGTCTCACACAAACATATTGGAAACATTGAATGTTAGTAAACTATTTGTACCGAGTTCGGTCGTGTATCAGTAAAGAGAGTGACTTATACAGAGAAGAAAAGAGAAGGAGTTTTATTTATAATCGAAAAGAGTACAAAGAGATTAATCAGTGCTCAGAGAGGTTATTACGAAGGTGATAACGAGTATAAGAAAAGAGGAGTTTTATTTATACTCGAAAAGAGTACAAAGAGATTAATCGGTGCTCGTAGAGGTTAGCCGAAGATAGTGTACGGACTAATCAGTAAGCAACATAGGAAATATGATGAAAACCCTAATACGAGTTGCCGCCTCATCAGTCTATTTTTGGATCCCATTCTCGTGATATATCCTTCTCCTTTTATGGTCGATCCCTTCTCCTTTCGTTTGACCTAATTCGGTGCGCATTGATGGGCTTCCGTAGTGGGCCTTTGCTAGGCCCGTGAAGACAAGCTTTTTGTTCGTAAGGGTGACGTTCGCCGGCTTCTCAGCTGACGCGGTCTAGAGCCGGGTCGTCTCGTCGATCGCTAATCCGGCCGACCAAACTGTCTTCTAATGAGCCGAACATGTTTTCTCGTGGGCCTTGATGGGGAGAAGTAATCACCTCCTACAGTAAGTTCCCCCCCAGTCCACTGGTGATTGATGCGGTGAATCAGAGTGGATTTTGCTTGTTGGGTCCGTGAGACAGCATGTTCGGAACGCAGGAGGAAACTTGCAGGCGCGCCTTACTCGGGTGACTGGTTTTGTCCGATTTCCGAGTGATTTACTTGGTAAGGAGTGTGAATGGGAGAACCGTATCGCTCACTCGGTGGCCGAGTTATCACCGATGTACGTGATTTACTCGATGGTTACGTGAGGGCAAGAACTGAGTTTCTTACTCGGTGATCGAGTTATTACCACGCTGAATGATTTACTCGATGGTCACGTGAGGAGGAGAGCTGAGTTTCTTACTCGGTGATCAAGTTATTACCACGTTGAATGATTTACTCGATAGTTACGTGAGGGCGAGAGCTGAGAGGGAATTCAAACGGTCGTGGAGAGATGGGCTTTTCCTATAGGACTCGGCCCATTAAAGACGGAATTCAAAGGGTCGTGAGAAGAAAAACCCATCTATGTCTTTGTAAACCTAATAATTGCGGCTCTAGGAATCGCGTCTCTCCCTCTATATATATGCTCTTGATTTTTCTTCTCTCCATTCTTCTCCGCGATATCAGTTACCTCTCCTCTCCATTCTTTACTTTCCCTTTCTAGATATTTGTAAGATATATACGTACCGTCGGTAGTGATGTGTCCCCCAAAGAGATTGACGCGGACAGAGAAAGCGAAAGGCATCGCTGCGGCGTCAGATTCTGCTCGGGACGAGACAACTGGTGAACCGCTGGACACTTTTAGTCTGGAACATCGGGAGGCGTTAAGGGACTTAGCCAGTCTCGGTTTAGCACAGAGACTCTTGGTCGTCGAGTCGGAGAGAGAATTAAGAGTGGAAGACGATGGTAACACAGCTGCTGAATTACTCGGTGATCCGCGATTGAGGCAACCCGCTGGGGTTCAGACCATCAGACCGACTGTAAGAGCTCGGGCTGTTAGACAAGCCGCTAGGACTCGGACTGGCGGTCCGGCTGCTAGGGTCCATAGTGGCGGACTGGCCAACAGAGTTCAGGATGCAACAGCTCCTCCCCCAGTACCTACGCGTTACTCGGGGAACGGTGTATATAAGCGGGGTTCAGAAGTTCCTCAAAATCTGATTTGTCGCGGTGGCGCTTACTCGAACAAACGCATATGGTCAACATGGCGACTCCCGACAGCGTCGAACACCTTCTTACGCGTCTTAATGCGGTTGGCGTCACATACCTGATTCCGCTTGACAGCCAACGACCTTGGACTCCCCCGATGGGATACCAGTGCGTCTATGAATTGTACTTCCAGTGGGATATGAAGATTTGGTTCCCGATACCGCAGATAATAACGTCGTACGCTTCCCGTCGTTATCTGGCTATAAGTCAGTTCGTAAACGGTGCGTTTCACCTCGCCTTCGCGTTAATGGTGATGGCTACTAAGATTAACATTTCGCTATGTCCCCGAGCACTCGATGAGTTTACTTCGATCAACCCCCTGAGGAACGACTACTTCTCAGTAAAAATGAGAACGAGTTATAATGTGATCATAGGCCATCTGTCGTAGACTACAGAGTGGAACCACTACTTCTTTATCAAATCAGATGAGTACTCGTTCGTCAATCCCCCGAGTAATGGGTCCCGAGTGTTGTGGAACTAACGTGCTGGTAGATAGTTATTCTTTACTCGTAAATATTTGCACCTTTTTTTTAACTCCTTTTTTCTTCTCGGGTGAAGTGGATCACCCGTACTTGACTAGAGTCGCAAGGTCCTTTTACAGCAACGCTCGTGTTTTAGTCGAACTCGGACACCGCAACTGGCCCGACATAAGTGAAGAGAGAGTGTGTCGTGCCTTAGAACTTATTGATAATGGTAAGATGCCGAATACCACGCAATGCTTTCTTCTTTTTCTTACTCTTGGATTCGTTGTCTTTCCTACAGGTGAGTGGGACTCAAACCTTCAGTGTGCGGATAGAACCAGCATGAAGTGATCCGTGATCTTCATGAAAAAGGAGCAGCGAGCTATGAACAGGGCGTTAAGGATGAGGGAACATCCAGATCTTTCCGCTGAAGCCGAAGCTGATGAGGAGTCGGCAGGAGGACTCATGAATCTTCTGGATGGGTTTAGCATGGATGGTTTTGACCCCGTGGAACCCGCAGCTCCGTCTATCGGTGAGGCGTTCAAGATGGGACCGTCTTATCTTCCGGGTGAAAGCCAGAAACGATCCCGACCTGACGGTTCTCCTAAAAGGGGGAAGACCGACGATCTTGCGGTTGCTGAAGAACAGCAAGCCTCTGAGCTGCCTACTAAGAAAACGAGAAAGATGAAGAAGACGTCTGCTGAGAAGTCGGCGGATGGAGAATCTGGTTCTGGGGCAAGGAATGTCCCATAGCTTAGGGACAAGTTGGAGGTTCCCCCTTCCGGAGAAGGGGTCGCGGCCATTGATCGAGTAGCTGATGATATTCCTTCGGGTCTTTCGACTGGGCCTGCAGATGCTTCCCCTAAGCCTCCATCAAAGGAGAAGCAGAAGAAGAAGAAGAAGAGAGTGAAGGTTATCCCGGAGTCTAGTGCGAAACCTTCAGGGGACGCTGGTCCTCTGGCTCCAGGACTCAGAACTTCAGTGGTCTTCTCGGAGAGGCCGGTCACTCGGAAATTCAAGACAGTATTTCTCGATAAGGTCCACTTCACGTGTGACGGACCTTCTCCTCTGATCAGTAACGGACCCAAGTGCGTGGACCTCGTATGTCAGATCAAAGGAGGCCCCCGTGATCTCCCGGCTGTCGATCAGCTTGTCTTCAAGAACGCCTACACGGATGTGTCACGCAATCTTCTGACGGTTAGTGAATTTCTCAGTCGATTTTTTATTTCCTCGGCATAATTTCTTACGATGGTTTTCTGATTCTCACTTCTCGGAACATTTGTTGATGTTGCAGGCCGAAGATGTACAACTCTGAGCTCAAGAGGACGTATGCCAACCTTGGTAAGGCTCACGAAAAGGCGAAAGTAGGGAAGAAGCGGATCAGTTATTTGAAAGCTTCTCTCGGGCAGGCTGAGATTGAGAAGGATGATGCTGCTCGTCGGGCTGAGGTTGAAGCGATGAAGACTGAGGACATCGCGAGCAATTTGAAGTCTGCAAAGGCTATGGCAGACAAGTTTGAGGATGAAGAAGGCTGCCTTGTTGCTGGACAAGGCGCGAATCGAACGTGAGAAGCTCGAGCTCACAGAAGCTAACGCGAAGGAGGCTGCTCGGTTGAGAGAATCCCGGGTGCTAGAGGTCACTTGGAAACGAGCAAGGATAACTGTTGCATTGTTCGTGAAGGCAAATGTTCAATTCTAACGTATTCGCAATCGCGAAAATTCCTTTGGGGCGTATAACGATGCTCGGTGCTATTACAGGCAGGCTTTCGGTACTCGGAAGTGCCTTGAGTTGCTTCAGAAGAGAGGGGACCCGATACCGCAGAAAAGGATCAACTACTTTCAGCGAAAGGAGTTGAAATGGCAAACGGAGGCAACTCGGTTGGATATTGGTCCCCTCACAGAACATGATATGTCGCTGTCTCCACTTGTCTTGGAATCGGCGTTCGTTGACGAAGGCTTACTCACTACTCAGTCGTCAGAGCTGGAAAAAGAGTTCCCCCGGAATCGGCACGGGTCGAACTTGAACTTGATTTGTCCCCAAGCGGCTGCTTCTCTCCATACCTCGAATCACTCTCTCGGGGGTCAGTCTGGTGGAAGAGTGGGAAATCAGCCGGCTGAGGGTAGCAAGGCTGCTTCTGCTGAAGGAAAGTCGAAAGGTGAAGTGGATCCTTCGGGATCCTCAGGAGAGATCGACTACTTGGATTCAGGAGACTCCGGAAGTAAGCAGGCAAGCTTGGACAGTGATAACGCGAGACCTAATACGGATGGATTGGATATTCCAGAGGAGCAAGCCCGGGGGGAGGGGGGGTCGAGGACGTGAATCAACAGGCTTTATCGAGCAACGTCCCTCAGAAGACAGATCGAGCAGAAGATGATCAGGCCAAGGAGAAGGGATGATCTGGGTGTGTTTTATGTATCTCGATCCGTCGCCATCCATATAGACGAGAGATTGACGACGTCGAAGCTGCAACATCTGTGATACAGAACTCTGAGAAAGGCGATAAGAACCCTTGGACGCCATTGATAGACATGTAAAAGCTCTGAGGTTCCTCTGAAGCTTTTCAACATGTCGAATGAGATGAGGAGAGGCCTTGCTTGTTTCAAGAGTGAAGAGCGTAAGAGATAAGCCGTGCAAGTTCTGGATTCCTGATCTGCACATGACCCGTTCGACGAATTGACTCAGAAGAGCTTCTGATCGCATTGCTTCTCCTCTTTCCTCCGCTGTCACCACCGCGATGTCACCTACGCCTGTTGTACATCTGGCGATTCTGTTTGACTCTGATAAGTCCTCACTTGAAGCCAGCGAGTTGACAGGAGCTTACAAACAACACCACATCTCTCGCTAACGGTTTGACTGCCCGACGACGAGCTCACCATGACCAGAGGCGTCGTAAAGTTTCAAATTTGAGTTCGTTTCAATCATCGTCGAGAGCTCCTCAGCTTCCCATATCGCAAAAAAACTGAAACTTGATTGAAGAAGAGGTAGAGCGAGAGAGAGTTGAAAGGACCTACATAAACATTCGATCAACACATTGAACGAGTTAAGTGAAGTGGATGACTGATGGTAAATTCAAAGGCACAAGCTTTCTGCCTGAAGAAGAACTCATTGGCGGAGAGTATTGAGCTCGAGCTCCGTTCAGACATTCAGTTTGTCAGCGACTGCTGCCTCGGAGACATCACGTTCCTCTTGACAGACCCGTTTGATAGACTCCACCACGCCATTAATAACCTCCGGGAGAAGTCAGCTCACGATTCTCTTCAAGATGAATTTTGGTCTCATTGGCATGGATGAGAACGTGATTCTTTGGAGTTATGAGGGAAGCTTTCAACGCTGATGAACTTCCGTTCTCTTGTTCAGGAGCTTCTCATCTTGTCTAGCAGAAACAGCACATGAGACATAACTTATCTCCAGATCATCTCTCCAAGCTCAAGATTGTATCAAGAGCCCCTCACCATCTCGGCTCAGACAACATCAATCCATTGAGATTGTCAGCAGATTCAAACTCTCTTCAAGCATAAAAAAAAAAAGGAAGAGATAAGTTCCCATCTCCAAACAACTTGCGATTACTTATTCCTCAAAGATAAGTTTCTCATCGCCATATGCTCATCTAATAGTTCGACAGTTTATTGCTTTATTAAAATTATGACAAAATTAATGGATTACAGTAGTCGTGCCAAAACCCTTATCCCTTGTTTATAAAAAATTAATATGCTAGTCTGCTATTGAGTTGTAAAGCATATCAACTCTTACAATTTTTATTGATTTGTAAAGTCTAATTAATAATGGGGTTTAAATTTCCTTGTGAAGATTATCTCTTTGATGACGCTCTCAAGCTCCACAAAGGAAAGCTTACGACGACTTGAACTCTATTTTTCAATGACTTGAGCTCCATCAAAGGCAGCTCAGAGCAGCGTTGAGCTCTGTTCTTTGTCATGACAAGGCCTCCACCAGTGGCGTGTCTTACACAAGCTTGCTCGAGTTGAGTTCAACAGGTCCTGCTTGATGTCTGTCACAAGAGGGGTCACTACTCGTGCTTGAGTACACCTGAAAGTAAAGACCTTAGCTCCTGATCATTCACTCGGATGGAAACGAGACGCTCTCAAGCTCCACAACAGCTTATTGACGACTTGAGCTCTGTTTTTCGAAGACTTGAGCTCCAACGTCAATAGACACTGTGTTTCTTCTTTATCATAATTAATTTTGAGAAGTGGAGATTGCAACATCTCGCAAGGCATGCTTCAGCCTGTTACTCCTGCTTTTATGATTTCACTCAGTTCCACAAACTTGTTCACTGCTCAAGACTCATTCTAGTCACCTCTTTGATCCCTTCATTAAGCTCAGCCTCTCAGACAATAGCAATCACGTGATGAACTTGGCACAACAATCTGGTCCCCACACCCAGCTTCATTCTCGGCAGTCATTCCATCTCGTCACTCTTTTGCAATTTCACGGAGGAGACACCAAGATTCTGTTACGAGTTGGACAGGAACAAGATTCATCTCACCAACTCGGCCCACTGATTTCATCATTCCATCTACACATGGATCACAACTACCGCAAAGATATGTCCACCTATGGCGATTTGATTGCTATGGTTTTTCCATGGTGGTACGTTCATGACGATGTCTATGGCAACTTGTCTTTGGCAGTTAATCGATTGACACTTCATCCATGACGGCTCATTCGGGTGGTTCACAACACTGTCCACACAGATCGTTCGCGCAACTATCCCCGGAGTGCAGTCCGATTGGAGTCAGAAGTATGTCAATGACAGCTCGCCCAAGACAGTTTGTCCATGACACTTCGTTTAGGACAACCCAACCATGACAGCCCGTTCATGACAATTCGTCTGTGACATGAGTATGTGCCTAGTTCATTGTCTCGTAAACCCTATGCGTAAACTTCGTAGAGATCGATTCAATCTCTCTCTACGAACTGGGGGGGGGAGGCTTACTGTTGGGAGTGGATTTACATCCTACCTCAAGGCCAAATAGACAATGAATTAGTCTCATATTGATAGGAAGCCCTAGGCTTCATACTTTCTATAAATAAGGAGCTACCTCTGTATTAGGAAGCCTTCTCCTCTTTTAGATCAAAAACACTTCTTAGAGATTGAATAGATTCCTTACAATTGTAATCATTCGTTGTAATAAATCTTTAATCAATAAAATCTCTTAGATGTTTAATTTCTCGTTTGATTTCTTTGTTTGATTTCTCCTAAACCTCAAGGATCTAATTCTTAGATTCTTCATTGTTATGAATTCAACAAACACACCGTTTTTGGTTCAAACAGTAACCATAAAAACACATGACAACTTTCTCACACTTGCACCTGACCAGGTTTGAAAGCGAGCGGTCAGAGCAACGTACGAGTCCCCACCGACCAACTTCGATAACTGGGTTCTAAGCCGCATGGCCGAATATCTGTTAAATTACTTCGAATGGCCGATCAACGATACATCGATAATTTTTTCCAAGTTAATCTCAAATTCATTACGACTTAAAATTACTTCGAGTCAATAAAAATGTATAAATAATAAAAGAAAGGCAAGCAAACCGAGTATTCGATCGACACAGAAAGTCTATTAAAATACTAAACCCCACCAACGAGGCAACAAAAAAAAACAACAACAACAAAAGAGAACATCGTTCGAGATACATAAAAAAACAGCCAGATCATCTCTGCTCCTTGGCCTGCTCATCTTCTGCTCGAGCTGTCTGCTGAGGGACGTTTCTCAATAAAGCCTGTTGATTCACGTCCTCGCCCCCCAGGCTTGCTCCTCTGGAATCTCCAATGCATCCGGATTAGGTCTCGCCTTATCACTGTCCAAGCTAGCCTGCTTACTTCCGGAGTCTCCTGAATCCGAATAGTCGATCTCTTCTGAGGATCCCGAAGGAATCACTTCACCTTTCGACTTGCTTTCAGCAGAAGTAGCCTTGCTACCCTCAGCCGGCTGATTTCCCACGCTTCCACCAGACTGACCCCCGAGAAAGCGATTCGGGGTATGGAGAGAAGCGGCCGCTTGAGGACCAATCAAGTTCAAATTCGACCCGTACTGATTCTGTGGGAACTCTTTTTCCAGCTCTGCCGACAGAGTAGCGAGTAAGCCCTCGTTAACGAACGTCGATTCCAGGACAAGTGGAGACAGTGACAGATCCTGTTCTGTGAGGGGACCAATATCCAACCGAGTTGCCTCCGCATGCCATTTCTACTCCTTTCGCTGAAAATAGTAAATCATTTCCTACGGTATCGGATTCCCTCTCTTCTGAAGCAACTCAAGGCACTTTTGAGTACCGAATGCCTTGCTGTAATAGCACCGAGCATCGTCATATGCCACAAAGGAATTTTCCCGATTGCGGATACGTTCATGATTTCTATTTTGAGTAGTACTAAATCAACCAATTTCTGATTTCTGCATACATGTAATTTAAATCTCTTGCACGCAACAACTCAGTCTATAACATATTAAATTTCTCACACAAACATATTGGAAGCATTGAATGTTGTAAACTATGACAAATGTTTGGAAAACCTATTATTCATATGACTAAGTAACAAAATACGATATGGGGAGTTCTTGATATACAAGTAACAAACACATTCTCCTAGATATTCTTCCTAGACTTCTCATGAAACTAGTAATATTGTTTATAGAACTCTCCAAACTAATGGCGTGTTAATAAAAAGCAAGCAACGGTGGTAGCCGCCGCATCCATTTGCTGGTGTGGTGCCTTTCCCGACCATACTTCTCAAAGCAGGATTGACACATGCGTAAGCAAAAAATAATGATAGTTAAAATGAATGAATAAAGCCAATTGCATATGGAAGCAGATACAATTTTCTGATTCATCAAATTTTCTATTTATGAATTATTTATCTGTATTATATGATTTGACTATCATGTCGAAACAATCAATGATTATCATCATCTCTATCATTTATTTTCTGTCTTTGTGTGTACAGTTTCCAAATACATAGAACTTATTTCATTTGACCTTTGTTTTTTTGTATATTATATTATATCTTGGAATTTAATTCATTATACTATAGTTTATGCTATTTGAAGTATGTGACATGCACATCGTACATGTTGAATTATCTCCATCTTTCATTTGATTTTTCCTTTTCACGTCTTGAGTTTGATTATTTATCTATGTCTCTATATTTGGAGTATATGCTTTAACTTTACAAACTACAATGTTTCGAGGTACCCTAGTGACTCGACTGAAAAGGAAAGGTTGTGAAACAAACTGCTGATTTCATATTTATTTTTCTTTCTTTATCTGATTCAAACTCAATTTATCATGAAAAATATTAAGTCAAAACATAGATTGATTCTTGAAAATTTGTGTTGTGAACAAACGCGAATCAACTCAAAGAAAAGCAAAAGAGAAAAAAAAATAAAAGCAAATACACGGTGAAAACCTTCTTCATAGACTTGGTATACACTGTGAAAGCTTTCTTCTTAGACTTGGCCTAATTCGTGTAGAACCTGGCCTCTTCACTCAAGTTGCGAGGAGTCTTGTGGCTGAAGCTCAATGCAACAAGAGCTTTGGTCACATCCACCATCTTACATATGTGAGCTCTGGTAAGGATGTCGACCTTCTGCTCAACACCTGGCACATTTATCGCTGGTTTGTCTTCAGCCTTTGAGATAATTTAACCTTGACTTCATTGGTACGTGAGTCGTGTTACTCGCTTCCATCTTTGTGTCACATACACATGTATGTTTAACACCAGTCGGTCTATCCATAAGCTCTCACATCTTGTTTATTGTGACAGACTCCAGTATCATAGCTTCAACTCCACTTTCATCACAAAGTAAATTGAATTTAGCTGAGTGAGTGAAAAATCTTTTGATCTGATAGAATGTCTCACAGTTATTTGGTGGTGTTGATGGTTGATTGGTCCACCCAAATTTCAATGCAATAACTCATTCATCCTCATCGACCAAACTATGTAGTTTGTCGATGTCAACATTGGACGTTGGATGGATGCGGATCCAAAGTCTTTTGTACAAGGCACAGTTCTAGTCATGTCAGCCATCTGGCTTTTGTAATCTCTCCTCCTGTTGTCTTGAATCGAGCTTCAACTTAAGCTTAGATGAGTCTCCAAGCTGAGGCTCTTAATGATTGTAACGACCAACCTGGTTCTGATATCAATTCAAATCTTTAGAAACACAAAAAATTATAAGAACAATTTTTCTTATTGTTTTAGAAACTTCTCAAAACTAAAGCTTTCAATATGTTTCTCTTAGATCTTATGAAACACCTCTCCATGAGAACTCTATTTCTAGTGAAAGAAAATTTCCTTTAGCATGTGGGATATGGAAACACAAACCTAACCTAAACAAAAAAAATCATTTTTCTATTTTAGATTTCCATTTTGTGTTTGTTTTAACATATAAAACATTTATTAATATGTTAAGCTTCCACTAATTTGGAATTATCCAACAATTTTTTATTATTCACTTATAGATTACTTATTACCAAAAAAATTTAATTAATTTCATTCCACAATATGTATGTTCTATTGTTTTCACACATATTAAAATGATATGAAAAATATTTTTAGTTATGTGTTTTCTGTTTTTAAATTTTATTTTTATGATTAAAATATCTCTTTTGGAAAATAAAATAATATATGTATAAATAAATCATTTTTAATTTTAAAAATATCTTAAAGATATTTTTAGATAATAACGCAATAATATAATTATCCTTTTATTTTAAATACAACTATTTTTATATCATTTTTAGTGAATGATCTGATTTAATAAATTTTAAGGTCGTTTTTCGTTTTGATTAATTGTTTTTATATTAGTCTTTACTCCCTCTAATCCTTTTTAGTTGATGTTTTTTTACTTTCTTTTTATATATTTACTAGGTGTTTTCCTACACCATTTAAAGTGATAAATATTTTAAAAGTTAAGCTATATATAAAATGAAGCTATACATAATTCAGAATTTGTTTTTCTTTATTTATTTAAAATTGTATTTAATAATATATATTTAATATATTTAAAATTTGATTCTTAGAATTTTTTTTATCTATTTAATTTTTAAATTTATTAAAATAAATTGTATAAAATTACTAAGAAAATTTATACAGAAATTGTATAGTTATTAAAAATTACAACTAAACAATTAAAAATTTTGTCAATACCTAAAAGAAATAATGATATTACGATTAGAAATTTATTAATTTTTTAAAAAGATGTAGAAAATTTTGAAAATATTAGTAATATAATTAAAATTAAATAAATTTTCTAAACTTATAATACATATTTTAATATTTATTTTTAGTGAGGATTTGATGTATGAGTTATTACCATATTTTAAGAAGTTTACAAAAAATATAAATCATCATTAAAGGTAATGTATCAATTATTGTTATATTCTATAAATTTTACCAAATATATATATATATATATATATATATATATATATATATATATATATAAGTAATAAAAATAATTGTCCTTGTCATATTTAATTATAAGTCATGTCATCAATCTATTGCCATGTCATTATTTTTTTTTGTAAAAATGATTGAAGAGGAGACATGTGGCAAATCACTTCATAAATATATAGAGTGTCATATTTAACTATAAGTTATGTCATTAGTCTTAGTAGTCATGTCATCATTTTTTACATTTTTTGTAAAAATGATTGTTGAGAAGATATGTGACAAATCATTTCGTAAATAATATGCATGGGATAGTTTTGAGAAATTTAGGCAAAAATTGACCTTAAGTGACTTCTTTTACCTTTCTTATATGAGCTGTCGTACTAATGGTAGGAAGTAAATTAATGTAATAAGGGTTATAATAGTTATCGTGCAAGTTTCTAAAATTTGTGCAAAAATTGTATTAAGTTTTTTTTTTTGTGTTTTCGAAGTGAATAATATCATTGTTATCATTAATGAGTGTTCAAATTTACTATTTACTTGATTAGATTATTAATTACTCAATCCGTTTGATTTTAACTTTTTTTTTCAAGTTAAAATCGAACTGATTGAGTAATTAATAATCTAATGTAGTAAATAAATTTGAATACTCATTAATGATAACAATGATATTAATCACTTCGAAAATTCTAATACATATTGAAATACTAATACATATCAAAAAAAAATTGTTTTAAAAATTTGCTATTTCTAAAACGGTAGGAAATATTTTGATTATGTGACTGAAAAAAAATTGTTTCCGTTTTTTTCTTGATTCCTCTCGGGTGTAATCGATAGCCATGGTGATTACTAATGAGTAGGACTGGGACTATTACTGGGACTATTATCTGAGATCTGATCCGAGATCCGCTCCAATAAGATATTTGGGGTCCCCCGATAGTAAAAACTCGTATCCGTCCAAACCGAATCCGGATATCATAATTTTCAGGTCCGGATATCCATATCCGGATCCGTGTTTCTAAAATATATAAAATTTGTAATTTTAATAATAATTATATTTGATATATTAATATTTATACATAAAATTAGTATTATAATATTATATTAATTTTAATAATATTATATGTCATAAATATATTTACAAATTTTGTATAAATATTTAATTTATATATTATTATTAGGGAAAATTCCATATAAATACCCCAACTAAATTTTTATTAAGCTTTTTAATACCCAAACTTTTTCACTACCCAATTTAATACCTCAACTAATAATTTTTCCCACTTTAATATACAAACCTTTATAATTGTGCCCATTTTAATACCCAAACTTTGTTTATTTTAATTAACAATACTAATAAGTTTCAAACAAAATTTTTAAAAATCTCCAAAATTAAAGAAAAAATATTTAAAATTTCTAAGTTTACTCTAAGATTTAAGAAATAAGGTAAATAAACTCTGGAGAAAATTTAAATGTTTAAAAAAATAATTTTGAAGGAAAAAAAAATAATTTACTTTTTTTATTTCAGAAAACAAACTAAATTCAATATATAAAACTTAAAAAACTTTATACAAAACTTAAGATTATAAAAAATTTATTTAATTTCATTTCCATAACATATAATAAAATCAATTTTTTTTTGTAGATTTTAGAAATTTTAAAATTTTTATTGGAAATTTATTCGTATTGTTAATTAAAATAAATAAAATTTAGGTATTAAAATGGGCACATTTATAAAAGTTTGTGCATTAAAATGGGTAAAATAATTAGTTAGGGTATTAAACTTGGTAGCGAAAAAGTTTGGGTATTAAAAAACTTAATAAAATTTAGTTGGGGTATTTATATGGAATTTTCCCATTATTATTATTATAATTTTTTATTTTAAAAATAGATTTTTATTGTTTTTACGAATATGGATCTGAATCCGGATATCCGCAGAATATCACAATTTCTAGACAGATATCCAAACCTTGAATACCCAAAAAATATAGATCCGAATCAGGATATTTCAATCATGGATCTGACGAATCCGGATCCCAAAAGAAGACGAAATGTGCCAATCTTGGCAACAGGAGAAAACATATCCAGATAATTCAGCCCCTTTAATTGTGTATAGTCCTTAGCTACCACCTGAGATTTATGTCGTGTTCAATGGTTCCATCCAAATTGTACTTGATAGTCCGAATCCATTTAGAACCAACAAGTTGTTTTCCCGGAGGCAGTTCACACACAGACCAAGTACTAATTTCTTTCAAAGAACACATTTCAAATTTGATGGACTTTCTGAATTCATCGGGCAGAATAATTTCTTTAAAATATCGTGGAAGTTTAGAAGTGGTGATTGAAAGAAGAAATTCCTATGTTCATCATCAAATTTATCACAAGAAAGATAAGACGAGATAGGATAGGAAGTAGTGTTAGTAGGATGAACAGAAAAATCTGGTAATTGATTAAGAAGAAAACAATGGTATTGATCTAGATAGGCTGGACCTTTGGTTTGTCTTTTAGAATGAGTGTCAGGTACAGGAATAGCAGAAGTACTAGGTTGACTAGATGATGAACTACTATGTATGTTAGAAGATTGTTCTTGTTAAAAACCCCAGTGCAAGGATCAATGAACAAACTTGGATCAGAAATATCATTGCTTAAATAAAAAATGCTGGAAATGGAGAGTAAGGAACATGAAAAGGTAACACATCTTAATCAAAAGACCGAGAGTAATCATCAGAAGGAGAATCTTTTTGAAAAGGAAAGACTGATTCATGAAAAATAACATTGCTAGAAATCGAGAGAGTATTTGTGTCAATATGAAGAAGTTTATAGCCTTTAAAACCACTTGGATAACCAAGAAAAACACAAGATGAAGCACGAGGACTAAACTTATGACGATCTTTCACTAAAGTAGAAGCAAACACAAACAACCAAAAACCCTTAAGTGATCATAAGTGATAATGTTGTTAGTCAAAAGTTCATATGGAGACTTTACCTGAAGCACTGAGGAAGGAGTTTTGTTGATAAGGTAAACAGCAGTTTGAACACATTCACCCCAATATGACTAAGGAACATGAGACTGAAACATTAAAGCAAAAGCCACATTAAGAATACGTCGGTGTTTTTTTCTACCACCGAATTTTGTTGAGGTGTGTAAGGACAAGAAAAGAAATGAACTATGCCATGAGTTTTAAAACGAGATGTAAATGCTAATTCAGGAGCATTGTCAGGTCTAATCGCCTTTATATTCGAGTGATATTGAGTTTTAACAAATTGAATGAACTCAGAAAATACCAAAGCCACGGAAATCTTATCTTTCAACAAATATAACCACATAAACCTAGTACAATCATCAACTAATGTGAAAAATTATTTGTAAATATCATGAGTTGGAGTCTGAAGAAAACCCCAAATATCAATATGAATCAAATCAAATGGTTCTTTAGAAATATGAGGATTAGATGGGAATGAAATGCGTTTCTGTTTAGCCAAAGGATAAGTCTTACACAAAGGAGAATGATCAAGGTTACACAAACAAAGCTTTAAAAGTTTTGAAAGAGTATGAATCTTTGAATGAGACAGATGTCCAAGTCTTTGATGCCAAACTTCTGAAGAAACTTGTGATATGATATGATCTTGAGTATGATGCTGGGAAAGAATTTGATATGGGTCCAAAGAAGCAGAATCCAATGCAGACAGAACAGATGAGGACAAAGCAGGAGCATCCAGTACATATAGCTTGTTACGGAGGTTACCCTTCCCAATCATGTAACCCGAAATACGCTCCTGAAGCAATAGAAAAGGATTATCATGAAATATAAAGCAATCAGTGGAAGAAAACAAAACTGATATTGAACTATCACGAGTAAGAGCACTGATGCTAAGCAGATTAAATTTGAAATCAGGAATATAAGGCACATCAGACAATGTTAAACGTGTACCAAGTTGAATGGTGCCTGAGGTGGTAACAAATGTTTTAGTTCCATCAGGAAGAGTCATATAAGTGTTACTAAATGAGTTAGTATTCAAGAACATGGTCAAATCAGAACACACATGACAGCTTGAACCAGTATCAATTATCCAAGCAGGATCTAAAATAGTCAGGCCATTCTTCATTCCTGCAGAAAAAAATGAGAGTTAGTTGAGATACCTGAAGGTGGATGATCAGAAAATGTGTGTGTGATAAGGTGAGGTTGCGGTTTATAAGTAGAAGCTATTCCTTCAGATAGAGAAATAACACTTCCCAAAATCTGTGAAAATTTGTCTATAAGAGGAGTATGTTGACTTGTTGCTGTGTGACTGTCCCCAAGTGAACTCCCTATTGATTGTGCATTGATATACCACATATATCTTGAAGAACCATATTCGAAACATTCTCCTTACGAGGTGACCACTGCTGATTAGATTTTTGAGTGACTGGAGTCTGAACTTGATTCTGCTGTTTGAACTTGTAGCCTTGCGGATATCCATGAAATTTATATCACTTATTGATAGTGTGTCCTGCCAAGCCACAATGATAGATAGAACGTGGTATTTTCTTGTTATAACCAGCATGATAAGCCGCTACAAGAGCTTCATCATGAGTGTTTTGAGAAACATTGAAAGCAACAGAACTTGTACTCTTCATCCACCGTTTCCTTTCCTCCTGGCAGACGAGATTAAACACCTTGGAGATGTTATTTCTTGGCTCCATCATGAGAATTTGACCCCTATTTGCAGTAAACGTATCATTTAGACCAGTAAGAAACTTCAAAATGTGTTCTTGTTCATCCCAAATTCCCTATCAATGATTCTCTTTAGACTAGCACAATCTGGATAAATGCAGCAACAAGTGTAAGGACTGTCATGATTCTTAAACTCCACCCAGAGCTGCTTCAGCTTTGTATAATAGCGACTCACACTTTGAAAACCCTGTATCTCAGAAAAAATTTGTTGTTTGATCTCTGCAGTCCTTAGGCCACCGCTCTGTTTGGCCATGAATATCCTACCACATCTGCCTAGCATTATTCAAGTACATAATGCTCTTCGCAATTGATTTCTCCACAGCTTTAACTATTCAAATGCAAACTATATTGTTGCAATGAGACCAAGACGCAAAATCTGGATGATTCGGAGATACTTCCGGATAAGTTCCATCAACAAATACAGTTTTGTTCCTAGCTCCTAAAGCCATAAGTATCGATCTACGCCATGCCTTAAATTACATAAACTAGCTAGTTTCTCAGAGACAAGGGCAATACCAGCATGATCGGCACTATGAACGTAGAGAGGATTGGTGTTAGGATATTGCAACGATGGAGATGGTCCATGAGTTTCAGTAGGTTCCATTGTAACTGTAGCTAGCCGCAAATCAATCCAACAAACGTCAAAGAAACCTTCGATCCAAAAGAATAAAATTGAATCCTCAAGAAAACGATCGTGTTAGAAAAAAAACTCAAAACATAGGTCAATGAAAAGAAGAAAATGATATCAGAACACCAATTACCCTCAATAGAAAACGTAGATCGCAAAAACCTCTAGAAAGAAGATCCTGACGAAGTAGAGAATCAAAATCGAGATACTCATGAAATCGATGAAGATGAGTTCAATCGAGAGGTCGTCGTCAGATACACATTCTAAACCCAATTACCAAAATCTGAAAATAGTGCATAATATTATGTATTATTAAACTTTACTATATAAATATGAATTTTAGAATAGACTTAGACTTGTAAACTAGAAACTGGTAAATAATGAAGTTTCTAGATAATCGATGGTGAAAGAAGTACCAATAGTACATATGTATGTGTTGAGTTGGAGTAACAAGAAATATATATGTTTGGAAATATCAATGAAAAGTAGAGATGTAAGTGTTATTCCATTTCTTGTGAATTGTGTAGAACTACAAGTCCATAAGAACGACGAAAAAGAGCAATACTATTATTGAACATATTGTTCATTTTTACAGAAGTAGTATAAAAATACAATAGCCAGACAAGATTATATCAGAAATAATATAGTAACCTTATATAAATAGCTGCACGAAAGAACACATACTATACTATCACTTTCTTTCATAACATATAGTATAGTCGGCGACTTATCTTCTTCACATCTTCTTCTTTTCAGACATGGCGATACAAGCATTCAGTGGCCTGCAGTAATTATTCATCACTATACCATAGCAATGTAGCATACCGTAACAATTTAAATTGAATAACAAAGAAAAAAATCAAGATCGAAGACATTAAAGAAAATCAAATATCAATGAAAAGTAGAGATGTAAGTGTTATTCCATTTCTTGTGAATTGTGTAGAACTACAAGAATCATTCCATAAGAGCGACGAAAAAGAGCAATACTATTATTGAACATATTGTTCATTTTTACAGAAGTAGTATAAAAATACAATAGCCAGACAAGATTATATCGGAAATAATATAGTAACCTTATATAAATAGCTGCACGAAAGAACACATACTATACTGTAACATTCTTTCATAACATATAGTATAGTCGGCGACTTATCTTCTTCACATCTTCTTCTTTTCAGACATGGCGATACAAGCATTCAGTGGCCTGCAGTAATTATTCATCACTATACCATAGCAATGTAGCATACCGTAACAATTTAAATTGAATAACAAAGAAAAAAATCAAGATCGAAGACATTAAAGAAAATCAAATAAGAAATTGAGATGTTACCTTGTTGTCCGCTACGGTGTTATCTTCTCCTCTAAACTCAATTCCCTAAACCCAGAATCCTTGCTCCTTCCTCGCTGCTTGAGACCTCGTAATTTTTCTTCTTCACTAAATCTTTTGCGTAGCTCTGAGAAAAAAACAAATAATCTTATTCAAAATAAACCATTAATTGTTTCTGAGAATAATGGATGAATAAAAGACGACCACTATTTCCTTTTCTTAAGAATAGTGGGTGTAATTATTATTAATGTTATAGTTGTAAGTAGAGAAGAGAAGAAAGAGAATTGGTATATCTTCTTCCATGAGTAATGGGTTCTTTATCTAGGATTATAATAACCTGGGTACAAAGTATAACTTGGAGTGGAGAACAAGTAAATTTAGGACTTTCCATATTGGACATCACACAATACTAAAAACACTTCCCCTTGATGTCCATTATACCAAAGTGCTTCCAAAACATCGTAGATGTTGCCTTGTTAAAAACCTCACCAAGAAAACCATGTGGGAAAATCCATAGTGAAAGGAAAAAGAGTGCAGTGCGTAATGGCTTCTCCTCATGTGTACATACGTCAAGATCTTTGAGATGATGCAATCCAATAAGTGAACTAATTTCTTGAAAGTGGCAGTGAGTACGCCTTAATGAATAAGCCAACCAATACTATCACTTGAACGAACATGTAGGGTGTTGATATCGCCATTCTTTGATAGTGCTTACGTCTTGTATGATTTAATATTTTTCTTGGATTCTCTCTATTTCAAAAACTGTAGAACATCGACAGACTTTCATCTATGAAATTGTAACATTCTTCTTTGGTGTCTATCATTTGTGTGTTCTTTGTTGCCTCGTTAAAACTTTGACACAGAAAAATCCAGTGGGATAAAAACCATGACAAGAAAAAAGAGTACAACCACACACATTATCACATTTCTTCCCCTGGAACAATACTCCAGGATGTGCATTCCTGTCAAATATATCTCTTTAAGAAATTGAGCTTAACAGAGTAAACTCTATTGATTTCTATTATGATATCTAGCTTTTAGACTTTTGGTCCATAATTCTCTTTGAGATATACAATAATTTTTTTTGATTTATTTAGATTCTAAGCCAAATATCTTTACATACACTCGTCTAATTATTTCTAGTTATTCATTTCCGTTTTTAAAGTTACTTTTATGACTTTCTTTATTGTCATATGACATCATATCTTTTAATCACATAAAAGATTAGTAACCTTGCTCAAATAACACTTTAGATATGACACTTCAAAACCAAATATATTTGAGAATCTTAATATAAAATCCTTTAAGTATCTCTAAAATAATATCTTATTTTTTTCTATTCAGTTTGGAATAGAAATTTCTTCCAAAATACAATTTTCCAAAACTCTTTAAGAGTTTTGATTATATTCAAATCAATGATTCTATTGATCTACAATCTCTGGATAAATAGAAATTGTGTATTGTTTGACTTCAAATATTTCATATTTCCCATAAGCATATTTCGATCGAATAGCTAGAGTTCCCAGGAACATGATTTTGATATCATCAATACTTTATGGATTTTATCTTTCAGAGATTATAATTTCCAGTGGGTCATTTTATTCAAGTTTTTCCTTTCTTGAAAGATTAATAAGGAAATTGAAAATAGTTGCATCTACCACATGAGACTATGTCGTTTCATAATCATTCTCACTTTGATTTTTCTTTGGTGCGACGACTTATTTCGATCCCACATGTTTTACATATTTTTTGTAAGGACTATTGGTCTAAATAATTATTTTTTTTATAAGAGTTTCTAGTTTTATCTATTACTTCTTTCTTTCTGATTTGGCCAATCATTTCTTTGTATACACTTATCAACAGACTTTCTTTTCTGATCCTCTTTTTCATTTATTATACCAACTTCTACTTTGCATGCACTAATATCATCGACGTCGATTTGCTCAGTTCCATTTTATTTCATACATGACTTAACTTTATTGAGATCTTTTCATTGTCTTAGGTACCTGAATTTTATTTCAGTCATGTTTAATGTCTCTTCTGGAGATTATTCACAAATCATATTCCCTCGTTTTGAACATTTTCAATGTATGCTCCTTTTCATTTAGGAGGATTCTTATCTTTGGAACCAAGATGTCTACAACAATTCAGGTGTGTTTAGCCGTTTGATATTGTTCTTCTAGAATATCAATTATTCTTGGAGCATTTACAGCTAGTATATGTGACTTGATCACTCTATTTATATCGGTCATAAAATGTGTTTGGCGCCTGCTTTACTTAGCTCTATAACTGAATCATCTTTTGGACTTCTGTTTCACATTTTCTTTAGCTGAGGATCAGTAATAATTCATATCAACTTATTTTCTTTTCCAGCTGTTAATATTCTTCCCCTTATGTTGGAAATACTAATTCACTTTTAGTATTCCTATCGAGCCTTACTTATATCCTTCAGGGATGGTTATAGATTCGTAAGTATCAATGAAGATTCATGTCCAACATATATTTCTAATCTCATTTGAAAACTCATCTTAATTAAACCTTTGTGGTGGAGCAATTGGAATGTATATCACACATCCAATATTCTTAGATGGAAAATGGTTTGTTTCTGACCCAATACCAATGACGGGGAGAACTATTGATTACTTATTGGCATGATGTGAATTAGTGTTGCTCAAAATATTTAACACTTATTATTTGCTATAGTCATTAAAAAATTTAAGAAGTGAATTGACCAATATTATAATGATGCATGGTGGGTGCTCAGTCCACCAACATCTCTTTTATTCATGTCAATAACGTTCTTTGGCTGGTGAAAACAGCATTGCCATTTTTTCTTGTGAGCAAGCAACATATGTCAAATCATCCAGTAGAACCTTTTGGTTCTTCATTGACTATTCACATAAACTTTTAATATTTTTTTGCATCATTACTGAACCAAAATGGTCTAACTGGTTCAAGCCAAATATTTTGTAAACGTCTAGTTTACTAATCTTTGTGTAGTACAATCTATAAGAGGATGTAGATGCTTTCTAAAAAATATTTTTACTGCTTGAGAAATATTTCACATTTGAAATGTATATAGCATTTCTTTTTCTTTATTGTCTCAACATAAACTGTCTCAAAATCCCACATATTTACTTTAAAAAGATTCATCAATCTTAATTTTAGTGTGAACATAATCGTCTGGATGTTTCAATTATAATAAAATGTGAGATTCTGTAACTCTTCCCTCGAGATGATATAACTACAGGTTTGTCAATCTCGAATTCAATCTCAACATACCCTATTTGGATCATGTATTCTTTCTTAGATCCTTCTTAATTTTTAGACTTATGAGAATATTATACATCAAGAATTGTTTATACACTCTTCTGGAGTATTCATATATATTTTCTCTTTAGATATTTTATAAGGTTTATAACACCTTGTATGTATTCACAATAATTTTATTTCATCTTTAGATGATTGAATCATATCTCTTCTTCATCACCATCATTATTTTATTAACTTTAAGTGAGAATATGAGTTCTAAAAAGAAATTTTTTGGTCTTAACCTTGACCATATATATATTCACATTTCTGTCGACAACAACTTTTATTTCCACTTTCTTTACCAATATTATTTGTGTGGATTTTCTTTTTTCAAATTCTCTTCAAGAGAATGAATCATATCCAAGTAGAGATTTATTATCTTACATCAATAGCTCATTGGTTTTTTTTTGTCTCAAGAAGACAAAATACAAGTATAAACTTCTTTAATCTCCTTTCTTAATCATGAGTCTTTTGGACAACATTACTTGTATGAAAGATATATTTTCCAATATATATGCATCATTAAAATTTCTTCAAAATTTTTTACTTTTAAACTATATCCAACGTAGTTGGGGTTTATTTACAGACTTTAGGTCTTGTAATCTTTAGATGCAAACACACATAATGAGCTTTAGGTAATCAACATTTAGGTGATGATACCTTTCTTTGGACTGTTTTCCAAAACTTATAAATCTTTTAAAGTCAAGCCTTAAACTTAAACCCACATACATAGATGGTAATAAAATATAATAATAATGTATGTTCAAATCATAGAGGTATATATTATCTTAAGCATCTTTTATACTATGAAATAAGAATACTCGTATAGTAATTATCTTATTTACTAGCTTTTTACCATCATGCCATTAATCATCTCTGTATTAACTAGTTTTTCAAGTATACTCAAATAAAAATCAGATGATATGGGCAAATTAATTTCTCTAACTAAGCTTTAGTTGACTATAAAGTGATGATAAGCATGATAGGAAAATAATACTTATCTTTATAAAAAGGAAATGAAGTGGAGATTGGAGATCAAACAAGATGATGGCCAAATTGCTTTGCAAAAATCTCGCATTGTATATATAAATATACATAACTCTGAAACTTCAAAATTTTGCTCATGGACAACGTGGCCATTAAAGTTGAAAGAACACACAAATATAAGAACTAACACTTCTTATTAGATTTAGAAACTCTCTCAAAACTCAATCAATATGTTTCTCTTTCTCTTCTGTTGATTTACTCTCTTAGATCTCTCATCCTTAAAAGATGCAAGATCTCTGCAACTCCTTATATAAGTGAAGCTATATCTTAATCTAATAATAATATGGAAACTTTCCTAAACTCGATATGTTTTCCTTTTTTCTTAACTTAATAAACTTCTCTTTAATAAGTTAACTTTCTTTTTAAGATAATTGGAATTATCCAACATTCTCCTCCTTAATTCCAACTTGAATCTCGGGCTTGTTGATCTCTTGAACTTCTAGTATGTGCATGACTTCGATGTGATCAGCTTCTACACACTCACGGAAGAAATGGTACTTCGAGAGTATGTGTTTGTTTCTCCAATGAAAAATCATCTTCACATGCTTAAGCTCCATGTCATGATGTGTTACCAGCGCTAACGAAACTCTGATGGAAGTATGTTTGACGATTGATGAGAATATCTCATTGTAGTGTACTTCCTCTCTCTGATCTTAACCTCTTGTAGCAGCCCGAGCTTTATACTTAACTCCTTCTACGGGTGATGCTTCATCCTTACTCTTTAAGACACATGATCTTTTCTTCGATTCAAGCTTAGATCGAAGCTTCAACTTAAGCTCTGATACCAATTAAAGTTTAAAGAACACACAAATATAAGAACTAGCACTTCTTATTAGATTTAGAAACTCTCTCAAAACTAAATCAATGTGTTTCTCTTTCTCTTCTGTTTATCTACTCTCTTAGATCTCTCTTCTCTTAAGGGATGCAAGATCTCTGCAACTCCTTATATAGGTGAAACTACATCTTAACCTAATAATAATATAGAAACATTCCTAAACTCGATATGTTTTTCTCTTTCCTTAACTTACTAAACTCATCTTTAAAAAGTTAACTTTCTCCTTAAGTTAATTAGAATTATCCAACAGCCATCACATTAATAAACATCAATATGTAAGAAATTATACAATATAACATATTAAATCATGCTCTTGAAAGAAATTATTTATACACAAGTAGATACTATAATTGTATCATCTAGTAACAATTTAGTGATGCGTGACCAAAAATTCTGGTAGGTCAAATAATAGTACGTAAATAGATGTTTTGACATAATTTTAAACTAACATGCGGCTGTTTAACTCCTGAGTTAATAAACTACTATGCAGTCGTATGTTAACTAATATTATTAATACGCATCTGTAAATTTTGACTATGCTGAACAAGATGCAATAGCAAGGGTGATAAATAGTATGATTTTGACATGGTAGTTTTACAAATAAATGAAACATTAAGAATAAGTAATAAAGCACAAAACATATACGCTAACGTGATGACTTTCAATAATAAAATATAAGCATCATAGATGATTAACAAAGAGAGCTCATACAATTGAGCATTAGCTTATAAACATAACCAAGATCTCTTTTCAATCGAATGATTTTCTTTCCTTGAAATAAAGATAGATCAATATTGTCGACTAAAGCTTCTAAATTCATATTGTGTATGAATTCAGTCTTACAAACCATGAATTGATAATAAACATGATTTGAAGAAGGATTAGATATAGACTAATGTAATAAAAATGTGTAACTATTAGCTCAAGATCGGTAGTGTTGGGAAAAAATATCCAGGCACCAGATTCCTCCAACCCCCGGGCTGGGCACCGGCCTCTAGACCCCTGCTCTGAAGAGACCCAGGGCCTGGACCCTGCATTCAGGTTCCCCAGGCCCGACCCCTGTTCCAAAAGCTGGCCATTAGGGAAAATGGAAGTTCTCCGATTAAGGGAACTCTTCCATATTCGCCAATATGGAAGAGTTTAATGTGTAAACTGAAATTCACCTACTGTCAAGATTACGTTAATAAGGGAATTTAGAGTAAACCCTAATTTTCCAGAGGACCCGGCTATCTGCGGAACCGCACAAGAACAATCAAGACAACGATAAATATGAAATAAGGGTGTAGATAACGAGATTGAGAACGAAAAGAGTTTTATTCTGAATCTGCGTAAGAACAATACAACCAGAGTAAGCTATAGCCACGTGAGCTGTCGGCGAGATCCCTAACTCTAGCAGTCTAAGACTAAAACCCTAGTTGAGACGCAGCTCGATAACAAAAACGAAAAAAACCCTAAGTGCTAAGTTTCTGATGGTGAAAACTTTGAAAACTCGTTTTTTGCTTCTGTCCTCTGCCTCTTGCTTATTTACTCCCTTCCTAGGCGGTTTAGTCCTTCCATTTTGCCCAGATTCGAGTTTATCGAATATCTTCCATTTATCTTTATCTTTCTTTTTTTTCTCGCATAAATCTTCTATTTTTCCTCACACTTGGCATTTATCTTCAAATTTGACATTTATCTTCTTTCTGGGAGTAAATCGTTAAAATGTCGTCGTATCTTTGGGTTAGACTTCGTTAAAGTCACAAGATAGGCTTTATCGCGTTTTAGGACTTTTCGAGCCGTTTTGTGATAAAATCGTTTTAGGACTTTATACGAGATCGTTTCCTGATGCGATGCCGTTTTTAAATAAGTTTCTCGAGTTAATCACAAAGTTTGGCAATGTTCAATTTTTCGGTTAATCGTTGCCGTTTTCTACGATTTACTCGAGGTTTTATTAACAACGCGTGTTTTACGATTCTTCACGAAATAGCTTGTGTAAATCGTATAGTTAGGCAATGTTCGGCGTTTCGTTTAACCGTTGCCGTTTTATACAATTTCTTTAAGTTCTTTCGAGAAAACAAAACTTTACGGTTTTTATCGTAAAACTTGAACGATAGGACGGATTGAGATGAAACGAGAGACGTTTCAACCGTGGTTCAGAACACGATCGAACCGAATGACGTATGCTTTGAGTCGAGGACGTGGGAGGTCAAGGCTTGGGACAGTCAGCTCGACGTACGGCGAGCCAAACCGGGTTGGTTCAGCTCGCCGTACGGCGAGCTGTTCGAGAAGTGACAAGCTCGCCGTACATAGCTCGCCGTACGGCGAGCTGAACCGGTTGGTTCGGCTCTTCGTACGTCCAACTTGTTTCGGTCGAACCTGCTCGCGGTTTTACGGTGGATGCGGTTTTTCGCGATTTTGTGCTTAACACGGGCAATCATGTAATCGGCGTTTGCTTCGTTCGTTCTTCCGAGATGATGATTTCCAAGTTTTCCGCGGATTTCCATTGTTCGAAAATCTCTTAGAATTTTATAAAATGGCTTCTCGAGTTTTATAAAACGTATTTTTATTTTTGCGGAAAGTTTTGGTCATTATTCCGTCGTACCGATTTTAACCCCAACAGTTAGTCCCCCAACTCGTAAGAATCGTGAAGTTCTTGCGAGCGGTTCGAACTTGTTCGGAAAGTTTACTAGAATTAGGCGGAACTTAATGGCCAAAAGTCCAAAGATCAATAGTAAAACTTTTCCTTATAAGTATACAGAGCAAGTTCTCAAGTTCTTTACTCATTTCTTCCATAACTTATCTAAGGTTCAAGAATTTTTCTCTCTTCTTTTCCCTTTGAATCTTCTTTTCTCTTTTGATTTTTTAAAATGTCTTCCGGGTGGAAAGTTTCAGAACGTGCTCATGCGTCAATCTTTGACCCAAGTGACCTCGATATTTCTGGCGGCTGCGCCCTTCCCAGGCCGATCTTCCGGCGTTTTCTTATGAACAAGAAAGAAACCGGGGAATATTTGTCAGCTTTGGGTGTCGCCGATGTTCCCCATCCTGGCTTCTGGGTTCCAAAGAGCGATAAGCTCCGGAGGAATATGGACAGTCTGAGTGCGAGTACCATTTGTTCCCTCAAGGATTTGAGGAATTCTCGTGCGATCCCTGAATCGATACAGTTTCGCCTTTCTGTATGGGGTCAAGACGCCGAGAATCCACCCCCGGGTTATTTTATGTGTTACGAAGCTTTTCTGATGAACTGTCAGTTATGGTTCCCTATTCCGCGAGCCATTATTTAGCTTTTGAATAGGTTCAACATATCTTTTACCCGGCTTCGTCCCACCGGGTTGCAGCATCTCGTCGGGATTTTGGTGCTAGGTTACGAGTGCGGAATGTCTCTCGATGCGTACTATCTTTTGGCTATGCTGATGCTCAAGCGCATAAAAAGGGGCGGCTTCTATCTATCCCCTTGGCCGAAGATGACGGTTATCGGCGGGCTTGCCTCAAATGATCATGAGTGGAATGATTGGTTTTTCTATGTCAAAATCGATAGCGTGTCGGTGGAAGAAAGTTGCATTCCTTCGTTCAGGACCGAATGGGCGACAAACGGAACTTCGTTTGCATGATATATACATATATATATTTGCCGCATTTTAATCTTTGCGTGCGATTTGCGTTTTGCAGTGTCTACCCCCTTTACGCCCTTACTCAAAGATTTCAAGACGGTCATGAATCTTCCTTGTGGCGGTCCGTTTCATTAGGGATACTTTTCTCCGAAAAGAAGTCGTCGTGCCGTCGCCTATTATTCATCTGGTTTTTCTCAGAATGATCGCGTCGAGGTTCAGATAGACGACGGTGCGGAAGCGAGAGAGAGGTCTAGATCTCCGTAGGAGAGAGAAGTTCCGATTGATCAAGGTCGAATGTTCGACGATGATATCAACATCGAGGATTTCATCGACTTCTCGTCTCCCTCCTCTGAATTTGATCCGGCTGAGACATCGTCAAGGGCACCAGCCGATACGCCGTTTGCGAAGGCATCGAGACTTTATAACAAGGTCTGTTTTCTGCCAATTTTCGTATTTGTTTACGTGTGACCAGATTGATTTTTGACAAAAGACTTTCCTTTTTTTACAGGGTCTTCGCTTTATGAATGTGACGGTGAACGCAAGTGGTGCAGAGATTCGTAAGGCTGAATCTAGGACAAAGGCGGCAGATATGGAGGCCCCTCGTCTTAACAAAGAGGTCGGTGCCAATCTCTCTCGCGCCCAAGACTTAGCTAGAAGGGAGGCTGCCCGTGTGAGGGAAGAGTATGAGGCTGAATCTCGTCGCGTTCTTGAGCTTTCTGACGCGAGAGTTTGTCGCACCCGTAGAGCAGGTAAGAGAGAGGTTGCTGCGGAGATGATGGTTCGTACGTGAACAGTTTGTGCCTCTTTATGCGGAGTTTGAAGATGCGCAACGGGCCAATGGCGATTTTTGCGAATGCCGGGGCGTAGTTGGCGGTTTGCATCTCACCCAGCGTCCGGACTACTCGTATGAAACGGAGTCTGCCAAATAGAAGGCACGCTTGGCTAAGCGAGAGAGGAAGAAATCCGAATTTCTCAACCCTGAGGCGCAGTTGTGGGATCAGTGGAACCCCATTGTCGTGTCGCTGGATTCGGTTGAAGTCGGGCCTTAGATTCCGGACGCATGTGACGAAGTTGATCAACCATGGATTGGTACTAATGTTGGCCAGAGCTCGGTGTCCGTGTTCGATGATTTTGATGTATGATGTTCTTGTTTTATGATGTTGCTGTATTTTTCGGGACTGGCAGTTGGTGGCTTTGAATCCCTGCCGCTGGGCGGCGTGTATTTGAGTGAAAAAAATTTAATAAGTATGAAATCTGCGTTTGGTTTTACATGTAGAGGGAAGAATACGAGTTGTGGTCTCGCATCTAACTCCTTGTGTAGATCGTCCGGTTCGTTTACTCGGAATGTTTTGATTTTCGCAAGTGTTTAGATGTAGGCGAAGAGACATGCCTTTAGGATCTCGATTTATGCCTTGAGACGTTAGAGACCAGTGTGCTGGGCTTAGGGCAACACCTAGGTTTACTTTCGGATTGAGGCTATGCGATGACTGGTCGGCTTTCGTTTTGCCTGTTGCGATTTTAAATTGATTCCATACCGATTTAGAATCCGCGATAGGTTCTCGGCTTATACGATTCGTCTGGTTGGAACTGAGAATCTCACCGGGAACAAATTCTAAGTTGCCCGGAAATGCTGACCAAAAATTTGGATTTCTTTTATAGCGCGCTATTTTATCCTAGTCAGATGTATTCTGACCATTGGGTCGGTGCGTTTGTTTAGGACGGCTAGCCTGCTCGACGGGGCCAATCGTCGAGCGTTTGTGATTCTATAGTCGCGGACGGACTTTTGTTAAATATTTTTCTAAGACTTTAGGCGACGTCTCGCCGGTTCATTCCGAAAATATTTTTGTGTATAAGTTTTGTAGAGACGATTAAGTAGTTGTTACTGCGGAAGTAATTTCCGGATGTTTTGAATTTGTTCTTATGCTTTTCGATAGTAGCGGAGATTTTATAATATTCTTACTTTGCCTTTATTAAAAATTTGCGAAAATTTCGATTACAAAGCGAATGTTTTAAACTTTGGGAGCATACGAATACTCGTATACGCACCCACTCCCCCCCCTCCGTTTCGGAAAGGGGGATAGCTGAACTCGTCTTTAGGCAAGCTGCCTACGTATTCCTTTCGGAAATCAAGCCATCTCGTAGTTATGATTGTTGATGCAAGCGTGTTTACTCCGCTGTCACAGACTCCTCGATCACTTTAGTCTCTGGATCGATGTCTTGGTCCTGGTTGTCTCCTCCGGTTGGGTAGAAGCGATGGGTGCGGAAGCTTGTTGCTTCTCGACCCTTGCTGGTTTTGGGTCGTTCTCCGCGGGCAGTGGTGTGTACTTCGCCCGTTTTGGTTTCACAATTACAACCGCCAATTGCTTCAGCTTATGTTCGGCTAAGAAGCAAGATCGCCATTGTCTTTGGCATCCCCAGATCGCTGCGACTCCTGTAGGGGTCGGAAACTTGATGCCTAAATGCTATGTCGACAAAACCGCCTTCATGGAATTTATCCAAGGCGTGCCCATGATCACGTTGTAGATGGCTGGGGAATCGACGACCTCAAAGTTAACTATTTTGGGCACTTCTTTGGCTGCGACCGGTAGTCGGATTGATCCTAGGGTCATGGATGTTTCACCGGAGAAACTAGTCAACGGTTTTGGTATCGACTCGACTTCCGATAGATCGATTCCCATGCGTACCAATGTGTTGCGGAAGATCACGTTGACGGTGCTTCCAGTATCGACCAGGATTCGAGCGACTTCTAGGTCGCTTATCACTAAATCGATGACGAGGGGATCGGCGTATGGTTAATCGACCCCCCCCCCCGGTTTCTGCGTCGTCGAAAGAGATCACCCCCTTTGGAGCGTTATCCGATGGTACCTTCCAACTTGATCCGGTTTCGGATTTTCGTTGGTAAGATTTGATAGACGAGATGGTGTCATTGTAATACTGCGATTCACCGATGATCATATTGATTTTTCGGCGGTCAGCGCCGTTACCTTTCTCATCTTGTCTTCGTCCACGTTTTTTGCCCGACTGGTTCCCTTGAGGCAGAGTTTCCTCTCGCGAGTTCCTATCTTTTTTCGGAGAGCGATCTGAATCGCGGATGAGATCCTTGACACTGGATATCTCGGAGAGTTCTCCCGCGATCAGTTTTGCGGCAAATCTGGCGCCGAGAACTTTGCAGTTCACGGTAGAGTGCCCACGGGTTTGGTGTAGATCGCAGAAGGAATTCTCGTCGTAATTCGGGTTCCTCGACCACGTGTTTCCCGTAGTTCGCCCTTGTTCCGATACGAGTTTATGGCGTAGTTATGCGCTCCTTGGAGATCATGCCCCTCGTGATTGTCGTTACGAGAGTTTTTCTTTTTTTTTAGCTTTTGCTCGGACGCAATATCCTTTGCAGATGCTTTTGCCGGCTTATGCTTTTCAGGCAGGATTTTAGTCTCCTCTTTGATGGTTATGTAATCAGTAGCTTTGTGGAGCGGGTCCTGGATCGTCCATGGTTTTTCGAGAGTTATCCACTCTCGAAACTTCGACTTGAACCAACTTTCTGAGCGCGTCGATGGCGGCTTTGTCGCTTATCCCGCTAACCCTAGCCATGACGAGTTTGAATCTGCTCATGAAGTTGCGAAGGGATTCGTCTTCCTTCTGCGACAAGCTCCAGAGATCAGCGTCGGAGGTTTCTGTGGGAACCGAAATTCACCTACTGTCAATGAATCGTAAATAAGGAAACTTTCAGTAAACCCTAAGTTTCCAGAGGACCCGGCTATCTGCGGAACCGCACAACAATAATTAAGAAAACGATGAAATACAACGAGAGTGGCCTTAGCTGCGTGAGCCGTCGGCAAAATCCCTAACTCTAGAAGTCTAAGACCGAAAACCCTAGTTGAGACGCAGCTCGCTAACAGAAAACATAAATATTCCTAAATGCTAAGTTTGGTGGTGAAAGCTTTTAAAAACGTCCCGTGCTTCTGCCCTATGCCTTTTGCTTATATACTCCTAGGCGGTTTAGTCTTTCCATTTCGCCCAAATTCGAGTTTATCGGGAATCTTCCATTTATCTCGATCCTTCCTTTTTTCCTGCGGAAATCTTCTATTTATCTTCAAACTTGCCATTTATCTTCAAACTTGACATTTATCTTCCTTCTGTGAGTAATTCGTCAAAACGTTATCGTATCTTCGGGTTAGATTTCGTTTAGATCGCGAGATGGGCTTTTATCGCGTTTTAGGACCTTCTGAGCCGTTTTGCGACTTTGTACGAGATCGTTTCCTGATCCGATGCCGTTTTTAGTAAATTCCCCGAGTTAATCGTAAAGTTTAGCTACGTTTATTTCTCGGTTAATCGTTGCCGTACTTACGATTCACTCGACATTTTTATTAAAAACGCGTTTTTACGATTTCAACAAAATATCTCGAATAAATCGTATAGTTTAGGCAATGTTCGGTGTTTCATTTAACCGTTGCCGTTTTATACGATATCCTAGAGTTCTTTTCGAGAAAACATATTTTTACGGTTTTTATCGTAAAACTTGAACGATAGGACGGATCGAGACGAAACGAGAGACATTTCGACCGTGGTTTGGAACATGATTGTGTCAAAAGACGTAAGCCTTGAATCGGGGATATGGTAGATTGAGGCTCGGGATTCTTGGCTTGACGTATGGCGAACCGAACCGGACCAGTTCAGCTCGCCGTCCGGCGAGCTACCTCGGGGAGGCTTCTAGCTCGCCGAACGGCGAGCTAGTGTGGACGAGACTAGCTCGCCGAACGGCGAGCTAGTCGTGATGGGACTAGCTTGCCGTTCGGTGAGCTAGTCGTGATGGGTCTAGCTTGCGTTTTACGGCGGTTTCAGTTTTTCGCGGTTTCGTTGTAAACTAGGATGATCGTGTGATCGACGTTCGTTTTGTTCTTCCGAGATAACGATCTTCTGAGTTTTCCGCGGATTTCCTTTGTTCGGAAATCTCTTTTGAATTTATAAAACGATTCTCGAGTTTTATAAAACGATTTCTCGAGTTTTATAAAACGATTTATCGAGTTTTATAAAATGTTTTCTCGAATTTAATAAAACGATTTCTCGAGTTTTATAAAATGATTTATCGAGCTTCATAAAACATAATTTTTATCTTTTTGCGGGAAGTTTTGGCTATTGATTCCGTCGTACCGATTTTGACCCCAACAGTTAGCCCCTCAGCTCGTAAGAATCATGGTGTTCTTGCGAGCGGATTGAACTTGTTTGGCAAGTTTGGTAGAATTAGGCGGAAGTTTAATGGCCAAAAGGCCAAAGGTGAATAGTAAACTTTTTCCTATAAGTATATGGAGTAAATTTTTGAATTCTTTACTTCATTCTCCATAACTTATCCAAGAAACTTTCTCTCTACTTCCTTTGAATTTGCTTTTCTCAAAGTTGTCAAGCATGTTTTCAAAAAGAAGAACTCGTTCCTCAACCAGTTCCGATTGTCGCAGCTCCGAGGGAACGAGCTCGCAACCTCGAGTTTCGGGTCCGAAAGAAGAGTACTCATTTCCATCGATCGATCCAAGAGACCGTGTGGCGTATTGGGCGCTAGGGGATGAGTCGGGGTCCGCTAGACCTGGGACCTGGGTTCCAGGTTTGTCGGATGCCAATCGAGCTTCCGGATGCCTGAGTTCAGCTCCTCCTAACAGCATTGAATCCATGCGGGAGTTTTGCCGAGTCCCAGAAGCGGTCGAGTTTCGCCTCCCGCTTGCCGAGGAGAGTGACAAGGCTGCGACCGATGGCTTTTTTGTTGATTTGTGAGAATTAAAGAGAGATTAAGGAGATTATTCTGGAGAAAAAGAGAGAGAGATGGACTAGATCTACAAAAAAAAGAGTGAAGATATTTTCCTTAAAATTAACTCATTGTCCATTACAGCAAATAAATAGGCAAGTATGCCTGAGATAAAAAATAATTAAAATACTACAAGTTGGTACACAACGGTCAAATGCACGTGGGAAGAGCAGAAGTAGAGAATTTTAATTTGCCCATATGGTCACTTTCCATCATGGTCATCGTATTTGGAGTTGACCATATGGTCAAGCTTGTACCATCGCTCTCCTTCTGTCATGGTCACACTTTGCACCAATGGTCATTGTATTTGAAGTGGACCATATGGTCAGGCCCTTCATGGTCACGCTTGTACCAATGGTCATCTTAATTATGGTTGACCATTGGTC
>CAKOAT010174266.1:65701-99434 GCA_932364175.1 Eruca vesicaria subsp. sativa
CAAGCTAATGAGGTTTGAGTTTTTTTTTTTTTTTTTTTGAGCGATTTTATTATCAGATGATCTCGCTTATCCCTTTTTTTTGGCAGGGTTTCCTTGCCATGAGCCGGGCCCTAGATAACCGTAGTGCGGAAGCTCGTCTTGCCGAGTTTCAAGCAGATATGGCCGAGAAAGAAGTTGCTCGCCTTCGGGCGGAGGTTGAGGCCAACCAAGCCGAAGAAATGGTTGAGAGGGAGATAGCTCGTGTGAGGGACGAGTGTGCTGTTAGCTCTTGCCGTGCCAGGGAACTTCTGACCAAAGAATTCGTCGCGCTTGCCGTGCATGCAAAAGAGAGATTGCTGAGGAGATGAAGGCCCGTCGTGAGCGATTTGCAACTGGTTATTCGAACGCTGAAGTTTCTCAACGGGCGCACGGTGATTATCGCAAATGTCGCAGTATTGTTCATGGGTTATATCTTACTCATAACGAAGGGTATTCGTTTATTGAGGAATACTCCGCGCAGAGGGAGCACTTGGATCGGAGGAGAGACATGCAACCCGAACTTTTTGATCTTAGGGCGCGCATGTGGGATCAGTGGAACCCAATCGTGGTGTCGCCGGATTCGGCCAAGGTCGGGCCTGAGATTCCGGATCCGGACGACGAAGTCGATCAAACGTGGTTCGATGTTAACATTGGCCAAGGCTCGGCGTCTGTGCTTGATGATTTCGATGTGTGATGTTATTGTAAGTGATGTTGTTGTAACGTTTTTTTTTGGGACTGGCCGTTGGTGTCTTTGAATCCCTGCCGCTGTGCGGTGTGTATTCGAAGACTTTTTAATAAAATTTATTTTCTAAGTATGAAATTTGTGTTTCGTCTTAGATGTAGAGGGAAGAATACGAGTTGTCGTCTCGCATCTAACTCTTCGTGTAGATCGTCCGGTTCGTTGACTCGGAATGTTTTGGTTTTCGCGAGGGTTTAGAAGAGGGCGAAGAGACATGCCTTTCGGATCTCGATTCATGCCTTGAGACGTTAGACCAGTGTGATGGGTTTAGGGCAAGACCTAGGTTTACTTTCGGATTGAGGCTATGCGATGACTAGTCGGCTTTCGTTTTGCCTGTTGCGATTTTAACCTGATTCCATACCGATTTAGAATCTGCGATAGGTTCTCGGCTTGTACGATTCGTAAGGTTGGAATCGAGCATCTCACCGGGAACAATTGCTAAGTTGCCTGTAAGTGCTGACCAAAAATTTGGATTTCTTTTATAGCGCTATTTTATCCTAGTCGGATGTATGCGGACCAATAGGTCGGTGCGTTTGTTTAGGACAGCTAGCTTGCTCGACGAGGCCAATCGCCGAGCGTTGGTGTTTTTAGAGTCGTGGACGAACTTAGTGAAATATTTTTCTCGAGAATTTAGGCGACGTCTCGCCGGTTCTTTCCGAAATATTTTGGTGTACAAGTTTCGTAGAAATGATTAAGTAGTTGTTATTGCAGAAGTGATTTCCGGATGTTTGGAATTTGTTTTTGTGTTTTCGATAGTAGCGGAGGTTTTATAATGTTCTAACTTTTCCTTTATTAAAAAACCTTCGAATTTTTTTTGATTACAAAGCGAATGTTTTTAAAAATTTGGGAGTATACGAATACTCGTATACGTACCAACTCCCCCCCCCCCCCCCCCCCCCNGGAAATCAAGCCATCTCGTAGTTCTGATTGTTTGTGCGAGTATGCTTACTCGGCTGTCGCAAACTTTTCGATCACTTCAGTCGCTGGATCGATGTATTGTCCGGGTTTGTCTCCTCTGGTTGGGTAGAAGCGATGGGTGCGGAAACTTGTTTTTTCTCAACCGTTGCTTGCTTTGGGTCATCTTCCGCGGGTGGTGGCGTAACTTTCGCCCGTTTTGGTTTTACGATTGTGACCGCCAATTGCCTCAGCTTGTGATCGGCTAGGAAGCAGGATCGTGATTGTCTTTGGCATCCCCAAATTGCAGCGATTCCCGTAGGAGTCGGGAATTTGATGCATAAGTGATACGTTTATAGAACCGCCTTCATGGAATTTATCCAAGGCGTGCCCATGATCACGTTGTAGATGGCCGGGAAATCGACTACTGCGAAGTTGACGATTTTCATCACTTCTTTGGCTGCCACCGGTAGTTGGATTGATCCCAAGGTCATGGATGTCTCGCCGGAAAATCTGGTCAACGGTTTTGGAATCGGTTGGACTTCCGAAAGATCTATTCCCATGCGTGTTAACGTGTTGCGGAAGATCACGTTGACGGTACTTCCGGTATCGACCAAGATTTGAGCGACTTCTAGGTCGCTTATCACTAAGTCAATGACGAGGGGATCGGCGTGTGGTTGATCGATTCCGCCGATTTCAGTGTCGTTGAATGAGATCACCCCCATTGGAGTGTCGTCCGATGGCAACTTCCAACTCGAGCTGGTTTTGGCTTTGCGTTGGTAGGAATTGATAGACGAGACGGTGCCGTCGTAGTACTGCGATTCACCGATAATCATGTTGATTTTCGGCGGTTGGCGTCGTTACCCTTCTCCTCTTGCCTTCGTCCGCGTTTTTCGCGCGACTGGTTCCCCTGAGTTCCTGTCGTTTTTCGGGAGGTGGTCTGAATCGCGGATGAGGTACTTGACGCTGGATATCTCGGCGAGTTCTCCCGCGATCAGGTTTTGCGGTAAACCTGGCGCCGAGAACTTTTCAGTTCACGGTAGAATGTCCATGGGTTTGGTGGAGATCGCAGAAAGAATTCTCATCGTATTTCGAATTTCTTGTCCACGTGTTACCCGTAGTTCGCCCTTGTTTCATCCAGAGTTAATGGCGTAGTTGTGCGCCCCTTGGAGATCCTACCCCTCGTGATGGACGAAGTTCTCGTTACAAAAGTTTCTCTTTTTCTGCTTCTACTCGGACACGTTATCCTTTGCGGATGCTTTCGTCGGCTTATGATTTTCGGACAGGACTTTGGTCTCCTCTTCAACGGTTATATAGTCGGTAGCCTTGTGGAGCGTGTCCTGGATTTTTTGCGGTTTCTCGAGAGTTATCCATTTTCGGAACTTCGACGTGAACCAAAGCGATTTCCTAAGCGCGTTGACGGCGGCTTTGTCGCTGATTCCGCTAACCCTAGCCATGACGAGTTTGAATCTGCTCATGAAATCGCGGAGGGATTCGTCCTCCTTTTGCGACAAGCTCCAGAGATCAGCGTCAGAGGTTTTCGGATTGATGAACATCGAGTATTGCTTCAGGAATTCAGAAGCGAGTCGGCGGAAACTTCCGATCGAATTCCGCCTAAGTTTGGCGAACCACTCGAGCGCTGCTCCTTCTAGGTTTCGACAAAAAGACTGCAGTAGCCTGTGTCCTTTTCGTGATCCTTGAGTTTGGCTCGTCCCATGGTGATCTGGAAAGCCTGCAGGTGGGCTTTGGGATCAGACGTCCCGTCGTAGGTTGGCACCTTAAGTTTCCCAAGATCAGGCAGCTTGACCTCGGTGACGCGAGCCGTGAAAGGCGTTTTCCGAGATTCGTATAGCAGCCGATCGATTTTGGGTGCGGCGCTGGTAGCGTGATGAATCTGAGATTTCACCGCTTTTACCGCTGCGGCTGTTTTAGTGATGTACTCGCGTGTTGGTGTCAAAATCGGTCACGACGGAATCAACGGCTAAAAGTCTCCGCAAAAGTAAAAATAAAAATACGTTTTATAAAACTCGAGAGATTGTTCTATAAGACTCGAGAAATCGTTTTATAAGACTCGAGAAATCGTTTTATAAAACTCTAGAAATCGTTTTATAAAACTCGAGAAATCGTTTTATGAAACTCGAAGAATCGTTTTATAAATCCAAAAGAGATTTCCGAACAAAGGAAATCCGCGGAAAACTCGGAAGATCGTTATCTCGGAAAAACGAAATAAACGTCGATTACACGATCGTCCGAGTCAAGCACAAAACCGCGAAAAACCGAAACCGCCGTAAAACGCGAACTAGTCTCGTCCCGACTAGTTCGCCCAACGGCGAGCTAAGCCAGCTGGGTTAGTTCGCCGTTGGGTGAACTAGAAGCTTCCCAAGAGGCGCTGACTTTGCCCCAAGGGTTCTTATCGCCTAGCTCGCCATACGGCGACCTGGCCAAGATGAATTAGCTCGCCGTACGTCAAGCCGACCATCCCGAGCCTCGATGTCCCACATCCTTGATTCAAGGCATACTTCCTTCGACACGATCGTATTCCGAATCACGGTCAAAATGTCTCCCGTTTCGTCTCGATCTGTCCTATCGTTTGAGTCTGACGATAAAAACCGTAAAACTTTGTTTTCTCGAAAAGAACTCGAGGAAATCGTATAAAACGGCAACGGTTAAACGAAACACCGAATATTTCCTAAACTATACGATTTATTCGAGATTTTTCGTAAATATCGTACAAAACGTGTTTTCAATAAAACCCCGACAAAATCGTAGAAAACGACAACGATTAATCGAAACATCGAACATTGCCTAGCTTTACGATTAACTCGAGAAACTTATTTAAAAATGGCATCGTATCAGGAAACGATATCGTCGAAAGTCGTAAAACGGATTTATCGCAAAACGGCTCGGAAAATCCTAAAATGCGATAAAAGCCACTCGCGACTTTAAAACGAAATCCAACCCGAAGATACAACGACGTTTTGGCGATTTAGTCGCAGAAAGAAGATAAATGTCAAACTTGAAGATAAATGTCAAGTTTGAGGATAAATAGAAGATTTCCGCGGAAAAAAGGAAAGATCGAGATAAATGGAAGATTCCTGATAAACTCGAATCTTGGCGAAATGGAAAGACTGAACCGCCTAGGAAGGGAGTATATAAGCAAGAGGCATAGGGCAGAAGCAAGGGGACGAATTTCAGAGCTCTCATCTGAGACTTTTACAACTTTTCTAGACTTAGAATTTTCCGCACTTAGGAACTTAGGCTTTTTCTCAACAAGTTCGGTTTCTATGACTGGTGCTCAATTGCTAGACAAACTCGCCCAGGCAGTTCGATCTCTGGTCCAGCTCTATTAACTGAACTACGTTCGACTTGATCCTCGAAAGGGGTACGTAGGCAGCCTTTCATAAGGTTCAGTACGAAATCAATCAAATCCTTTTTCTTATATTTTTTTCCGTCTTTCGTTATCGAGCTGCTACTCGACTAGATTTAGGGTTTTATGTTGGCAGCTCGCTGATGGCCCTTGCGGCCGAAGCCTTTATAATTCCCTGTAATAATCGCACCGCTCTTACGCGAATTGGAAATAAGATCAACTTTCTCTATAAATTCGTTTTACTACGTTTTTCATATTTTCCCGCATTTATTTGGTTACTTGTCGTTGGCTTTCGCAGAGATCCGGTTCCTCTGGAAAATTAGGGTTTTCCTAAGTTTCCTTATTAATCCGAATTCAATAAGTGTTAATTTCGGTTCCCACATCGCGGAGATCGCGAATCTCCGTCAGATCGCCAGCAGTTTTCCGACCTCGTCGGTGTTTGCTGCGTGTAACTGGAGATGGCTCCTCGGCGGTTTTTCCGTATCGGGAAAAGTAGAGCTCCTCCTCGTTTCCAGTAAGAGAACGCTCGGGAGAAGACTCCGGCGGAGGGCTGCAAGTTTTTCTCCTCCTAGGATTGACGTCAGCGTCCTCGTCTGACGATTCGGCTTGGTCACTTGTTTCCAGGTTAACCCTTTCGATGCCATCACCCTCGGTCTCCTGTTTGTGAGTAGGAATTTTTTCCGATTCGTTTAGCGTCGCGTCTTTGTTAACTTTTCTGGAATCCTTCTCTGGTAAGTTAGCCTACTCGGTTCTGGGGTGATCCATAGGAGTTCCAAAATCGAGCCTCCTTCCGCAGATCTTAGTAGTTCTGCAAAGGCGAATTGCTATGGTTTTCGCAGTTAGGGTTTCGACCCGTTTTGCGAGCGAACCAATGAGCTTTTCCTATTTTTTGTTAAACTCGGAAAGCATATTTTCGATGGTCTCGGCGTTAGCGTTTGTAGCGTTGGCCGTGGACGCATCTTGTGGTGGCGGTGTTTTATCAACGTTGTCGCGTTCGTTGCGAGTTTGTTGGTCACCAGTCATCATTTCTTCATTGGACATGTTGCGTCTTCGGTGTAAGATAGATCCGACCCCCCTTCCTTCTAACGCCAAACTGTGGGAACCGAAATTCAACTACTGTCAATAAATCGTAAATAAGGAAACTTTGAGTAAACTCTAAGTTTCCAGAGGACCCGGCTATCTGCGCGATAATTAAGAAAATGATGAAATACAAATTAAAGTAAGAATAAAAGTGAGATTGAAGGCAAGTAGGATCTTATTCCGAATCTGCGTAAGAATGGTTACAACGAGAGTGGCCTTAGCTGCGTGAGCCGTCGGCAAAATCCTTAACTCTAGAAGTCTAAGACCGAAAACCCTAGTTGAGATGCACCTCGCTAACAGAAAACAAAAATATTCCTAAATGCTAAGTTTGGTGGTGAAAGCTTTTAAAAACGTCCTGTGTTTATACCCTATGCCTCTTTCTTATATACTCCCTTCCTAGGCGGTTTAGTCTTTCCATTTCGCACAGATTCGAGTTTATTGGGAATCTTCCATTTATCTCGATCCTTCCTTTTTTCCCGCGGAAATCTTCTATTTATCTGCAAACTTGCCATTTATCTTCAAACTTGACATTTATCTTCCTTCTTCGAGTAAATCGTCAAAATGTTATCGTATCTTCGGGTTAGATTTCGTTAAGATCACGAGATGGGCTTTTATCGCGTTTTAGGACCTTCCGAGCCGTTTTGCGATAAATTCGTTTTGCGATAAATCCGTTTTGCAACTTTGTACTAGATCGTTTCCCGATCCGATGCCGTTTTTAGTAAATTCCCCGAGTTAATCGTAAAGTTTAGTTACGTTCATTTCTTGGTTAATCTTTGCCGTTTTTACGATTCACTCGACATTTTTATTGAAAACACGTTTTTACGATTTTTACGAAAAATCTCGAATAAATCGTATAGTTAGGAAATGTTCAGTGTTTCGTTTAACCGTTGCCGTTTTATACGATTTCCTCGAGTTATTTTCGAGAAAACAAAGATTTACGGTTTTTATCGTAAAACTCAAACGATAGTACGGATCGAGATGAAACGAGAGACATTTCGACCGTGGTTCGGAACATGATCGTGTTGAATGACGTAAGCCTTGATTCAGGGATATGGGAGATTGAGGCTCATGATGGTCGGCTCGACTTACGGCGAACCGAACTGGACCGGTTCAGCTCGCCGTCCGGCGAGCTACCCCGGGGAGGCTTCTAGCTCGCCGAATGGCAAGCTAGTGTGGACGAGACTAGCTCGCCGTTCGGCGAGCTAGTCGTGATGGGACTAGCTCGCCAAACGGCGAGATAGTCGCGATGGGACTAGCTCGTGTTTTACCGCGGTTTCGGTTTTTCGCGGTTTCGTGCTTAACTCGAATGATCGTGTGATCGAAGTTCGTTTCGTTCTTCCGAGATAACGATCTTCCGAGTTTTCCGCGGATTTCTTTTGTTCAGAAATCTCTTTTGGATTTATAAAACGATTTCTCGAGTTTTATAAAACGATTTCTCGAGTTTTATAAAACGATTTATCGAGTTTTATAAAATGATTTCTCGAATTTTATAAAACGATTTCTTGAGTTTTATAAAACGATTTATCGAGTTTCATAAAACGTATTTTTTATCTTTTTAAGGGAAGTTTTGGCTATTGATTCCGTTGTACCGATTTTGACCCCAACAGTTTCCCAATTTATAAACATTGCGTACTGCCTCTGGAATTCGGAAGCGAGCTGGCGGAAACTCCCGATTAAATTCCGCCTAAGTTTGGTGAACCACTCGAGCGCTACTCCTTCTAGGTTTTTGACGAAAAGACGACAGTGACCTGCGTCTTTTTCGTGATCCTTGAGCTTGGCACGCCCCATGGTAATCTGGAAGGCCTGCAGGTGCGCTTTGGGATCAGCCGTCCCGTCATAGGTTTGCACCTTGAGTTTCCCGGGACCGGGTAGTTTGACCTCGGTGATGCAAGCCGTAAAAGGCGTTTTCCGAGATTCGTATAGTAGCCGATCGATTTCGGGTGCAGCGCTGTTAGCATGGTGAATCTGAGATGTCACCGCTTTTACCGTTGCGGCCGTTTTAGTGATGTAGTCGCTGATATGTCGTGGATTTTACCCACTTTCAACCATGATTTATATATGTTTTTGGAAACAAAAGGATACTTCTAGTATCTTTTTAGAGCTTCTACTTATTTCATTTTCCTATTTATCTGCTATCATAGGGAACTCAACATGGAAAAGACAGATTTCGGCTTAGCATCAACCGATGACGTAACACATACATCGAGCGATATGTCGAGCAATACATCGATCGACATAGTCCAACCAGCATCGATCGACGCAACCCAGCCGGAAGCAGGTAAGTCTTTACTTACCAACCTAGCTAATGAGGAAGTAGTCCAAAATGAAACTTTAGGTCAATTAAGCAATGAAACCAATAATTTAACAATTAAACAGGGGACTGCAAACCCTGTTGAATGCTATCCATCTTCAACTGAAGATGAAGAAAAGTTGCAAGTATACTTAGACCCCATTAAGACCTATTCCAATAGGTCAGCCATTAAGCTACCAGAGGATGATGCAAATAAGTCTATGTTTCATCTTGACTACATCCATCTGGTACAAAAGAACCCCTTCCGTGGTTCTGCCTCAGAACACCCCCACGAGTACATCGATTTTCTGGAAGAACTAACACTCGATGATAATAATCGTTGTAGACTGTTCCCTTTCTCCTTAGGGAGAGAGGCCAGAAATTGGTTAAATCAGATACCAGCAGGATCTCTAACTTGCAGGAAAGATATCCACAGTGCGTTCATAAACCAATTTTTCGATGAATCTCGAGATTGGGACACGAGACATAGGCTCTCCACATTCCTTCAACGCCCACGAGAATATTTCAGAAAAGCTTGGATTAGATTTATGAATCATCAGCTAGATAGTACCCACCATGGTTATTCGGAACCAGAACTCCTTAAATTCTTTTACGGAGGCCTCGAGCTAGATTACCAGATGACGCTAGATAATGCGAGTAACGAAAATTTTAGCTCCAGGAACCCTGAAGAAGCAAATCGTCAGATTGAAAACATAGCGATGGGTAAATCTTATGAGAATAAAGTTAAAGAAAGAGAAGCTAGATCCAGAAACGATTTTCAAATAGATGAAATTAAGCAGTCTTTGGATCTACTTCATTCTTTGATAAAGGAAAAGAAACCTGATATAATCCCAAGCGATAAGAATGTCCAGTCCATTGAGCGAACATTCTTTAGACATGGAAGTTCTCAGGAACACACTCTTAATATAGATAGTTTTACCCAAAACTACGACACCCTCATTGGATCACACCGAGGAAGGGCCCAAGCTAGATTAAACCATGCTTTCACAGGAAACCGGAGGTTAAGGAATGACCTAAACACCAAGCTGAATATTGCCTACTGTGAAATGTCAAAGAAAATTGACGCTTTGTATGAGCAAATTAGAAGTCTAGAAAGCGATATCACCAATAATGCTATCGCTATCAAGAGGGAAGCAGGACGTCTACCGGGGAAGACTGATGCAAACCCGAGACGTCACGTAAGTGCTGTGATTTTAAGAAATGGGAAACAGCTAACTCCGATTACTAGGAAAAACACTCCTTCGGAAGGAAATGCTGAAATTCTAGAGACGGATAAACCCATTCCAAACCTTGTGCTTCTCAGCTATTCGAGATCTGAACCCCCTCAGAACAAATGTTGGTGTCAAAATCATTCACAACAGAGTCAATGGCTAAAAGTCTCCGCAAAAGTAAAAATAAAAATACATTTTATAAAACTCGAGAAATCGTTTTATAAAACTCGAGAGATCATTTTATAAAACTCGAGAAATTGTTTTATAAAACTCGAGAAATCGATGAATTGTTTTATAAAACTCGAGAATCCGTTTTATAAAACTCGAGAAATCGTTTTATAAAACTCGAGAAATCGTTTTATAAAACTCGAGAAATCGTTTTATAAAACTCGAAGAATCGTTTTATAAAAATTGAGAAGTCATTTTATAAAAATCAAGAAATCATTTTATTAAACTCGAGAAGTCATTTTATAAAACTCGAGAAATCGTTTTATAAGACTCGAGAAATCGTTTTATAAAACTTGAGAAGTCGTTTTATAAAACTCTAACAGAAATCCGCGGAATACTTGGTAGTCATTATCTCAGAAAAACGAAACAAACTTCGATTACACGATCGTCCGAGTTAAGCACAAAACAGAAAAAAACCGAAAGCGCCGTAAAATGCGAGCTAGAAGCTTCGTGGGCAGCTCGCCGAACAGCGAGCTGAACTGGTCCGGTTTGGCTCGCCGTACGTCGAACGGACCATCCCGAGCCTCGATCTCCCACATCCTCAATTCAAGGCTTACGTCCTTCGACTCAATCGTGTTCCGAACCACGGTCGAAATGTCTCCCGTTTCGTTTTGATATATCCTATTGTTCGAGTTTTACGAGAAAAACCGTAAAACTTTGTTTTCTCGAGAAGAACTCGAGGAAATCGTATAAAACGGATACGATTAAATGAAACACCGAACGTTGCCGAAACTATACGATTTATTCGAGATTTTTAGTGAAAATCGTAAAAAACACGTTTTTAATAAAAAAACGTCTAGTGAATTGTAAAAGCGGCAATGATTAACCGAGAAACGAACGTAGCTAAAATTTACGATTAACTCGAGGAACTTATTAAAAACGGAATCGGATCAGGAAACGATCTCGTATAATGGCTCGGAATCTTAACGAAATCTAACCCGAAGATACGATAAGTTTTGGCGATTGACCCACAGAAGAAGGATAAATGTCAAGTTTGAAGGATAATGGCAAGTTTGAAGATAAATAGAAGATTTCCACGGGAAAAAAGGAAAGGTCAAGATAAATGGAAGATTCCCGATAAACTCGAATCTGGGCGAAATGGAAAGACTAAACCGCCTAGGAAGGGAGTATATAAGCAAGAGGCATAGGGCAGAAGCAAGGGGACGCAAATCAGAGCTCTCATCTGAGACTTTTACAACTTTTCTAGACTTAGAATTTTCCGCACTTAGAAACTTAGGCTTTTTCTCGACAAGTTCGGTTTCTATGACTGGCGCTCAATTACTAGACGAACTCGCCTAGGCAGTTCGATCTCTGGTCCAGCTCTATCAACTGAACTACGTTCGACTTGATCCTCGAAAGGAGTACGTAGGCATCCTTTCATAAGGTTCAGTCCGAAATCAATCAAATCCTTTTTCTTATCTTTTCCGTCTTTTGTTATCGAGCTGCGACTCTATTAGGTTTGAGGTTTCTATGCTGATAACAGGCCGACGTCCCTGTGGCCAACGCCTTTGTAAACCCTTGTAATGATCGCAACGCTCTTACGTGAAATCGAAATAAGATCTATCTTTATAAATTCGTTTTATTGCGTTTTTCATATTTTCTGCATTTATTTGGTTACTTATCGTTGGCTTTCGCAGAGATCCGGTTCCTCTGGAAAATTAGGGTTTTCCTAAGTTTCCTTATTTTACGGAAATCGACAGTAGGTGAATTTCAGTTCCCACAGTTTGGCGCTAGAAGGGGGGGGGTCGGATTACTCTTACTCATACCCGCAAAAAGCTTGATCAAAACGATGTCTGGATATATGACAGACAAAGTCGCAACTCGCAAAAACGCTGGTAAAACAACTCTAGCAGCGACTGCTCCTATAGCCAACGCTCACGCAAACGCTGTAGTAATTAATAAAATCGAAAACTTATCGCGACTCTTCACCACAGAAAGAGCACGAAACGAGCTTGTGATTTCTCCGTCTAAACAAAAGGGCAACGATAAAACCAATCAAACCCCGCAACCAAATTGAAGAAATCTCAACATATGAGGGTTTGACCAGATTTCCCAATGGCGAGTTGGACACGATTCTCGGGATCCTAAGCCTGATCCTATTCCAATCTCGATCATACAGCTTTTCGTTTCGTCTCAATCGGACTTTCGGTTGAGATTCTACGACGAAAACAAGTCAACTCGACGAATCGAGATCACCCGCGCCAAGAATCTTAGCTCGCCGACCGTAGAGCTAAATCAAGCGTCTTAGCTCGCCAAACGTAGAGCTAAACCAAGCGTTTTAGCTCACCGAACGCAGAGCTAAACCCAGCTGGCTCAGCTCACCGAACGTAGAGCTAAACCCAACTGGCTCAACTCGCCGAACGTAGAGCTAAACCCAGCTGGCTCAGCTCGCCGAACGTAGAGCTAAACCCAGCTTGCTCAGCTCGCTGAACGTAGAGCTAAACCCAGCGGGCTCAGACTGCCGAACGTAGAGCTAAACCCAGCTGGCTCAGGTCGCCAAACGTAGAGCTAAACCCAACTGGCTCAGCTCGCCGGACGTAGAGCTAAACCCAGCTGGCTCAGCTCGCCGAACGTATAGCTAAACCCAGCTGGCTCAGCTCGCCGAACGTAGAGCTAAACCAAGCGTCTTAGCTCGCCGAACGGAGAGCTAAACCCAGCTGGCTCAGCTCGCCGAACGTAGAGCTAAACCCAGCTGGCTCATCTCGCTGAACGGAGAGCTAAACCCAGCTGGCTCAGCTCGCCGAACATAGAGCTAAACCAGCTGGCTCAGCTCGCCAAGCGTAGAGCTAAAAAAGCGTCTTAGCTCGCCGAACGTAGAGATAAACCCAGCTGGTTCAGCTCGCCGAAGGTAGAGCTAAACCAAGCGTCTTAGTTCGCCGAACGTAGAGCTAAACCCAGCTGGCTCAGCTTGCCGAACGTAGAGCTAAACAAAGCGTCTTAGCTCGCCGAACGTAGAGCTAAACCCAGCTGGCTCAGCTCACCGAACGTAGAGCTAAACCCAGCTGGCTCAGCTCGTCGAACGTAGAGCTGAACCAAGCGCCTAGCTCGCTAAGAGGTGCTGACTTTTCCCCAAGGGTTCTTACCACCCAGTTCGCCCTATGGCGACCTGAACCATTCCTCGAGCTTCTCTTACCAGTATCGATCGTACAGCTTTCCGTTCTGTCTCAATCGGACTTTCCATTGATATTTTACGACGAAAACAAATCGACTCGACGAATCGAGATTGTCCGCACCAGCTCGCCGTATGGCAAGCCGAGTGGGCGAACGGTCAACCAATCCTCGAGTTTCTCTCTCGAGCCTTGATTGCGCTGATTCTCTTTTCGTCTCAAACGGAATTTACGTCGAGATTTTACGATAAAACCGCGAAGTCTTGTTTCTTTGTATAAGTTCGAATCAATCGTCTAAAACGGCAACGGTTGACTTAACACCAAATTTTCCTAAACTATACGAGAGATCTGAACTCTCTAAACGCAATACGGTTTTACGAAACTCTTCCATGCTAAGTCGAAAACATCCAATCATAAACACGTGATTTATTTTTTAATATACAAACGCACCTAGTCGGTTAAACAAAACCAGCAGTAAGAAAAAACAAGAACATGAACTCCGATGGTTAAGTCTTCTCCCCGCTCCGATACTCTTGTTGGTAAGTCATCGAAGACCGGTAAGTCAAAAGACGAAGAACGCAGAATAGACAGTTCCAAATCATCGATGAAACTAAGGTATATCCTATTTGAAAATTTTATTAGACTTCTAATTTCTCGTAGGTAAGAAATGAAAACGTATTGTAAACTGCCGTAAAACCTAAGAAAACTTTGAATTTTAGGGGTAGTCTATCATGCTAAGTCGTAAGCAATTTTTGTCTATCTCGATCTGTTGTTCTCTAACCATTCAGGAATAACTCGCAAACCGATACAATCTCTCGTACAACCGAGAAACGATCGTCACGCACTCGAGCGTACTCATTTCCTAAAAGAAAGAAGGAGCTGGAGACGCTGACATCGTCTTAAAACCGACTCGCTCCTAGAAACTTTCGAAAATCAGACAAGTCCCAAGTCATCGCCGATCCACCACGGTCTTTAACCAAACCGGATTATCAATCATCCGAATCCTTCAAAGGAAACTCATCTTTTTTCTTTTCGTCGAATATTTTCCCTCGTATCGAGAAAACGCTGTCTATAAAGCAAACTCTCACCAAAACAAACAGAAAAATATTCGGACAATACGACGCCTCGTCAAAATCATCCCAAAAGCAAACGGCAATCTAAGAACCGTCTAAACGCTAAAGACTGATCCAAACCGTCTGAGAAATAATCTCGAGGACTATGTAGCATCTCACGTCGCAATCACGCGGTTAGAAAATCTCTGCGAAATTTCAGAGTGAAACTCGATGATTTGCCGAAGTCATAAAGATCTTCTCGAACTTGATAAAACAAGTTTCGTATAAGAATCAAAAAATCTATACGAGAAATAATTAGGCGTCAAAGCATTGATCTCATTCTCCGTCGAACCAAGTGAGTCACGGAATAATATCAAGAACATTTGCGGCAAAAAGAAAAATCGAGAACACAAAGCAGCAATAGGGAACACGTCCTCCCTTCTCACCGACTGATCCTATTTCTGGTCATGTGATTCGTTCCGCCCGAGAAACCCGCTAAAACACTTTGCGACTAGATCTCGGTGAAATAATTTTTGGTAAAACTCCGCGAGTGACTCCAAAAAAACTATCACCATAGAATCAAAAACTAAGCGGAAAGATTTCTCAAAAAATCTGCGGAAACATTGTTAACCCAATGTGTCGTGTCGATTTACTAAATTCATCGCGCGTTACTTACGCGAGAAATCCTTCGTATTGTCAGGATCATGTCATAACGAAGTAACTTTCGAAATTAAACGTAACAGGTTTTGCGAAAAGTATTTTCCTTATAGTAAAAACCAAGCTATACGATCCGGCACTGAGCGACCAATCTAAACTTTGGTCCCTCGCGCCACGATCTGAAAGATCTCATTCTTTACCCCTTTGGTTCACGAGCATCCGCCCTCATTCCTCCCGGTTACGTCCGAGAATGAAACTACTCCGTAAGCGACTCCGCACGAGCTCTGCATCCAGCTTCTTAGGCTCTGTCTCCCTCGAGTAAAAAAAAAAGGAAACAGCTTCCATACAAAGGAAAGTTTATACGAAACTTTCGTCGTATAAATCAAACGTACAATGGAAAAACGTTTTCTGTAACCACGGGCATACTTGGCATATCAAGCTCGACAAACGCTACGTGGCTATTGTCCAATCACGCTTCACTTCAATGCCAAGTTTACAAACCGACTCGACCATATCGATAGCACGAAAGTGTCGTAGTCTAATCCTCTTCCAAATACGACCTTGGCTGTGCGGCTGAATACAACTTACATGCCAAGACTAATACATTCAACGGATTCACTCTACATTCAATGGAAACTTGTCGAAAATCGGCTAAGTTCTGTATTCTCACGATTCACTCTATTTCCGACGTGTAAGAAAACGCTCGTAATAGAGCTCATGAAGCCGTAATGAAAACCTCTTCGTTTCAGGAGAAAACTTACGTGACCCCTCGGTCCTTTCTGCCCTAGCACGAATCAAACTATTTAACATCCAAACAGGAACATAAGTTTTGGCTGCGAATGTTCACAATCAAGTCAAAGTGTTTCCGCAAAGCAGGGTTAAGACAAAACTCTTGAGACACCGCACAACATCTTCGAGCCCACAAACGTTTCAAACATGAAACGCGGCATAAAAAATAAAAACCAACTTTCGGCACTGCGAGATGTGGCAGATGCCCGGAGAATAGTTTTTCAACAAAAATACCTTCCTCGATAAAGTCATTTTCTTGGAAGACCTAACAGTCCGTCCGTGACTATACGCAAACCTTCTTAACATACATATCCTTCGCGAAGGCCCAAACAACGTAAACATCAATCGCCTGAAAAGTTTGTTGCTGATCACAATAAACTCGCAACAGTCCTAAACAAACTTAAGTTATCTCGCAGAGATAGCTCTTGAACACCCGACACAAGGGTAATAGCGCTATAAAAAAAATCCAAACTTTTGGTCAGCACTTCCAGGCAACTTAGAAATTGTTCCCGGTGAGATGCTCGATTCCAACCAGATGAATCGTGTAAGCCGAGAACCTATTGCGGATTTTAAATCGGTATGGAATCAGGTTAAAATCGCAACAGGCAAAACGAAAGCCGACTAGTCATCGCATAGCCTCAATCCGAAAGTAAACCTAGGTCTTTCCCTAAACCCAGAACACTGGTCTCTAACGTCTCAAGGCATGAATCGAGATCCTAAAGGCATATCTCTTCGTCTATATCTAAACGCCCACTCGATTTACTAAACATCCTAAAACGAGCAAACGAACAAGGCGATCCAAAAAGGAAAAGGAATGCGAGACGACAACTCGCGGACCTCCCTTAATATGAACTCATATTCTTCTCGCTACATTCATACGAATAAAAACACGCTCTTAAAAAATGCAAACTGATGCCATCGACATCAATTTGCTTGATAATTTCTACACGACACATAACTAGACTGTAAAGGTCTCACTGCGAAACAGGTCATACAAACCTTAACTCCAAACGAACTACGAAAGGCTTGATCCCTTCAATAGGGTACGTAGGCAGCCTTCACAAGGCGCAGCCCTTATCTTAAACGCATTCCTCTTCCTGGAGAATGGAAAGATCACTCTCAACGGACCTTTCCAACCATTAATTCCGCCAAACGTAACTGAAACTGGCTAACCACTCGCAAGAACCTTACGCTAGAAGCTCAAGATTCTAGCGAGCTGGGGGGTTAACTGTTGGTGTCAAAATCGGTCACGACGGAATCAATGGCTAAAAGTCTCCGCAAAAGTAAAAATAAAAATAAGTTTTATAAAACTCGAGAAATCGTTTTATAAAAGCAGATTCAATTTTATAAAACTCGAGAGATCATTTTATAAAACTCGAGAAATGGTTTTATAAAACTCAAGAAATCGAGGAATTGTTTTATAAAACTCAAGAAGCCGTTCTATAAAATTCGAGAAATCATTTTATAAAACTCAAGAAATCGTTTTATAAAACTCGAAGAATCGTTTTATAAAACTCGAGAAGTCACTTTATAAAACTCGAGAAATCATTTTATAAAACTCGAGAAGTCATTTTATAAAACTCTAGAAATCATTTTATAAGACTCGAGAAATCGTTTTATAAAACTCTAAAAGAAATCCGCGGAATACTTGGTAGTCGTTATCTCAGAAAAATGAAACAAACGTCGATTACACGATCGTCCGAGTTAAGGACAAAACCGCGAAAAACTGAAACCGCCGTAAAACGCGAGCTAGTCCCGACACGACTAGCTTGCCGTTCGGCGAACAATAAGCTTCCTGGGCAGCTCGCCGTACGTCAAACCGACCGTCCCGAGCCTCGATCTCCCACATCCCCGATTCAAGGCTTACGTCCTTTGACACAATCGTGTTCCGAAACACGGTCGAAATGTCTCCCATTTCGTCTCGATCCGTCCTATTGTTCGAGTTTTACGGTAAAAACCGTAAAACTTTTTTTTTATCGTGAAGAACTCGAGGAAATCGTATAAAACGGAAACAGTTAAACGAAACACCGAACGTTGCCCAAACTATACGATTTATTCGAGATTTTTCGTAAAAACCATAAAAAACGTTTTAATAAAAAACGTCGAGTGAATCGTAAAAGCGGCAACGATCAACCGAGAAAAGAACGTAGCTAAAATTTACGATTAACTAGAGGAACTTATTAAAAAACGGTATCGGAACAGGAAACGATCTCGTATAAAGTTTCAAAATGGATTTATCGCAAAACGGCTTAGAAAGTCCTAAAACTTGATAAAAGCTCCTCTCGCGACCTTAACGAAATCTAACCCAAAGATACGATAACGTTTTGACGATTTACCCGCAAAAGAAGGATAAATGTCAAGTTTGAAGATAAATAGAAGATTTCAGCGGGAAAAAAGGAAAGGTTAAGATAAATGGAAGATTCCCGATAAACTCGAATCTGAGCGAAATGGAAAGACTAAATCGCCAAGGAAGGGAGTATATAAGCAAGAGGCATAGGGCAAAAGCAAGGGGACGAAAATCAGAGCTCTCATCTGAGACTTTTACAACTTTTTTAGACTTAGAATTTTCCGCACTTAGAAACTTAGGCTTTTTCTCGACAAGTTCGGTTTCTATGACTGGCGCTCAATTACTAGACGAACTCGCCTAGGCAGTTCGATCTCTGGTTCAGCTCTATCAACTGAACTATGTTCGACTTGATCCTCGAATGTGGTACGTAGGCAGCCTTTCATAAGGTTCAGTCCGAAATCAATCAAATCCTTTTTCTTATCTTTTCCGTCTTTTGTTATCGAGCTGTGACTCGATTAGGTTTGAGGTTTTTATGTTGATAACTCGCCGACGGCCCTGCGGCCAAAGCCTTTGTAAACCCTTGTAATGATCGAAACTCTCTTACGCGAAATCGAAATAAGATCCACTTTCTTTACAAATTCGTTTTATTGCGTTTTTCATATTTTCCGCATTTATTTGGTTACTTGTCGTTGGCTTTCGCAGAGATCCGGTTCCTCTGGAAAATTAGGGTTTTCCTAAGTTTCCTTATTTTACGGAAATCAACAGTAGGTGAATTTCGGTTCCCACAACAAAGAAACGAATAAAAATTCTAAGGAAACTGAGGAGCATGTGATCATTCTCGATGAAGAGGAACCTGTTGATGTCGATCGATACAAAAATGACGATATCGATCGACAAACCCCCACGAATTAAGAATAGAATTCAACACCTACTGGACAACCTATAGAACGGGTGTAGAACACTTTACCTCCCTACCCTCCCAAGTCTAATACTAAGCGCAAAATAGACAATGAAATCTGTAGACTAGCTTTCGAACGAGTTAAAGTGGAGATGTCACTTATTGACGCCTTCAAGATTTCATCAACAATAAGACAGTATGTCAAGGGAATGACAACCAAGAGTTTTTCAACAGAGAAACGCAGTGTCATGATGGTTTCTGTAGAGGTTAGCGCAATAATCCAGAGTGAAACCCCATAAAAGAGACCCGATCCCGGTATTTCCGAGAGCACTCTGTGATCTAGGCTCTAGCGTAAATCTAATGCCGCACTCCGTTGCGACATTCCTTGGGTACACTGAATTTACACCAGCCAACATCCAATTAGTTCTCGCCGATAGATCTGTTAGGATCCCGAAAGGAGTACTTGAAGATGTACCTGTAAAAATCGATGGATGCGTTGTCCCAACGGATTTTGTTGTGCTGCATTACAAGAACGAACCAAGGAACCCGATTCTATTAGGAAGACCTTTCCTTGCTACTGCAAACGCTATCATCAATGTCAAGAAAGCTTGAATAAACCTTAACATAGGCAACATCCCTATGAGATTTGATATGGAAAAGATCATCACACTTGCTTTGATAGATAAAGAATCATTTTATGTAGATGAGATTGATGAGCTGACCCAAGAATCTTTGGAGAACTCGTACTCGGATGATCATTTGGAAAATGAGCCTGTACTTTCTCAGAACGAAGTTTTCAGCATCGATAACAGAGAAGACGAGTGCGATCGTCTCATGGAGACTGGTCAAGGAACCTCAGGTATCGAAATCGAAGGAGACGATGAATCAAAGATAGATATCGATCGATGTCTAAATCTAATATTGATCGTCACCTGCCGTCATTTGGAAATCTTACGAAAGAAAAAGTGCCAAATGTGGAGCTTAAGTCGTTACCCGCTGGGTTCATGTATGCTTTTCTTATGGACAATTCCTATCAGTGATAGTTAACGCAAATCTCACTAATGGGGAACCAGTGATACTCTTTAGATGACATCCCAGGCATCTCTCCTAACCTTTGTATGCACCGGATCCATCTGGAGGACGAATCCAAGTCATCCATAGAGCATCTGAGACGACTTAACCCAAATCTCCAGGAAGTCGTGAAGAATGAAATCATCAAACTGCTTGATGCAGGAATAATCTATCCGATTTCTGATAGCAATTGGGCAAGCCCGGTCCACATAGTACCCAAAAAAGGAGGTATTACAGTTGTTAAGAACGGAAAAGATGAGCTAATCCCAACAAGAACTGTGACCGGACACCGAATGTGTATCGATTATACGAAGCTGAATTCCGCAACCCGGAAATATCACTTTCCTCTACCTTTTATTGACCAAATGTTGGAAACATTAGCCAATCACCAATACTATTATTTTCTTGATGGATATTCCGGATTTTTCTAAATCCCTATACATCTGGATGATCAAGAAAAGCCAACGTTCACATGCCCCTATGGAACCTTCGCATATCGGAGGATGCCATTTGGTCTGTGTAACGCGCCAGCTACTTTCCAACGCTGCATGATGTTGATCTTCACTGATATGATAGAAAAATTCATGGAAGTATTCATGGATGATTTCTCAGTTTATGGATCGATTTTTAAAGTATGTCTCGACAACCTATGCAAGGTCTTGGAGAGATGTGAGGAAAAGAATCTAGTCCTAAACTAGGAAAAATGCCATTTCATGGTTAATGACGGAATTGTACTCGGACACAAAGTGTCCGCAGCCGGAATCAAAGTAGACAGAGAAAAGATAGAGGTGATGACAAGTCTACCACCCCCGACTAACATAAGAGACATCAGGAGCTTTCTAGGACATGCTTGATTCTATAGGAGTTTTATAGAGGATTTCAGCAAGATAGCCAGACCCCTGACCGTCCTCCTTTGTAAGGACACTAAATTTGATTTTACACTAGAATGCCAACAAGCATTTGAAAAGATCAAGAAAGCACTGATAACTGCCCCCGTCGTACAAGCACCTGACTGGAATCTCCCATTAGAAATAAAGTGCGATGCGAGTGATTTTGCTGTAGGTGCGGTTCTTGGGCAACGAAAAGAAAGTAGGCTACATGCTATCTATTATGCCAGCCGAATTCTTGACGAAGCTCAGAGAAACTATGGAACAACTGAGAAAGAACTACTTGCAGTAGTATACGCTTTCAAAAAATTCCGTAACTATCTAGTGGGCTCAAAGGTCATTGTTCACACCGATCATGCAGCTATTAAATATCTTATGCAAAAGAAAGATGCGAAACCACTGCTTATTCGATGGATACTCCTTCTCCAGGAATTCAATATGGAAATAAAAGATAAGAGAGGAGTAGACAATGGCGTCGCAGATCATCTTTCCCGGATAAGAGTAGACGAAGAAGTCCCCATTAATGATTTCATCCCGACTGAAAATGTGTACTTCACAGATTCATCACTTATCGGTCAGATACAACTCTCATCCGAACTTGCATCGGCCGTTGATACTGAAAGCATTAACATCGGAGATCAGATGTCGATCGATGAACAAAAAATCCAATCGATCGATACTAATGATACCATGTCGATCGATGGAACAGACGATTTTGACCTATGGAACATCTCAATTAAGATCACCATCGATACGCCCCAACTGTGGCATGCCAAGCAATCAAAAATAAACATAATATCTCCCAGGATGGAGAGATTACGCACGAGACGCACACTGTGGATAAGCGATTTAGCGAAAGACCTTGGTACGCTGACATAGTGAACTATCTTGCCGCAAACGTCGTACCTGAAGAACTTAAAAACTATGACAGAAAGAAGTTCTTCAGAGAAGTAAGGAGGTACCAGTGGGACGAACCTTACATTTACAAACAATGCGCCGACGGCATATTTCGACGATGCGTAGCTGAAACTGAGATTTCTGATATCATTTATCATTGCCATGGATACGAATACGCTGGACATTTTGCAACCTTTAAAACGGTTCTCCAAGCTGGATTTTGGTGGCCTACGTGGAGGAGAAATCAGCAAACGACACGAAATGGAACAAAAGTTCATTCTTGAAGTAGAAGTGTTTGATTGCTGGGGGATAGACTTCATGGGTCCTTTCCCTACTTCTTACGGAAACAAATACATTCTAGTTGCTTTCGATTACGTTTCCAAATGCGTTGAAGCAGTTGCTTCACCAACAAATGATGCTTCTGTTGTTATCAAACTTTTCAAGAGCATCATTCTTCCAAGATTTGGAGTCCCTCGCGTAGTTATAAGCGATGGTGAACTCATTTCATCAACAAAATTTTTGAGAATATACTCAAAAAGAACGGAGTTCACCATCGAGTAGCAACACCTTACCATCCGCAAACAAGTGGACAAGTCAAAGTTTCTAACAGACAAATAAAAGAAATTTTGGAAAAAACTGTAGGAGCCGCGAGGAAGGACTAGTCTAGGAAATTAGATAATGCACTCTGGGCTTACCGAACCGCCTTTAAGACGCCATTAGAAATGACTCCATTTCACTTACTATACGGAAAATCTTGCCACTTACCAGTCGAGTTAGAACATAAAGCAGCCTGGACTACTAAATTGTTAAATTTTGACATTAAGACAACTGCAGAACGGAGACTCATCCAGCTTAATGAATTGGATGAAATAAGGCATCTGGCCTATGAGAACTCTAGATTATATAAAGAGCGGACCAAAGCTTATCATGACAAATATATCATTTCTCGAAATTTCGTCCCAAGTGATCAGGTTCTCTTATATAACTCTCGTTTAACTTTATTTCCCGGAAAACTTCGATCTCGTTGGTCTGGCCCTTTTACTGTCACAGCTGTCCAACGCAATGGAACTGTTACCCTTATAAACGAGAAAGGAGAAGAATTCACGGTAAATGGCCAACGAGTAAAACATTATTGGGTTAAGCCCTCAAATGTTAAACTCCTAAAGTTAGGCATGCCTAACTCCAACTAGGGTAAGAAATCGCTGAGTCAAGCTAAACGACTTAAAATAAGCGCTGAGTGGGAGGCAACCCACTATTAGGATTTAACTTATCATGCTTTTAGGATTAAGATTTTTTGTTATCATTATTAATTATTTAGATTTTTATATTTAGACTTTCTGCAAACTAGTAAGCATAGTAGACTAAATGGTTCATATCGATTGATATACATAAATCTGTATCGATCGATACAGACTTATCGAGGGCAAACTCCTTTTAAGTCGACATGCACCGTCTTCTCCCTCACAAATCGCAAACCGCCCCCGAAACTCTAAAACCTCTCTTTCTCTCTCGATTCTTCACGGAATCTCACCGTTTTTTACCTCAATCGACTCGAAATTCACATCCCATCTCGGTTTTTCTCTTCAATCCACAATCCTTCAAGATATAATATTTGATCATTAGATTTTAATGAGAACAAAGTTTGAAACAAACCTTGCATAGAAACCGGTAAACAGGTTCATTTTTCTTCGATTAGAGTTGATAGATTGATAAATTAGAGGTTTAGGAGAGTTAGAACTAAAAATTACACTATGAAATTGCGATTCGGATTGCTGCAATTTTTTCAGGTTCTGGAACTCGATATCGATCGACATCAAGCATGCTCTGTCAATCGATATACATCAGTTTACATCGATATATATCGATCGAATGTGCGATCTGCTGACTCTCTTGTTTTCTCTATTTTTGCAGATGGTATCTGGCGTCGCACGACGAGAGTGGAGAACGAAGAGAAGACTCGATTTACCTGGGACCTCCAGGGGGAACCCTTCATCATCTTCTTCCTCGAACAGGGAAGATGAGTGCAATCCTTGGCCACGTGAGGACGGGACACCCATTTCAATATACCAGCATTTTCCCAAGCCGCGGGCCACAGCCAGGAGCAACGAATTCCTGCACCGTCCAGTGAGCGACGATTGAGACACCTATGACAGCCTGTTCTACAATGCATGGCTTAATGTGGAGGTGGCACCCACACGATTCATCGACCCTGCTACTATCCGACGTTTAGGGATCGATGGTGACCTTGAGGAGATGCTCGTTTAGCTGGGATTTGGGACCATGGGTGCCCAAACCTACGACCTCTACCCTTCACTCATCCAGCAGTTCGTGGCAACTATTCGCTTCGAGTACAAGAACAAACCATCGAGTGTTGCTTGTGATGGCGTCTCTCTTTCTTTGCTAGGGGCATCCGGTACTACGTCACTGTCACCAAACTATGCACGATTTACGGGTTTGAGCACTCTACGGCCACACGCAGCAATCTCTCCACCTTCCCGAGCATTCAGGAGTCCTGTGAGATCTTTGGTACAGGTCCCTAGAGCTCGGCCACGGGGATTAAGACCGACATCCGCCACCCCACTATCCTGTACTTCATGCGGATCCTGGCCTCCACTCTGCTTTGCAAGATGGGGCCAAACAAGGTGAGGATCCACGAGCTTACACTTCTCTACCATGCACTTGACGGACTGGTAGACCTGACCTTCTTGGACCCGGACCCCACGCTGACCACACCTAACCTGGGTGCCGTCTTCGCTGAGCATCTAGTCAGCTTTAAGACGAAGCCTTTCTCCTGTACATCCGATCAAAAGAGGGAGAGCGTAGGGAGTTTTCTGACACCGATCTTCCAGTACCTCGGGATCCGCATTGACGAGGGCAGTGCAGATAATTCTCGTGTTTACTTGGACGCAGCTCATATGCGTAACAGCCGATGGATGGACAGGCAGTTGTCCTTGACTTACAGGACTGAAGCTGCTACACACCGGTTCCTTCTGCCTCACCGGGAGACGACTGACTTCGTGTCGAACATCGACAGGCTTCGGTTCTAGCCCGAGGCGCGCCTAGTCTGCAACCCATCTCCATTACGTCGAGATACATGAGTCCACTGCGCCGCTACCTCTCGGGCTTCATCAGCAGCACCCCTGATCCAGTTCCCAGATCTCTCAGGGATAGGGACAGGAGATGAGAGGGTTTTCAGGAGAGGAGTGTTAAATGCTCTTCGTGCCATCTGGGGTCACGCGTCTCGAGATGCTGGTGCTCGACCAGAGCGAGTACTTCCGCCTTTGACCCCTCGACACCAGGTCCATCCCACCAGTACCGTCAGGACGATGGAGATGATGATGAGAGCAGTGGCGACTGATTCACTTGCCTTTTTCTATCCCTTATCTCGTACTATTATGTTTTTACTTTTATTTTCAGACTTGTAGGATTCATATTCGTATTCTTTCATAACTATGCCTGCTTTTATTATTATCAAACTATTCGTGTGTGTTAAGAATGTCTAACAGAGCTAACATAGAGTTACTCATAGATGGTGAATTCGATGGATTGACAACACAATAAGTGAAGGCACTCTACATCGATCGACATACACTATTTTATGTTGATCGATGAAGATAACTTTACATCGCTCGATGTCTTCCTAGACATATCGATCGATATGTAAGGGGTAGAGGTACCGTTTCCCTACTAACATGAATATATTTGCTACATCAAAATTTTGTTTTCCTCTTAGAAAAAATAACACTGGGGACAGTGTTGTTTAAGTCTGGGGGGGGTATCTACTAACATTTTCATTTCATTTTTATTTCATTAAAAAAAAACGAAATGTGTTTACTATGAAGGGAGCAATGATTATATTTATTCAGACTTGTTACCTAACCACTTCTTAGCACCACTCTTAGATTTTTCAGTTACAGAGGGTAATAGAGATGCTAAAGCGGATCACTTGTCAGCTATGACAACACTTGTTGAAAATGTTTGGATAAACCAAAACCGATTTCCAGCCTAACCTGACATATTTTGCTTGTCTTGGGGCCTGGTATACAAGGGATCGGAATCCTCCTGTAAGACTGGAAGGTAAAAGTCTTGATAGTTTTGGTTTCCTTCTCTCCTTCCTTTGGCATCCCATAAAAAAATAATAAAAGATTGAAAAGATTTCCTGAGAGGCAGAGGGAGAGGTACATTACCCATGACCCCATTATTCTAATTCAAAGGAATGATCACACATTGTGGAAGCGAGGGAAAGGTAAATTACCCATGACCTCACTATTCGCCTACACTTTGTCAGAAAAGACTACAAAAATTAGAAAGATCAATAAGATGAACATTCGTTGTTCATTGGGATTGATATAAAAGAAAAAGAAAAGTTTGGGATTCAGAGAAGGGAGATATTGGGAGAAAAGAAACCAGAATGAGAATGCCTGAAACTTGCTTGATTGAATCCAAGTGTTCCTTGATCGATAATCCCAAGGTAAAGCCTTTACTTTTAATTTATGCATAAATGAAACCGGCCTAGGGGATAGACAAACAGGATCATTAAGTTGTTGGCTAGTTGAATTTGGTTGCTAAGCTAGGATATGATGTAATGTACTTCTGAGATTTATAGATGTCTGAAGTGGCTTGCAATAAGTAAAGAGGTGATGGTTCCAAGTTTAGAATTATAGGAGCTTCCGCCTTTCAAACATTTTCTAGGCCAATGTTCTATTATTTGCTTGAGGACAAGCAAAATGATAAGTCGGGGAGTGATATTTTCAACCATGATTTGTATATGTTTTTCGAAACAAAAGGATACTTCTACTGTCTTTTAAGAGATTTTACAGGTTCATGTACTCATCGGTGTAAACTAGCCATTATGGAGCTAAAATGGAGTCTGATATCACTCAAATGTTTAACCCTAAGAAGTGAATTACTCTCTCAAATAAGAGGTTCAGTTGTAGTACTTAGGGATCGAATCCACAGGGAACTAAGGAACACAATAGATGTAATCCTAAGTGATTATGCTAGGTTGAATATGTTTAAAATAGTAAATTGCAGTTTGTGAACAATGGTAAGTTGCTCAAGAGAATAGGTTTTGGTTTAAAACAATAAAAGAAAGTAGTTAGATTCAAGGTTTCTATTCAGATAATCAGGATTATAATTCTACAGATGTTTTAATGAATTGCTTGCAAGATATATAAGAACTTCGATTCTTAGACAGATCTAATAGCATTCGCTAAATAGATTCATCCGTTGGTCTTATTGCCAGCAATATCGACCGATGTTTTGACAGCGATATCAGACAATATGGGTTGCTGTCGATCAATAACTCTATAGGAGTATCGTTCGATATAGCATAAGATCATAGACCAGCTCTTGCATAACCCTAGAGGATCTAAGCTTATGCCAAATGATTTCAGGACAATGATAACAAGTTAAATCACATCCATGATCATACTCTAGGTAGCTACTCTAGAGTAAGCATTAGGGTTCATTTGGATAATGAATATCAACAACTCAACATTTTATAGTTGAGGCTAATCCCTCATAACTATTTGAACCCTAAATCTAACAAAGAAATCTACTCAGACATAACTAAGAGATTCATAACATCAAGGTAATAATAGAGATTCATTAGATTAGAAGACTGAACTTTTGGTTCTTGGAACAACTAATCTTTTTGTGTGTTTCTTCTAAATTTAGAATTCTATAACCTTTTGAGAATTAAGATGAAAAGAAATACTTTATTGCTAAGTATAGAATAGAACAAAAGAATTCAAAAGCACAAGAAAAACATGCAAAGCTTTTGAAGTACAAAAAGCATAAAAAGCATGTCTAGCCAAACACATAGGCAAAAACTATAAATATCAGTTCCATTAGGTTAAAAACTCGTCAGGGGCATTATTGTAATATTGGGAAAACTTGGGCTTCAAGTCGGCCAAGTCGGACTTGTTCTCCACGCATCATATCGATCGATGGTATATGGTGTACATCTATCGATGGAGTATCTCGACTTCATCTTCTAGGAAGCGTCATCGATCGATTACACAGGGTGTGTATCGATCGATATGTATCTTTATTGTCTGATCTTCATAGTCATCTCGGAAAACTCTCCTTTAAGCTCCACAAGGGCACCTAAATCATCACTTTACTCCAAAATTCTCCTGAACCTGAAAACATACCTAATAGACTCCACAAAAGTATATAAAACTTATAAAAACACATCAATACCATGGCTAAAAACGGGTCAAAATCGTGGTATATCAACTCCCCCAGACTTAAACTTTTGCTTGTCCTCAAGCAAACCATTAGTCTCTTTTGGAAGAAGTTTTAAAAACATTAGGGACACAATAAAATCTTAGCTCTAAAATTATCACTTCTACTTTGTTGCAAGCCACATCTCATATTACAAACTACAGAAGTACATTATACCATATCCTAGCTTAGCAACCAAATTCATCTTGCCAATCAACTTAAACAATCATGTCTGACTATCCCCTCTACTGATTTCATTTATGCATAAAATAAAGGTGTAGGCTTTACCTTGGGAGTATCGATCAAAGAACACTTGGATTCAACTCAAACAAGTTTCAGGCATTCTCATCTTGGTTCCTTCTCTCTCTTTATCCCCCTTCTCTGAATCCCAAACTTTCTTTTCTTTCTTTTTTATCAATCCCAGTGAACAACTAATGTTCATCTTATTGATCTTTCAACTTTTATAGCTTTTTGACAAAGTGTAGGCGAATAGTGGGGTCATAGGTAATGTACCTCTCCCTCGCTTCCACAATGTGTGATCATTCGTTTTATTTAGAATAGTGGGGTCATGGGTAATGTACCTCTACCTCTGCCTCTCAGGAAATCATCTGAATCTTTTATTTTATTTTTATGGGATGCCAAAGGGAGGAGAGAAAGTAACCAAATTTTTTGAAACTTTTACCTTCCAGACTTGCATGAGGATTCCGATCCCTTGTATACCAAGCCCCAAGACAAGCAATAAATGTCAGGTTAGGTTGGAAATCAGCTTTGGTTATTCCAAACAATCATGAAACATGTTGTCATAGGATGATCGGTGATCCACTTTAGCATCTATAGTACTTTCTGCAATCAACAATTCTAAGAATGGTGCTAAAGAGTAGTAAGATAAAAAGCAAAAGAATATTTTTTTATTTTTTTAATAAATATTTTTGTCCCTTTCTTGACTCAATAAAACCAACTTTTGAAAACTTTTTAGAGAGTTCAAAAAGGTAAAGTAGCATCAGTAATTCACTCCCCCCCCCCAGACTTAAATCATACACTGTCCTCAGTGTATAACCAGTCGGAGTTAGAGCATAAGAAATAATAAATGTGTAACTGATATCAAAATTGTGAACGATATACCTGACCGATGTTCGTATCGATCGATGGTGAGTCACTTCCATCGATCATCATGGATAGGGTTTTGTCGGGCGATGTAGACAGGGTCTCATCGATCGATAGATGTAGTGGTCGTGTAGCTATGTTCCTAAAAACAAAGAAAAACGAAAGTAATAAGTAAAAATAAAATAAAACTAAGTAAGAAAATACCTAACAGTGGGTTATCTCCCACTCAGTGCTTATTTAAAGTCATTTAGCTTGACTATGGAGGTATTGTGGCTAGTGAGGTGGGTTGCAGGTACTCATTGTGAAACAAGTATCCTCCTTGTCTTGTGATTCTTCAAACCATGAAGTTAAGAAGTTTCTTGTGGGTTTCTCACTTCGGGTTATACTAGCTTACAAACCATGGACCTCATAGTGGATTCTCTGTAACCATTCCTCAATGCTTGATAAACTGCACTCATGTCGTCCAGTGTTGCTGTAGGTGTTCTCTAGATCAGTACTCATCGGCATGGTGTTGAGGTTTGGGTATTGTGAACAGGCGATTGGGTGGTATCGATCGATCGCGGGGTAGTTCTGTCGATCGATGGGTTTAGAGGCTCGTCGATCGATGCGGACTGTGCAGGTTGGCTCGCGAGATGGTTCTTGATGTTTTCGATCTCCTGCTGAATATTCTCCACTGTGCATTTCAAATCTTGAATGTCACCTTGTACCGCGAACCAAAACTTGTCGAGTGATCTATGTGCGTCCTCTTCACAGAATTCAATAGATCTGTAGATATCTCTTGTGACTTCTTCAAATTCTTCTCTGGTACAGTAGTCTGGTGCGCGTGTATCGATCAATGGAATGGGTATATGATCGATCGAGAGCTTCTGTAAGTGACTCTCGATAGGTGCGTCAAAGGTTGAGTCGATCGATGTTGATGGTTCTTCATCGGTCGATGGTCGTCTCTAAGATTCGAGTTGTGCACGCAATATGTTGATTTCTTCTTGTAGGGCTTCTCTTTCTTTTCGTGCTAAGTCATTACTAGACGTAATCCATAGTAGTTCTCCTCGAAGTCTCAATATGACTTTCTCATGTTCTAGGCCCAATCCTGCTTTCTCCCAGTTGTGTTCACTGGTTCTCTCATTCAGCATGTCGGTGACCTCTGCTTCTGTGTAGAGCTTGCAATCTGGAACTCCTTTAGCATATTGTTCAGCATGCTCCGGTAAGCAGAAACAAGAGCGCCCAAATAGTGAGGCTCTTTTCAGTAGCTTCTCAATGTCTTCTTTATAGACATGGATTATATATCCGTTGACCTCTCTGGCATAACCAGCTTCATCTCTGTAGACACCAAATCCGTCTTTCTTTTCCTAGGAGAAACGACGAACTCCGTGTTTGAAAGCTCTCTTCCCAAACTCGCGTTGTATATCGGTCGATGCTCGTCGCCATGCATCGGTCGATGCTCGCTGAAATTGGTGCTGATCGTTAGTATAGCGGGGTGGTTAGGTGTAGAGGTTGACTGGTCCATTGGCCATCTGAAGGATGTCTGCGACGTCTTCTTGGGATATTGGAATGATTCTTCCATCTAGTGCTTGTGCATGACCTTCTGGATTCCTGAAAATACCATATGCATCCGGAATTAGTGAAGTAAAAACGAAAGTATGTGTTTGTACCTCGGATGGTGTAGAAGTGGTATCAATCGATGGTTGAGCAGGTGCATCAGTCGATCGTTTGTGGAACATGTCGGTCGATGGTTGGTGCTCCGTATTGGTCGATACATGTGCTTCAGGGCGGATCTCGGACGGTAGAGGTGTTGTATCGGTCGATGATTCAAAACGCCTTTTGAGCGATTTGGGTTGGGGTATATCGGTCGATGGAGAAGGGTCTTCATCGGTCGATGGCCGGAAGATGAAAGATGGGAGAGGAAGTCTGACTTAGTCTTCTCGAAGAAATCCATACTCTGCGGCTCGTTCCTCTTCATAATCTGCATCGTACTCTTCCTGGGTAGTGATGCTAGCTAACTCGGGCATGTAATGATCGTTTTCCTAATCATTGGTGCCAAAATCGCCGTATGGAAACTCTTCATCGATCTTCCGGAATAGCGTATCGATCGATGACCATGTGTATTCATCGGTCGATTCGGGTTGGATGGTATCGGTCGATGGTAGAAGACAGTCATCGGTCGATCTGTCTGGATCGGTTTCGTACTCGGCCATGGAATCATACTCGTGGGCACAAAAACATGTTGGTACGAGTGATGGGTTCTTCATTCTTGGAAACTTGATGACTTGAACAGGATTGTAGTAGATGGTAGGGTTGATGAGTGTTAGACAGAGCTTGTTGGTTTTGAGATCACAAACGGCTCCAACTGTGGCTAAGAAGGCTCTTCCAAGTAGTAGAGAAGTTTTGAAGTTGAGCTTGTTGGCTAGGACATGGAAGTCTGTAGAAACTAGGGTTTCTCGAATCCGTACCTCAAGGTTTCTAACTATTCCTCCATAGCTCTGTTGAGAACAATCCACAAAGATGAAGGATTCTTCACTAGGCTCGATCTTCAGACCTAGCTGGTCTGTCATAAGCTTGGGTAGGATTCTGACTCCAGATCCTGTATCACATAGGGCACGAGGGAACGCAACACCTCAGATAGAACAGGGTATTGTGAACTTCCCTGGGTCGCTCTTCTTCTCCAGTGTGGTCTTCTTCTTAAGACTGTCTCTGACTTGATGAAACATCCTCTTTTTGTCTTCTTCTGTCTCTCTTGTTTCTCTGAAAAACATCCACAATTGGTGTGAAAAGTAGGCTTCTTCAAAAGGTTTCTCTTTAGGTATTCTGAGAACTCTTTTTCTGAAGCTTGACAATTCTTTCTCATTAGCTTACCTTTTATAAGGCTTCGCTATCTTCTCTTTCCTTTTTCTGAGAACTCTTCCAGTAGTTTCCTTTTATATCTCCATGGACTCAAAGATATCCGTGGGTCTCTCTAAGATGGCTTTCTGAGGGTTTCTAGTAGTGTAATACCGCTCCCGGAATGTGTCAATATGTGCAAAATCTATCTTGGGGAGTTGCACTCGGCGGTGGGGTACTGTGTATCGGGCGACATTAACTGGAGTGCGTCGGTTGATAGCATGGTCTTCCTGTCGATCAATAGGACGGTAATCATGTCGGTCGATGTCGTGATGTTCGATCTTGACAGGGACGGGCGGATGTGGGTGACGTGCTGCGAAGGCTTCGTGAGTCATAGTTTGGACGTTACTGCACTCGTACGGGTACTCGTCTAAGTCCATCGATCGATACTCATCAAAGTCAATCGATCGATGTACATGGGAAAGTATCGGTCGATGATCACGGGGTGATATTGATCGATAGTAGTCGCGAACGAACTCTCTCTCATCATCAGATTGCTGAATCTCTTCTACTACCTCTTGCCAAAAATCATCATCCAGGATGGCATTGATGTTATTGTTGTTGGCAAGCTCCTGCTTCCTTTGGGCTTCTACTGTCTGAAACACCTGAGTCTCCAGCTTCTTCATATGGATGTTTAAACCATTTAGCTCTTTTTTGAGGGTGTTGTAGACGGAGTCGATCTTCCCATTGAAGTCTGTCTGGAGTTTCTGCTGACTCTCAAGGACCTTATCAAGCATCTCCTCCAGTTTAGTATCTTGGGTGGGTGGGTGTGGGTTGGAGTAGAATGAGTTTTCATAGCTCCTGTTGTTGTTGGGGTTGCTGCTGCTGAAGGTGTTGGGCTTCTGTGAATTAAGGTTGAAGTTGCTTCTCTGGCCTGTGTAGTTTCTGTATCCTCCTTGGTTACCAGACCTCTGAAAACCAGCTCCACTGACCCAGTTTACATCTTCTTCTATATAATCTTCACCTGCAGTCTCTGCATCCTCCACTAAACAGATTTGCTTGTTGATCAACTTCTGAATGGTATCCAGCTGTGCTTTTATTTCATTGATGTATTCCTTCCCAAGGAATGATGTAGCTTTTGTCTTCATGATGTTCTTCGTGCTGTTGCTGGAAGCTAAATTATCTATGAGCTTCATATCCTCTTGTGGATTCATGGTGTTTGTGGGAGTCGATTTCACCCTACTGTCAAATAAATCGTAAAAAAAGAAACTTCGGGAAAACCCTAAGTTTCCAGAGGAACCGGCTATCTGCGAGAACCGCACAACAAAAATAGATGACGAAAATACTTAGAATTTAAATGAGAATAAACGAAAATAGAGAGCAAAAGAGGTTCTTATTCCGAATCTGCGTTGAACTGGTACAAAAAGAATCGCCGAAAGCGTAAGAACTAGAAAACCCTAATTGAGACGCAGCTCGCTAACAGAAAAACAGAAATATTCCTAAATGCTAGTTTTGGTGGTGAGAGCTCTGAATTTCGTGTGTTTGCTTCTGCCCTAGACCTCCTCTTTATATACTCCTCGTCTTGGCAATCCGATCTTTCCATTTCGCCCAGATTTGACTTAAATCGGGAATTTTCCATTCTTCTCGATCTAAGCCGGGCCCGGCGATCTAAGGGAGTGTTTCTTAGATCGCCCATCGGCGATCTAAGCCGGGCCCGGCTTAGATCGCCGATGGGCGATCTAGAGGATGTGTCTTAGATCGCCCATCTGCGATCTAAGCCGGGTCCGGCTTAGATCGTCGATGGGCGATCTAAAGAGTGACCCTTAGATCGCCCATCGGCGATCTAAGCCGGGCCCGGCTTAGATTGCCGATGGGCGATCTAGAGAGTGTTTTTTAGATCGCCGGTGGGCGGACTAGTTGCGACTAGTTCGCGTTTTACGGCTTTTTTCGGTTTTTTGCGGTTTTGTAAAACGATTTTCGAGTTTTATAAAACGATCTTCGGATTTCATAAAATGACTTTTTAGTTTTATAAAAACGATCTTCGAGTTTTATAAAATGATCCTCGAGTTTATAAAACGGATTCTCGAGTTT
>CAKOAT010174377.1:0-10879 GCA_932364175.1 Eruca vesicaria subsp. sativa
ATATATATATATATATATATATATATATATATATATATATATAATTGTAGTACTTGCCTGATGCACAATGGATAGTTGTTTAATTCGTACAAGAAAGCATGCATACTGTTAAGACTTAAGAGTATCAAGCAAGTACACAAACTCTAATCATCGAACCTTTGATGACTTTTTGTTACTTACGGTTAAGGAAAACGATGTTAATATTGATATTGAAATGAAAGCGTCTTCTCCTCAACTAACTTCTCCCAAACCATAAGCATTAAAACATATCTCGTGGTGTTACAAACGCCAACAACCCTATGCGAATGCATAAGATTAAACAAGGCGTACAAAACAGCCAAACCTATGCAACCCAGGAAAAAAAGAGTTGAAACACTCGCAACTTACAGATGGAGATAGAATCCGAAGTACTGAGAGAGATGTGGAGGCAACTCTCGAACCACATCATACAATCAGAAGCGTCTTCTCGGGCTTCTTGAACGTTGTGATCTCCCAGACCTTGCAAAATCACAAAAGAACCCAATGATCAAAGGACGCTATGAATATAGTGCCAGTAATACTAATAAGGTCAAATGACTTCAATAAAGTGATATACTTTGTTGTCTGATACACACAAACTTAACTTCCTATGTTAAAAAGAAAGACTACTCTCACTCTTACAATGTGTACTACTTATTAACTAGTAACCTTTGATCCTTGTAAACACTCGACTAAATCACACAAAAAACAGCAAAAAACTCGTACAACTTGGTTATGAGAAAAGAGAGTAGGATGCAAACCTCAAGTTCTTCCTCCTGTAAGATCCTGCATTGGGTCCACTGCTGAAGGCCCAGTCAACGCTGACATTCTGTGTAAGAAGCTCAGCACCATTCATTGCTTTGATAGCATTCTGTGCCTCTTCACTCCTCTCATATTCTATCAAAGCATAGCCCTAAACAAGCAGACAAAATCACGTATAACAACAGCTTTCATATGATATCCAGAAGAAAAATCTTGAGAACAACTCCCATCTGAAATACAGATTAACACATAGAAGTAAGTGAAAGAGGAGTATAGTATCCTCTAGAACATATACCCACTCCAGTCTACACAAGTCTAATAACCATCATGAAAAAAAGAGCTAATGTAAATTAGCTTTTATAAACAGAAAACCAAAAGGCTATTAAATTATCATCAAGAGCCAATACTAGAAACAAAAGGAGCAAACTCCATACCTTGACAAAACCAGTACGGCGATCAAGATTGAGATGTAAACTCTTAATCTCTCCAAATTCACCAAAAGCATTTGTTACATCGTCCTCTTGTGCCTCCTCATGAACTCCGATGACCAGAATAATCCATCCCTCAATGGCTATGTGGACAAGGACATTATCACAACAGTTATAAACCTTTATAACAATCATCAAGCCACACACATTACACTTGTTCTCGCTTGCACAAGCTACGTCAAGTCCAAACCAATGCAGACCAATATAAGAAACAAACTTTCTAAGGTCAAATTGAAACCCTATAACTTTATCTTTTTATTACACAGACAACAACTAATACACAAGAGCTCTAAACTTTATTATCATCAACAAGTAACACACTTTACACTTGTTCAAGCTCGAACAAATCAATTACAAACCAATCTAATAAACAAGTTTTCTAGGTCAAACCTAAACCCTAGAACAAATCAGTGTCACAAATCAATCAAGCAAGCTCGCATAATAGACGAGTAAACTAGATAAGAGCAAGAGATTGAGAAATGAATTACATCGCTGAGGGCCAGGACCGCCATCGGAACCTAGAGACTCGAAATCGCGGGAGGAAAGGCGGCGCTGGCGATCAGAATCTTTGTCCTCGCGAAACCCACGGCCTTTGGTCTTCTTATTCGCTGAATCGCCCGCGATAGCTGACCTAAGCCTCGGATGCGCAGCGCGTGGTGACACGTCAGCTGCTCCTGCATCTTCGTCCATAAGGCCATCCTCTTCTGGCTCAAAATCGATTGCTTCGGATTCTATGTTCGCCATTACTGCTGTCCACGTCGTCTATCGAATCTCTTACCGGCTTTTTCTACTATCTAGTACAGACCAAAGTCTTGTGTTAGAGGGACGGAGGTATATATTATTTTGCCACTGGTTGTTCTATTGGAATGTAAATTGGGCCTATTAGGGCTGGCCACAAATTTAATTATTAGTATTTGTTCTCATCAAGTAATCTATTTAAACTATTTGTAAGTACAAAATAAATATTAAATATTAAATCAAATTAATTACTTGATGTTGTTTTTTTTATTATTTGTATTTGTTAATGAATAAATATATAGTTACTTAAATCATAATAAAATAATCCATTTCTATTTCCATTTCCATAAGTACATAAACTATAAGTGATATATTTATATATAAGCATCTTTAAATTTTTTTCTTTTTTACATAGTCTATTTTCTGAATGACTTATATACAAGAAAAGAATGACATATTATTTATTGAATAAATTTATTTAACTTTTCATTTTAATGAATTGTCAAATAGTTTACCAATAATTATGAAAGAATTTGTAAGTAATTTACAAGTAACAAGTATTAAAACAAACCAAGTAACTTACAAGTCCGTCAATTTTTTTGTAAGTACTTGAAACTGCAAGCACTCGTCTTTAACAAACCAAATACAAGTCAAAATATTTACTACTCGTACAAACTAAGCCAAGTACTAAGTATATCAAAAATACCGAGTACTCGGCTTGTACCCACCCCTAGAGCCTATGGACATGTTTTGTATTTAGCCTTTAATCTTTCTTTTTCAAATCAAGGTTTTGATTGCCAGAACATTATCATTAGCATTATGCTATATATCATCTAATTAACATTTACCAAAAAAACATTTAAAGTATTTACCAAATGCTAATATTCTCCAAATGTTATTTGATCTTACATATAGCTTTTCAGAGAGTATTTGCAGTTATAATATATAAAACTTAAAAACATTATACATTATTAATTTATATTTAGTTAATGATATAAATAATATCTTAATATTCATTTTTATATTTTTCAAAATAAAATTTCCAATAATATATTTTAACTTTTTCTTAAAATAAAAATATTTTACATTGAAAATATAATATAATATATATAATTAGACATATGGTTTATTACTTTTAATAAAAACATATCATAATATATATTTATATATTATAGATATAAACATATAAAGAAATATATATATATATATATATATATATATTTCTTAAACACTAATAAATAAATATATAATATATACTAATATTTATGATAATTTTATATATGAATCATTTACTGCTCTACCAATAAATAGATAATGAAAATTTATATATAAATTATATATAATTCATTTATTTAATAATATTAATATTTTTGTTTATATCCCAAAAAATTAAAATGTTAAAAATAAATTTTACATTTTTAAAATAATAATATTTCACATATAAACTATAATATTATTTATATAAATGACTAAGATTTATTATTTTTAAAAACCAAATATTATTAATATGTTATATAAATATATAAAAATTATTTTAAAATAAATATATTACTACACTAACTATTATGATAATTTTAAAATTGTATATTGTTACTGTTCTGCCAATCACTTTATTAAAAACTTTAATGAAAGTATACAACTTCTGCATCATACTGATTCCATAGCATACTGTTATTGTTTTATCACCTGTTATACCAATCGAGACCTCAACTATCTGTTTCTAGGGAATTGAGCTCTATATACAAAAAAAAATACAAATCCATCCTATAACTGAAATTCCCCTCTATCACCTACTTTTTCTTCCTATTTCTTTCTACTCTCTCTCCCAAATTGTTTTAAAAAGTTTCTTGGTTATTTAGCAAACCCCCCCCCCCCCCTTTTTTCTAAGAATATTGTAGCTCCATATAAAAAATGTCATAATTTGCAAGATAAAATGAATAGTAGAAAAATATGTCTGAAATGACAGGTATGCAACTATACTATACCATATACTAAATCAAGTTGCTCTTGACCACTATATTCATCATTCCTTGAAAAACCTAAAACAAAAATGGCGAATAATTTGTAGTTGTCTTTCTTGAGTGATATAAAACTGAGAAATACTGCATGTCGCATCCAAGTCAAAATCCTTCATACATGGAGACATTTCATGAAAGACATAGGGGAGACCATGGAACTAATCCTTTGTGATGCAAATGTAAGTTTATCGTTTGTATAGATTTATGATTTAGATATCTTAATTTTGTAAAAATTTAACCTAAATGATAATTTTTTTTTTTGTTTATATAGGGTACTAAGATTTATACCCCATGTAACAAGACATACATTCCTGAATTGGCAAAACATATTTGTGTTGGAGTATGGAGAAAAATTGATCGTTTCAGTGTGTCTGCCGCTGGTGGAGCATACAAATCAACTCAGCATAAATATCGCATAGCTTTTAATGGCATCACCAAAATCACCAATTCTACACACCGTGATGACAACATGTTTCTCGATCTGGTTGATTTCAAAACCATAGAAAGTATCACATATACAAGCTTCCTTATTGGTCAGTTTTCTCCCATTTTTATAAATTATCTTCATTGTTGTGTATCTATCTAACACGAGTATATTTTTATCTAGATGTTATTGGACAAGTTCAATACTTGGGTGATTTTGAAACCATAGGGTGTAGTGGTGGGAAACAAAGGAATAAATTGGAGTTTAGTCTCGTGAACATTTCGTAAGTTTTATATATTTAATATAAAAGATATATGCCTATAAACATATTGATTTATAACTTGATATGCAATTTTATTAGTGGTCATAAATTAGCTTGCTGCTTTTGGGGTAGATTTGCTGAAAATCTTCATACAGCTAGCCAAGAAATAGAAGACATGGTGATAGTCTAAAAACGAGGTAAATTATTATCTAATAACGAGTGAGATATCGGAAAATTTTCCCCATTCATCCCAAACAAACGAGGTAAATTATTATCTATGTCTTATGCTTATTACAAATCATTGAAGTAATATTTATCATATGGCCTTAATGTGTAGGATCCCATGTTACTTGAAGGTCTGAGTGATTACATGATTTCTACTCCTGCTTCGAAGCGCAGTAGAGGATAAGGAAGCACCCGAGCTTCATTCTACCTCTAAAAAGTCGTACATCAAACCGATTAAAATGGAGAATCCCAAAAATTGATAACATTGGATCCGTTGGATGAAGTTCATGTTGTTGTTTTGATTTATTTTTCAGAATCCTCATTTCGTTTTCCTTTAAGTTTTTTTTTGAAAGTCACTTTATTCATGTCAACTGTTTTTGGGACTTATTGGGTTTTGTTATCACCCAATAATTTTTATTTTTTAATAATATTTGCTTTTTCTTGACGATTTATTGACTCATCTAGTTATATGAAAATACATATTTTTGTATAAAACAGATCAATATACTATGATATAATAAACGAAAATCTATTTATACTATATTTGCTGCATATTGAAACAGAAAATGAGATACTTGGAGTAACAAAACCCATTTGATATAATAATCTTGCAATATTTAAATTCTTCAACTTATATACTTGGAGTTACCTTTGACTCTCATAAAAAAATGGTTTTCGAGTTACCTTTGACTCTCATGCACAACTTTTTCTCTCATAAAACAAGATAAGGTTGATTTATCTCATTTTACTCTTACTGTTTAATTTTGGAAAATATTCGTAAATATATTATAATTGGTCATACTGGGAATATATAATTGTTGAGTATAAATGAATACTACCTATACTAGATCCAATGTTATATCATCATAAAACACATTTCCTAAAAATAGCAAATTATTCACTCCCACAGTTAATGGCGTATATCTATCCAATATTCTAAAATGTATTTATTAAACATATTTCCTAAAAATAGGAAAATATAATCTTTGAGTATATTGATTAGTTATAACCAATCTTAGACATAACCTCCTATAATATTGAAGAAAATTATAACAGTTACATTTCATCCACTATAAAGGTCAAAAGTTAAAAGTATAAAGGTTTAGGTTTCATCCCATTTTCATGCCTTCATCGATATCATCATTGCTGCTTCTCTGACTAACGAGAACATAAATATCAATGGGAGACCACAGAGTGAGACATCTGATCAGAAAAGAAAGAGAATCTCTTCTTTCTAACAAGACTCTGAAGTTAATAACACTCCTCAAGTTAGGCAAAAGAACTCTGGTGTTTTGTCCTTGAAGAGAGTTTTCAGTACCATTTTGGGTGATATTACTAATACATTTCAGTCTTCACCAACTACCTCACAATCAGAAGTCTATAATCATCCTTTATCCGGATCACACTCCATCAATGATTCGACTGGTTCTATTTCTTCCCTTCTTGTAATGGTTAGACATTTCATTTTCCTATTTCTTACATCTACCTATTTAACCTAACTTACCAGTCGAGGCTAGAGGATATAGAAAAAGTGATTGAGGTCAAAACATAGATCCAAGACATCAGGTAAGGTTTATATCTATATGTGGGAACCGAAATCCACACTGTTGAATTTCCGTCAAATATGGAAACTTAGGGAAAACCCTAATTTTCCCGAGGTCCTGGATCTCTGCGGAAATCACTAAAACAAACGAAATCAATAGAATATGGATGAACAACGAAGAACAGAGAAGGAAGAATTTGCATGAAAGTTTTTTACTGAATAAGAGATCGACAACTTTTTACAAAAGAGAATTGCAGAACTTAGACGTCAAAACGTTCTAAGGATCCGGCTTGCTAGTCTAAACGCTAAGTTCTAAATTTCTAAGCTAACAACCGCCTCTCTAGGTCTGATTTTCGTCCCCTTGCTTTTTCCGTGTGCCTCTTGCTTATATACTCCTCTTCTAGGCGGTTTAGTCTTTCCATTTCGCCTGAATTCGAGTTTATCGGGAATCTTCCATTTATCTCGATCCTTCATTTTTTCCCGCATAAATCTTCTATTTATCTTTAAACTTGCCATTTATCTTCAAAATTGACATTTATCTTCCTTCTGCGAGTAAACCATCAAAACGTTATCGTATCTTCGGGTTAGATTTCGTTAAGATTGCGTGATGGGCTTTTATCGCGTTTTAGGACCTTACGGGCCGTTTTGCGACTTTGTACGAGATTGTTTCCTGATGCGATGCCATTTTTAGTAAATTCCCCGAGTTAATCGTAAATTTTAGCTACATTCTTTTCTCGGTTAATCGCTGCCATTTTTACGATTTATTCGACGTTTTTATTAAAAACGCGTTTTTACGATTTTTACGAAAAATCTCGAATAAATCGTATAATTTAGGCAATGTTCGGTGTTTCGTTTAACCGTTGCCGTTTTATACGGTTTCCTCGAGTTCTTTTCGAGAAAACAAAGTTTTACGATTTTTATCGTAAAACTCGAACGATAGGACGGATCATGACGAAACGGGAGACATCTCGACCGTGGTTCGGAACATGGTCGTGTCGGAGGACGTAAGCCTTGAATCAGGAATGCGGGAGATCGAGGCTCGGGATGGTCGGTTCGATGTATGGCGAGCCGAAACGGACCGGTTCAGCTCGTCATTTGGCGAGCTGCCCGGGAAGTTTCTAGCTCGCCCAACGGCGAGCTAGTTGGGCGAACTAGTTGGGACGAGACTTAGCTCGCGTTTTACGGCGGTTTCGGTTTTTCGGGGTTTTGTGCTTAACTCGGACGATCGTGTAATCAACGTTTGTTTCGTTTCTCCGAGATAACGATCTTCCGAGTTTTCCGTGGATTTCCTTTGTTCAGAAATCTCTTTTGGATTTATAAAACGATTTGACGAGTTTTATAAAACGATTTCTCGAGTTTTATAAAACGATTTCTTGAGTTTTATAAAACGATTTCTCGAGTTTTATAAAATGATTCTGGAGTTTTATAAAACGATTTCTCGAGTTTTATAAAATGATTCTTGAGTTTTGTAAAACGATTTCTCCAGTTTTATAAAACGATTTTTGTATTTTGCGGAAAGTAATGATTGTATCTTTTACAGAAGTTATTGTAGACGTTGATTTCGAGATTACGGTTTTTGACACCAAACAGTTAGCCCCCCAGCTCGCAAATTTCGGAGAAAGTTTTTGCGGGCGACTGGAGTTGCTTTAATCGGAATCTACGGCTGTGATTTGTCTTATTACGAGGGATGAGATCTTCTTTTCTAAAAGTATTGGATCATTACTTCTCATATCTTCCATCTCCCAAGTTTCTCTCCAACTTCTCTCTAGAAAAATATCAAGATGTCTTCTTCCCAAGGTGATCAACAAAACTGTGAGGTCCCAGCTGGTGACAACCCTATGGCACATTTGCATGATACTCGGATTTCCAAGTTTCTCTTGTTTCAAGACGAGATGGACCGCAGCGATGCTGAGGAGAATGCAGTGTCGAGTGGCGTACCCGTGGTGGACCCATCCGTTCTTTCGAGAGAGGTCAAGGCTATTTTGGACGAAACGGCGGATACGGTAGTGAAATCCTCGAAGGATGTTGTTATCAAACCGTCGGGTTCGTCTGCTGTTCCGCCCCTTGCTGCAGTCAAAAATGTTGTTGTTTCTGCTGAGGTCGAAACAGTTGCAGCTCCCTCCGTGGTTGAGTCGGTTGCGGCTCCTACCGCGGTCGAACCGGTTGCGGCTTCTACCGTGGTTGAACCGGTTACGGCTCCTACTGTGGTCGAATCGGTTGCGGCTCCTACCGCGGTGGAACCGGTTGCGGCTCCTAGATCTCCTCCTCCGGCCAAGAGGGTGATTGTTCTGGGACTTCCGGCGCTTAGCGCAACGCTGCCTGCTTCAGCCAATGGTCGTAAGAGAACTTTCCCGAACCCCGATGCTCCCAAGAGAAAGAGAGGTGCGAAGGGTCCGGAGACTGGAGCTTCGTCAAGCAAAGCGCCAAGCTTGGTTTCGATGTCGAAACACCGTACCAAGGTATGGGTTCACGAGCATACGTTTAAAAGACTATAATTTTAATTCGTATCTGACCGTCTATCTTGGATTTTCTAGTTTGTTTTGTTGATCGATAGGATGATCAAAGAGTGTGGGTCTGAGGTTGAGCGTTTAACCAAGGAGTTGGCTGAGTCGCAGGAGAGGTCTGCTCATTTCGAAGGAAAATTGAAGGCGATAGAGGGTGTGCATTCTGCGGAGGTATCTCAGTTTGAGGCTAGGATTAGTGATTTGGAGCGTGATCTCGGAAAGAATGCGATCTCTCTGATCAAGTCGAAGGATGCAAAGAAGTCCAAGGCTTCGGAGCTGCGCTGACTTCAGCGCAAGATGAAGAGTTTTGAGGGATCGGCTGTCTTCGTGACTGAAGGGGATATTCCTGTCGAGGGAAATGACTCTGATCCGGCTTTTGCTGCCGAAAGCGTCCCTCAGCCTGATGCAGACGAGAATAACGACCCGGAGATTGCTGTCGAAGGTGAAGGTGATGCGATGGATGAGGACGAGGCTCCGCGTGCGGAGGGTGTCTGAAGTTGTAGTCTCATACGAGACTTTTAAAAATTAGATCTTTATGTATTTGGCCGAGTACGGCTTTTGTACTTGTTCGGGACTGGCCTTTTATGGCTTTGAATCCCTTGTTGCTTCGGCAACTTTTATTTTTCCAATGGACAATCAGTTTTTATTTAAAATTTTTATTTTGAGTTGATATTGAGGGAGGTCCACGAGTTGTCGTCTCGCATTCCTTTTCCTTAGTAGATCGCCTTATTCGTTTGCTCGTTTTTGGATGTTTAGTAAATCAAGTTAGCGTTTAGATATAGACGAAGAGACATGCCTTTAGGATCTCGATTCATGCCTTGAGACGTTAGCGACCAGTGTGCTGGGTTTAGGGCAAGACCTAGGTTTACTCTCGGATTGAGGCTGTGCGATGACTATTCGGCTTTCGTTTTGCCTGTTGTGATTTTAACCTGATTCCATACGATTTAGAATCCGCGATATGTTCTCGGCTTATACGATTCGTTTGGTTGGAACCGAGCATCTCACCGGGAACAATTTCTAAGTTGCCCGGAAGTGCTGACCAAAAGTTTGGATTTCTTTTATAGCGCTATTACCCTTGTGTCGGGTGTTCGAGAGTTATCTCTGCGGGATAACTTAAGTTTGTTTAGGACTGTTGCGAGTTTGTTGTGATCAGCAACAAACTATTTTTAAGTGATAGATGTTTATGTAGTTTAGGCCTTCGCGAAGGGATTATATATTAAGAAGCTGTGTGTGTTTTATAGTCGCGGGCGGACTGTTTGTTGTTTTTGGAGAGGAATGGTTTTCCGAACATTGGCGACGTCTCGCTATATTCAGAATGTCATTTTTTCTTTCGATACGTTTGTTAAAAAACTTTGAGAAATTTCGAGTTTGAAATTTCGGGAGTATACGAGAATACGTATACTCACCTACTCCCCCCCCCTTTTTAAAGAGGGGGGGGGACGGCTGGTCTTGTTTTGTGACAAGATGCCTATGTACCCTTTAAGGGGATAGAGCCATTTCATAGTTCAGTGTTTTGCGGGCTCGTTATCTAGTGATAGTATTTTTTGAGATGCATCGCGTTCCAGGATCTGGGAATTTTGGTGCCCTGCATGTTTGCGATTTCGTATGCTCCAAGTCGGACTAGCTTTATGACCTTGTATGGTCCTTCCCAGTTGGCTCCCAATTTACCGGCGTTTCGTTCTGCGGTATTTTGGAAGATGTTGGGGTCAAAATCGGTACGACGGAATTAATAGCCAAAACTTTCCGCAAGAATACAAAAAGAACAGTTTTATAAAGCTCAAGAATCGTTTTATAAAACTCGAGAAATCGTTTTATAAAAGCTCGAGAAACCGTTTTATAAAAGCTCGAGAATCGTTTTATAAAACTCGAGAATCGTTTTATAAAACTCGAGAATCGT
>CAKOAT010174377.1:12872-29396 GCA_932364175.1 Eruca vesicaria subsp. sativa
GTAACGACTTCATCGCGAGGGTGTAGAGTGATCCTCCGCGATTGTCCTGTAGGTTTTAACAAACCCTCGAGATGATCGACGGTAAGGGTGATTCCCTGCTCATAACTTAGCGTCAAAAGACCGACGAGTTGCTTCAAACTTTGAGGATTCAACTGACTAATCGACAGTCCTAGCCTGTGAAGGAAATGCACAATGACTTTCGGAATCGGAAACCACAGGTGGCATTGTTCCAAAAAAATGTTGTAACACGTGAAGAAACCGTCGGGCGCATCCTCGTCGCTCTCCCCAGCAAGTGGGGAACGAAACTCAACAGCCTCTGGGACTCGGCATAATTCACGCATGAAATCAACGCTGTTTAAAAGCGTCGAACTCGAACGTCCGGAAATCTGATCGACGTCCGACAAAACTGGAACCCAAGTTCCGGGCCTAGCGGACCCCGATTTGTCTCCAATCGCCCAAAAGGCCTCGATATCCGCCGGATCGGCCAACGGGGACAAATACTCTTCTTTCGGATCCAAGGCTGGAGGCTGTGAACTCGTTCCTTCAGAATTCTGAAAATTTGAACTAGTCGAGGAACGGGTTTTTCTTCCTGAAAACATGCTTAAAGATCTTCAGAGAAAGTGGAGAGAAAAAAGTTCTTGAATAAGTTGTAAGAGATGGAGTAAAGAATTCAAAATTTTACTCCATATACTTATAGAGAAGAATTTTACTATTCACCTTTGGACTTTTGGCCATTAAAGTTCCGCCTAATTCCACCAAACTCGCCAAACTCGCCAAACAATCTCAAATCACTCGCAAGAATCTCACGATTCTTACGAGCTGGGGGCTAACTGTTGGGGTCAAAATCGGAACGACGGAATGAATAGCCAAAACTTTCCGCAGGAATACAAAAAGAACAGTTTTATAAATCTCAAGAATCGTTTTATAAAACTCGAGAAATCGTTTTATAAAGGCTCGAGAAACCGTTTTATAAAAGCTCGAGAATCGTTTTATAAAACTCGAGAATCATTTTATAAAACTCGAGAATCGTTTTATAAAACTCGAGAAATCGTTTTATAAAGCTCGAGAAATCGTTTTATAAAGCTCGAGATTCGTTTTATAAAACTCGAGAATCGTTTTATAAAACTCGAGAATCGTTTTATAAAACTCGAGAATCGCTTTATAAAACTCGAGAAACCGTTTTATAAAACTCGAGAATCGTTTTATAAAACTCGAGAAATCGTTTTTATAAAACTCAAAAGTCGTTTTATGAAATCCGAAGATCGTTTTATAAAACTCGAGAATCGTTTTACAAAACCGCAAAAAACCGAAAAAGCCGTAAAACGCGAACTAGTCGCAACTAGTTCGCCCATCGGCGAACTAAGAAACACTCTCTAGTTTGCCCATCGGCTAGTTCGCCCATCGGCGTACTAAGCCGGGCCCGGCTTAGTACGCCGATGGGCGAACTAGAGATGTCCCGGACACTCCGCGTCTCGATTTCCCGTATTCCCGATTCGAAACTTACGTCTTTCGACAAGGTCGCATTCTAAACCACGGCCGAAATATCTCTCGTTCCATCTCGATCCGACTTACCGTTCGAGTTTTACGATAAAAACCGTAAAACTTCGTTTTCTCGGAAAGAACTCGAGGAAATCGTATAAAACGGCAACGGTNCCATCTCGCGATTTTAACGGAATCTAACCCGCAGATTTGATAACGTTTTGACGGTTTACTCGCAGAAAGAAAATAAAAGTCAAGTTTAAACATAAAAGGAAGGTTTGAAGAGAAATAGAAGATTTCCGCAGAAGAAAAGGAAGGATCGAGAAGAATGGAAAATTCCCGATTTAGTCAAATCTGGGCGAAATGGAAAGATAGGATAGCCAAGACGAGGAGTATATAAAGAGGAGGTCTAGGGCAGAAGCACACACACGAAATTCAGAGCTCTCACCACCAAAAACTAGCATTTAGGAATATTTCCGTTTTTTGTTAGCGAGCTGCGTCTCAATTAGGGTTTTCTAGTTCTTACGCTTTCGGCAATTCTTTTTGTACTAGTTCTACGCAGATTCGGAATAAGAACCTCTTTGCTCTCTGTTTTCGTTTATTCTCATTTAAATTCTAAGTAATCGTTTTCTTATTTTCGTTGTGCGGTTCTCGCAGATAACCGGTTCCTCTGGAAACTTAAGGTTTTCCCGAAGTTTCCTTATTTACGATTTATTTGACAGTAGGGTGAAATCGACTCCCACAGAAGACTTTTCGTAAAACTAGTTCGCCTTCGTGTAATCTGCGACCACGTACGTTTGCGTTGTAGTACTTTGCGGCTGCTTGCTGATAGTTTTGAATTTGGACGAGGGCTTGATCCTGTCGTTCGTTAATCAAATCGAGTTCGTCGAGAAGCATCAAGTTATTTGACTCTTCCCTTTCTGGGAGCAACCTTCTGCGTACTCCCGGAAATTCGACTTCTGCGGGAATCATGCACTCTGTCCCGTACACGAGGGCAAAAGGAGTTTCGCCCGTCGCTCGCCTCGGGGTCGTGCGGTGCGACCATAAAACTCCCTCGAGCTCTTCGTCCCACTTGCCCTTTCTGGCGTCGAGGCGTTTTTTGAGGCTGTCGAGGATAGTTTTATTAATAGTCTCGGCTTGTCCGTTGCCTTGAGGATATCTTGGAGTCGATTTGGTCAATCGTATCTTCCATCTTTTGCAGAAAGCTTCGAATCTAGTCGAGATAAATTGAGATCCGTTGTCTGTTACGATTTTGTATGGTACTCCATGTCTACAGACTATGTTTCTCCATACGAAACTTTCTACGTGGGCGTCTTTTATGCTTGAGTAAGAGTCGGCTTCAACCCATTTAGAGAAGAAGTCGGTCGGAACCAGAAGGAAGCGTTTTTTGTTTTGACGCGTGCATTGGCCCGACTATATCCATCGACCACCGCATGAACGGATACGGTGCTGAGATAGATGGAAGAACTTCAGCAGGTTGGTGAATAGCCGGAGCGTGCCGCTGACACTTTTCGCATTTTCGCGAAAAATCCTCACAATCTTTTACCATCGTTGGCCAGAAATATATGTGGCGCTTGATTTTTATTGCGAGAGATCTTCCGCCGGAATGGTTTCAAAAAGATCCGGAGTGCACTTCCTGCATTACCCGCTTTGCTTTCTCCCCTTGCACGCAAGTCATTAGTGGTCCGGAGAGTATCCATTTGTAAAGTTCTCCGTCAACTACAACATACCGTGCGGCCTGAGTTTTTATTTTTCGGGCCGCCCATTTTTCCGGTGGAAGTTCTCCGTTGGTTATGTATGCAAGAATTGTTTCCATCCACGGACGATCGAATCCGTAATCGGACTGATCTTTGGCTGGATGGTTTTCTTCCATGATATCCTCTGGTTCATTGATCAGGTTTATGACTATGGGCGGTCCGATGCTAGGGTGTTCAATGAATTCAACAGGAATTACCCTGCTCATACCAGGATCTGAGCTGGATGCCAAGGCGGCCAAGGCGTCTGCCTGGGCGTTTTCCGCTCGAGGGATCCTAGTAAGGGCGAATTGATCGAACTTCTGGGTTAGATCTTTTACCAAGATCAGATATGCTTCCATTCTCTCGTCCCTTGCTTCGTATTCTCCGCTGAACTGACTAGCCACTTTCTGGGAATCGCAGTAAGCGTGAAGATTACGAATCTTCAGACCGTGAGCTAATCGTAGTCCTGCAATCAAGGCCTCATACTCGGGTTTGTTGTTCGAAACATGGAAAATTAATCGTAATGACTTTTCCAATAGTTCTCCCATTGGGGATGCGAGTCGGATGCCGATCCCGGAGCCTTGTTTGGATGAGGATCCGTCAACGTATAGGATCCAAGTCGAGTTCGGCTCTTGGTTGGACGTGCTTCCTGTTGGGAGTTCCACTATGAAATCCGCGAGTACTTGCGATTTTGCGCAAGTCTTTGCACGATATTCAATATCGTACTCGCTCAGATCGATCGCCCATTTTGCTAATCTTCCCGATTGGCTGGGACTATGCAAAATTGTGCGGAGAGGGAACGAGGTGGGCACGACGATGGTGTGAGATTGGAAATACGGTCTCAGTTTTCTTGCTGACATGACTAGGCCAAAGCCAAGTTCTCCGTCATCGGATATCGGTTCTCCGCGTCCAGTAGCGTCTTACTTACGTAGAAGATATGCTTTTGTTCATCGCGTTCTTCATGGATAAGGACGCCACTCACGGCGGTCGTCGATACTGCGATATAGAGGAATAATGGTTCTCCTTCTACAGGTTTCGCGAGTACTGGCGGGGTAGCTAGGTAATGTTTCAACTGTTGAAAGCTTTCTCGCATTCTTCGGACCATTCGAACTTTTTGTTTCCCTTTAACGTTTCATAGAAAGGTAGACCTTTTTCCGTTGATCGCGAGATAAAACGGTTAAGTGCTGCGACCCTGCCGGTCAGTCTTTGTACCTTGCTGGTCCTTCTGGTTGAAACCATCTCTATCAGCGCCGTGATTTGTTTCGGGTTTGCCTCGATCCCGCGGTAAGTGATGAGGTATCCTAGAAATTCTCCGGATGCGACGACGAATTGACACTTCGCAGGGTTAACTTCATGTTATGAAGGTTGAGCCTCTCGAAACATTCTTGGAGGTGCACGACATGATCTTGCTCTTCGAGTGATTTTACAAGCATATCGTCGATGTACACTTCCATTGTTTTTCCGAGCTGTTCGGCGAACATGCGATTGACGAGTCGTTGATAAGTCGCACCAGAATTCTTAAGGCCGAAAGGCATCATTTTATAGCAGTAAGTTCCGTGATCAGCTATAAATGCGGTTTTTTCTCGATCGTCAAGGTTCATCGTGATATGATTGTACCTCGAGAAGGCGTCCATGAAAGATAAGAGTTTGTTTCCCGTGGTTGCCTCGAATAAGCGATCGATGTGTGGCAGCGGATAGCTATCTTTTGGACACGCTTTTTTGAGATTGGTGAAATCGACGCAAACCCGCCACTTTTCATTTTTCTTCTTTACGACGACGGGATTGGCAAGCCAGTCAGGATACCAAACTTCCATGATCGATCCTATTTTGAGGAGTCTGTCGACTTCGCTGTTGACCGCTTCAGCGCGTTCTGGCCCCAGTTTTTGTCTTTTTTTGTTTGACGGGTTTGGATGTTAGGTCAACGTTAAGTTCATGACATGTGATGTTAATGTCGATTCCTGGCATATCTTCCGCAGTCCAAGCGAACGTGTTCGAGTTTTGTTTCAGACATGTCAGGAGTTTGACTTTTAAGGTCTCGCTCAGGTTTGCACCGATTTCGACGCAGCGTTCTGGAAAAGCCTCATCGATGCACACTGAGATGACAAGTTCGCAGGTTGGCTCGCGTTTATCTTCCAATGCCTCGGCTGCTCGCAACTGCCAGAAGAGTTCCGTTTTATCTTGCTCTGGGGCGTTGTCGAGGGCCGTCGACTTCTTTTTCTTTTTGGAAGAAATGTCGACCGGCAGATTTTTTCGTTTTAAATCCGCGGCGTAGCAAACTTGCGAGGTCCTCCGATTTCCCCATATGGTCTTGATTCCGCACGGAGTCGGGAACTTGAGACACATATGGTACGTCGACGGAATCACTTGCATCGACTTTAACCACGGTGTCCCTACAATTGCGTTGTAATACATGGGTCGATCGACGACTTGGAATTCGACGTTTTTCACTATGCTCCCGGTGCGAACCGTCAGGTTGATCGTTCCGAGGGTCATGGTGATTTCTCTCGAGAGTCCTACTAGCGGGATTACGTTTTCCGCGATTTAAGACAGATTGATTTCCATTCTCTCAAGAGTATTTTTGAAGATGATATCAGCCAAGCTTCCGGTATCGATTAATATCCTCTTGACATCCATATTCTGGATCGTCAGCTCGATAACGAGAAGATCGTTGAGAGGTTTGATCGAATCGATCGTTGCTCTTTTCTCAAATGAGATGACGTCGCCGTTCAGATTAGGCATGTCTTTTCTCGTTCTTTCTAGCGATTATTGTGTAAGAGAATCCGACCCCCCCTCCTTCTAGCGCCAACTGTGGGAACCGAAATCCACACTGTCGATTTTCCATCAAATATGGAAACTTAGGGAAAATCCTAATTTACCCTAGGTCTTGGATCTTTGCGGAAATCACTAAAACAAACGAAATCAATAGAATATGGATGAAAAACGAAGAACAGAGAATGAAGAATTTGCGTGAAAGCTTTTTATTGAATAAGAGATCGACAACTGTTTACAAAAGAGAATTGCAGAACTTAGATGTCGAAACGTTCTAAGGATCCGGCTTGCTAGTCTAAACGCTAAGTCCTAAATTTCTAAGCTAACAGCCAACTCTCTAGGTCTGATTTTCATCCCCTTGCTTTTGCCCTATGCCTTTTGCTTATATACTCCTCTCCTTGGCGGTTTAGTCTTTCCATTTCGCCCGAATTCGAGTTTATCGGGAATCTTCCATTTATCTCGATCATTCCTTTTTTCCCGCGGAAATCTTCTATTTATCTTCAAACTTGCCATTTATCTTCAAACATGACATTTATCTTCCGTATGCGAGTAAACCGTCAAAACGTTATCGTATCTTCGTGTTAGATTTCGTTAAGATCGCGAGATGGGCTTTTATCGCGTTTTAGGACCTCTCGGGCCGTTTTGCGATAAATCCATTTTGCGACTTTGTAAGAGATCGTTTCCTGATCTGATGCCATTTTTAGTAAATTCCCCGAGTTAATCGTAAAGTTTAGCTACGTTAAATTCTCGGTTAATCGCTGCCGTTTTTACGATTTTTACGAAAAATCTCGAATTAATCGTATAGTTTAGGAAATGTTCGGTGTTTCGTTTAACCGTTGCTGTTTTATACGATTTCCTCGAGTTCTTTTCGAGAAAACAAAGTTTTACGGTTTTTATTGTAAAACTCGAACGATAGGACGGATCGAGACGAAACGGGAGACATCTCGACCGTGGTTTGGAACATGATCGTGTTGAAGGACGTAAGCCTTGAATCGGGAATGCGGGAGATCGAGGCTCGGGATGGTCGGTTCGACGTATGGCGAGCCGAACCGGACCGGTTCAGCTTGCCATTTGGCGAGCTGCCCGAGAAGCTTCTAGCTCGCCCAACGGCGAGCTCAACTGGTTGGCTTAGCTCGCCGTTGGGCGAACTAGTCGGGACGAGGCTAGCTTAGCTCGCCTTTGGGCGAGCTAGTCGGGACAAGACTTAGCTCGCCCAACAGCGAGCTAGTCGTGACGTGACTAGCTCGAGTTTTACGGCGGTTTCGGGTTTTTGCGGTTTTGTGCTTAACTCGGACGATCGTGTAATCGACGTCTGTTTCGTTTCTCTGAGATAACGATCTTCCGAGTTTTCCGCGGATTTCCTTTGTTCGGAAATCTCTTTTGGATTTATAAAACGATTTGACGAGTTTTATAAAACGATTTCTCGAGTTTTATAAAACGTTTTCTTGAGTTTTATAAAACGATTTCTCGAGTTTTATAAAATGATTCTTGAGTTTTATAAAACGATTTCTCGAGTTTTATAAAATTATTCTTGAGTTTTATAAAACGATTTTTCGAGTTTTATAAAATGATTCTTGAGTTTTATAAAATGGTTTTTGTATTTTGCGGAAAGTAATGATTCTATCTTTTACATAAGTTATCGTAGACGTTGATTTCGAGATTACGGTTTTGACACCAACACTATATTATTAACAAAATATGTTAAAAACATTTTTAGTGGTTTTCTAACAATGTTCTCAGATTATAGGTTTAGGTGATTTATCCTCAAAGTGTGGTAGCTCTGTACTATAATCCAATCTGGTGAGTAAGACAACATCTTCCAATATCCGCCCTACTAATCTATTGGAAGCATTCTCAACCTCTGAAAATGCTGTGAATGAAAACAAATTGGAGTTTGGTTTCATAGAAATTGAATTATGAAGGTAACCTAAATATTTTGAATTTAATTTAAGTCTGTCATAAAGCATCTATGCTTTATTTTGACCCGTATAATATTTTTGTGGAATACCAAGATGCACAGTGTTATGATATAAGCTCTGAAGAGGAATATAACGTTTATGATAATAATTCAGACACGGAGACAGAATTTGTGCCTGAACAAGATGAGAATGTTCCAACGGTTCCTGATGATGTTCCTGATGATCAAAGAGATAGGATAAAGAGTATTGAAATTTTGTTCAAAAGTATGTTTGAAGAGAAACCTGTTAAGAAGGAATGGTCCGTATCCAAGCGCACTGGTAATATTTAATGAAACATTTTATTAAAACGCAAGTTTTATACAGATTCATATATTTTTACATGTTTTTATATTTTCAAAGCCTAGGAAAAAGAAAGCACCTTCTAAACACAACTTGGGTAATACGTTACATCTGTTTTATATGTTGACCTGCTGTGTTTTGAAAAGTTTAGTGTTACAAACTTTATATCTCTTTTTTTCTAAAGGTCTAGAGTATGTTGAAGAAGGTGATCCAGTCTATAAATGTGAACACTGTGGTGCAATAATGTGGTATGGCGAATGTCTTGAAAAGAAACGTCAGAGTAGAAAACCAAAATTTTCTTTATGTTCTGGTCAAGATCAAGTTCAGTTGCTGTTACTTAAGCCTTCGCTTAAAGATTGGTTGTCCTATTATGTTGCTCAGAAACATAGATCCCACTGGTGGATTAATGAATGGGACTGGACTTCAGGTTACAGAGATGTCCGTAACATTATAAAGGCAAAAGTTATTACAAGAGATAAGGATAAGGTTGGTCGAGTTGTTCTTATTCATAGGCTTGCTATTATCCCTTCTGACAAGAAGTTACCTTTCAAGGTGAGGAGGAGGCAACTTCTTATTTTTGTGGCGTTTGCCATTACAATCAATAAGAGTCATGAGCAATCTCTATCAGAAGTGGGCATTTACCTACCAAAGCTTGTTTTTTCTCATCGCCAATTATATGTGGCTATTTCAAGAGTTACATCCAAAAAAAGTTGAAGATTTTGATTGTGGACGATGAAGGGAAGCCTCAGAGACAAACAATGAATGTCGTTTACAAAGAGATCTTCCAGAATATCTGATTTTTTCAAGAACATTGTTTTCAATTTTATATACTATCTAATTTAAAATGCATTTCCATTATATTTACTCTTAAATTTAGTTAAATTTTCATTCCATATTATGACATTTTCAAGAATCTATATTATATGATACAACCGAAAATAATACCACGCAGCCAAATTTATATTTTAACTACCAAATCATTCTTCCACTACCTACAGAAAATCACATAATGAATAGAATCATGTATTTAATCGAATCATATAAATTTTTATCTAGTGCATTTTGAAAAATAGATGCATATTTTTGGTTTTACTATAAGCCCCAAAATTATATGGGCTCCATAATTTTGAATATCTTTTGGGCTATTAGAAATCTTACCTAATTATGTTAAGCCTTTAGTATATCTTTTGGGCTCCATAATGTATAGGTTTAGTTATTATCTATATAAGAGAGAAAACGTTTATAGATTGACTACAATATCTATAATATCTCTTCATCTTCCTTTCCCTCTTCGGAAAACGGTATTTTCTTTCTTTTTACACAATCGATAATATCTCTTCATCTCCCTAGCATGTTGTCCTGTTGTTAGATCTGTTCTTGCTTAGTCTATTTAAGATCTATGGTTGGAGTAAACTGTCGCTAGGTTCTTTGTTCCTATTTTATTGAATAAAATCATGCTAGGGTTAGATTTTCAGTTACTGTTTTATTTTCGATTCTATGAATATTTTATAAATCCTGTTATATTTTGAGGATCTAAATATAGAAAATAATTTGGGGTTAATATATATTTTATGTGAATTTCTGTTAGATCTTATATCTACATAATAAATATTTAGGGTTAATTATATTTCCATATTTGTTATATTTGTTTCCTAAAACTTATATTTTGCTTCTTGAACATTGAGAAGTATCTCAATGGCAGGTAACAAGGATCTAAAGATGAAAGCTCCGAAGAAAGAGTATGAAGGGGAAACATTGAAGGAGGCTTATGAGAGGGACATGTTCGAGACCATGCAGCGTTATTGGGCTATGCTCTTAATGTTCCGTGATCAGAACAAATCCATTGAAGCAAGACATCAGGAGGAGCTCAATAAGGTTCACATTGCTGCTAAACTGGAGTTTCTCGAAGAATGCGAAGGTCTCTTTTCAATGTACCATGAGAAGAAGAAGACAGAGTTCGAGCTGGTCCTTGTCGAATCCAAGCTTGAAGATGTTAAGGTCCCTACCATCGATTGGTTCAAATTGGGTGAGCCAATGATGTATGAGTGAACATCTAACCAATCTCAATCTTAATCTTAAGTTTTTATGTTTATGTTTAATCTATTTTTTTATTAATTTGAACCCTATGCAGCGGTTGTTTACAACCAGTTTTGTTATAATTGAAAATTTTTAATTAATGCTTAATATTTGTAAAATTATATGTCTAGTATCTACTCTTATTTGTTTATTTATTTTATGCTTTTTAAGGATTATGTTGTTTAATCGAATATTAATAGTTATGTTTAGTATTATTAAGTTTAATAGTACAGATTCTGCTGTTTTTAGAAATTTATTGATTATATAGTGAATATATCTTTTCTCTTAATTACACAACTATTCGAATTTTAAACTTTATTTTTTTCTTATTTATTAATCTTATTTTTAGAATCTATGTTTGTTCTGATTTTGTTCTGACAATTCCGAAATGTACTTCTGATATGATTGAGATATATCTTCTTCCAAGACGATTCTTTTATAAAGTTGGTTCAAAGATATTCTTTCCAAGAATTAATGATTTGACATTTTGGCCATGTTATCAAGATTTTTAGATATACATTTCGCATGTGATTTTGTTTTGACAATTCTGATATGTACTTGTGATATGATTGACATATATCTCATCTTCCAAAATGATTCTTTTATAAAGTTGGTTAAAATATGTTCTTTCCAACACCTAATTATTTGACATTTTGGTCATTTTATCTAGATTTTTAGATAAAAATTGAGTTTATCCATGTCAAACAATAATTTCTCTTTTTGAATTCTTTGCTACATGCAAAAATCAAATATAGTAACATGATAATCGAATCATCCCATTTTGAAAGTATCTATGCATTAGATTGTTTAATCTATGGGATAAAAAATTTGTTTAATATTTTTAATATCTTTGATTTTACACGATTTTATTGTATTATTTTACATGTTAGCGCTTGTGATCTTCAGAATTTCTTCTATTTTTAAAACTATATTATTTGGAATCATAGATGTTATTATTTTAATACTTAGTTGGAATTTGAATATTATTTTTATTGTTCAAAAATGATAGAAGTGATTATTTTAACTAACATAAATAAACTATATAATTCAATTAACATATTTATTAGATTTAACTACAAATTTGTAATACAATTTTGGGCCTTTTAAATAGTATTGATTTTTCAAATTTACTATGAGCCATGGACCCATCTAATTTTTTTTCAATCTAATATGTGTTTTAATTTTTCATACTCTCACAACACTTTATTTTTTTATTCTCTGTTCAGTCACAAACTGATTCGGTTATGCAAAACTCATGAAAAGACCCTACTAAAAAGTTAAATATACATCAAATTTCACATATAAAACTATCATATAATAGAAATCGAATTATTTTATACTTTTTGTTACAACTGAAACAAAACCCGCGCTTCTCAAGCGCGGGTCAAAATCTAGTGTAAATTAAAACTTAAAGAAATCCTTGGTTGGTAATTATGGATACAAGAGTGTAAATATATATATCAAAGTCTTATTGGAGATAGTATTTGCAACTAGCAAACTGCTAGTATGATCGGGGTTGTTACTTACGAGGGAGATCTCATCATTTACTATGACATTTAACTTAGGGCTCTGTGGGTGTCGATTTCCACCTACTGTCAATAAATCGTAAAAAAAGGGAAAACCCTAAGTTTCCAGAGGAACCAGCTATTTGCAGAACCGCACAACAAATATTAAGAAAACGATGAACTTTTAAATTAAAACGAAAATAACGATATTGAAAGCAAGAAGGTTCTTATTCCGAATCTGCGTAGAACTGGTACAAAAGAGAGGCCTTAAGCTGCGTAAGCCGTCGGCAAAATCCTTAGAAATCTAAGAACGAAAACCCTAATTGAGACGCAGCTCGCTAATAGAAAAACGGAAATATTCCTAATTGCTAGATTTGGTGGTGAGAGCTCTGAATTTCGTGCCCCTTGCTTCTGCCCTAGACCTCCTATTTATATACTCCTCGCCTTGGCTATCCGATCTTTCCATTTCGCCCAGATTTGACTAAATCGGGAATTTTCCATTTCTCTCGATCCTTCCTTTTCTTCCGCGGAAATCTTCTATTTCTCTTCAAACCTTCCTTTTATTTTTAAACTTGACTTTTATTTTCCTCCTGCGAGTAAACCGTCAAAACGTTATCAAATCTGCGGGTTAGATTCCGTTGAAATCGCGAGATGGGTTTTTATCGCGTTTTAGGTCCTTCCGGGCCGTTTTGCGATAAAAACCGTTTTCCGACTTTTTACGGGATCGTCTCCTGATCTGACGTCGTTTTTAATAAATTACTCGAGTTAATCGCAAGGTTTTACTTTTTACTCGACTTTTTATTAAAAACACGTTTTTTTACGACTTACACGGCATTTTTTATTAAAAGCGCGTTTTTTATGATTTCAACGAGAAATCTAGAATAAATCGTATAGTTTAGGCAATGTTCGGTGTTTCGTTTAATCGTTGCCGTTTTATACGATTTCCTCGAGTTCTTTCCAAGAAAACGAAGTTTTACGGTTTTTATCGTAAAACTCGAACGGTAAGTCGGATCGAGATGGAACGGGAGATATTTCAGCCGTGGTTTAGAACGTGACCTTGTCGAAAGACGTAAGTTTCGAATCGGGAATGCGGGAGATTGAGACGCGGAATATACGGGAAGTCTCTAGTTCGCCCATCGGCGAACTAGTTGATCACTTCCTAGTTCGCGTTTTACGGCTATTTCGGTTTTTTTGCGGTTTCGTAAAACGATTCTCGAGTTTTATAAAACGATCTTCGGATTTCATAAAACGACCTTCGAGTTTTATAAAACGATCTTCGAGTTTTATAAAACGATCTTCGAGTTTTGTAAAACGATTCTCGAGTTTTATAAAACGATTTCTCGAGTTTTATAAAAGGATCTTCGAGTTTTATAAAACGATCTTCGAGTTTTACAAAACGATTATCGAGTTTTATAAAACGATTTCTCGAGTTTTATAAAACGACTTCTCGAGTTTTATAAAACGATCTTCGAGATTTATAAAACGAAACGATTCTCGAGTTTTATAAAACGATTTCTCGAGTTTTATAAAACGATCTTCGAGTTTTATAAAACGATCTTTGAGTTTTATAAAACGATTCTGCTCAAAATATTTTGGATCTTCGAGTTTTATAAAACGATTCTCGAGTTTTATAAAACGATCCTTAAATTTTATAAAACGACTTCTCGAGTTTTATAAAACGATCTTCGAATTTTATAAAACGATCTTCGAGTTTTATAAAACGTTTCTCGAGTTTTATAAAACGATCTTCGAGTTTTATAAAACGATCTTTGAGTTTTACAAAACGATTCTTCGAGGTTTATAAAACGGCCTGCGAGTTTTATAAATGACTTTGAGTTTTATAAAACTATTCCTCGGGTTTTATAAAACTGTTCTTTTTGTATTTTCGCGGGGATTTTTGGCTATTAATTCCGTCGTACTGATTTTGACCCCAACAGTTAGCCCCCCAGCTCGTAAGAATCGTGAGATTCTTGCGAGTGGATTGAGCTCGTTTGGCGAGTTTGGTGGAATTTGGCGGAACTTTAATGGCCAAAAGTCCAAAAGGGAATAGTAAATTCTTCCCTATAAGTATATGGAGTGAGTTTCATAAATTTTTCATTCATTCCTCCATAACTTGCTTAAGTTTTAGGAAGGCTTCTCTCTACTTTTTCCTTTAGATCATTTTTTCTTTCGATTATCCAACATGTCTTTTGGACGGAAAGTTTCAGATGGTGCTCATGCATCAATCTTTGATCCGAGCGACCTTGATACTTCCAGCGGCTGTCCTCTTCCCAAGCCGGTCTTTCGACGTATCTCTACGACTAAGGAAGAGTTCGCAGACTACTGTTCAGCCGTGAGTGCCGCGGAGGTGCCGCCTTCGAATTTCTGGGTTCCGAAAAGAAATAATCCCCGGAAGAGGGCAGTTGGCATGAGCACGAGTACTGTTGGTTCTCTCAGATATTTGAAAAATACCTGTGCGATCCCCGAGTCGGTTCAGTTTTGCATCCTTGTCGAGGGTATGAGTGCCGGGGATCCGCCTCCGGGTTATTTTACGTGCTATGAAGCCTTTCTGCTAACCTGCCATCTATGGTTCCCTATTCCTCGAGCCATTTTCGAATTCTTGGACAGGTTTGAAGTGCCATNATCCGCCTCCGGGTTATTTTACGTGCTATGAAGCCTTTCTGCTAACCTGCCATCTATGGTTCCCTATTCCTCGAGCCATTTTCGAATTCTTGGACAGGTTTGAAGTGCCATTCGGCCAACTACGCCCTAAAGGCTTACAACACCTTATCGGGATTCTGGTGTTGGGATATGAACGCGGTATGTCCCTTGATGCGGATTATCTTTTGTCTATATTGACATTCAAGGGGAGAAAGGGTGGTTTTTATTTAGCCCCCCGACGGGACATGACGGTTGTTGGCGGGCTTGCCTCGAATGATCACGACTGGATCTATCGTTTCTTTTATGTCAAAATCGACAGCGAATCGGTGGAGGAGACTTGTATTCCTTTGATTAGGGCTGCGCGGGTGACAAACGGTATTTCATTAACGTGATACCCATATCTATGTAGATATAGGTTTTAACTTTTTCGTTTGTTTCGCAGTGCCTGCCCTTCCGGTGCCGATGCTTGAAGATTTTCCGAAGGTTATGAATCTTCTGCGCGGCGGCCCGCTTCATTGGGGATATTTTTCTCGGAAAAGGATCCGTCGTGCCGCCGCCTATTATTCGTCCGGTTTTTCTTGGACGGTCATGCCGATCTTATGGTGGACGATGGTGCGGAAGAGAGGGAAAGATCTAGATCTCCGCAGGATAGAGAAGTTCCGGTCGATCACGGTCGGGCATCTAACGAAGATATTGATATCGAGGATCTTATTGATTTTTTGCCCTCCAAATTTGATCCGGCTGAGACGTCATCCCGAGGGCCAGCTGACACACCGTTTGCGAAAGCGTCGAGGCTTTTCAACAAGGTTTGCCTATTCTTTATTATAATTATGTACGTACGTTTTTACGAAGGATGTTTGTTCCGTTTCGCAGGGTCTTCGCGTTATGCGCGGGCGGTGAATGCAAATAGTGCGGAGCTTCGCAGGGCCGAATCCAGGGCTGCAGCAGCAGAGGCGGAGGCTGTTCGTATCAGAGGGGAGATCGATGCCAGTTTCTCTCGTGCCCAGGATTTGGCTGCAAAGGAGGCCGCTCGTGTGAGAGAAGAGTATGAAGCTGAATCCCGTCGAAGCTTAGAACTTTCTGACACGATGGCTCGCCGTGCTCGTAGGGCAGGCAAAAGAGAGGTCGCTGCGGAGTTGATGGCTCGGCGCGAGCGGTTCGTGCCTCTTTATGCGGAATTTGAAGATGCGCAAAGAGCAAATGGTAATTTCCGCGAGTGTCGGGGCGTAGTTGGGGGTTTGCATCTTACCCAGAAGCCGGACTATTCGTATGAGGCTGTGATTGCGAAGCAGAAGAAGCGTCTAGCTAAGAGAGAGAAGAAGAAGAACGGATCCGCCAACCCTGGGAAGGATATGTGGGATCAGTGGGACCCTATCGTGGTATCGCCGGATTCGGTCGAAGTTGGACCTGAGATCCCGGATATGGGTGACGAGGTCGATCAGTCCGCTTTTGATGACTTTGATGTGTGATGTTCTTAGTTTTTTGATTTCGTCGTTGTTTTTCTGGGACTGGCTATTGGTGGGTTTGAATCCCCACCGCTGGGCGGTGTGTATTTGGATGCTTTTAATAAGAAAATATTTTCTAAGTATGAAATTCGTTTTTTATGTTAGATGTAGAGGAAAGAATACGAGTTGTCATCTCGTACCTAACTCTTCGGTGTAAATCGTCAGATGATTTCGATTTTCGCGAGTGTTCAGATGTGGGCGAAGAGACATGCCTTTAGGATCTCGATTCATGCCTTGAGACGTTAGCGACCAGCGTGCTGGATTTAGGGCAAGACCTAGGTTTACTTTCGGATTGGGGCTGTGCGATGACTAATCGGCTTTTGTTTTGCCCGTTGCGATTTTAACCTGATTCCATAGCGATTTAGAATCCGCGATAGGTTCTCGGCTTATACGATTCGTATGGTTGGAACCGAGCATCTCACCGGGAACAATTTCTAAGTTGCCCGGAAGTGCTGACCAAAAATTTGGATTTCTTTTATAGCGCGCTATTTTATCCTCGTCGGATGTATGCGGACCGATAGGTCGGTGCGTTTGTTTAGGACGGCTAGCGTGCTCG
>CAKOAT010174377.1:34393-60572 GCA_932364175.1 Eruca vesicaria subsp. sativa
ATTGCTCGAGTTTGAGTTTAGGCGGGAATAATTCAAATGCATGTGATGACGTGGCAAGTGAAGAATTATCTGCTGATGGGATATACATAAATCTGAGAGATTCTAGGGAGTAGAATAGTAGATTTGGTGTTATCCTAAAACTAAAATATCAGCTCGTCTTGGTCTATAATAGGCGAGGCTGGTGGTTTAGACTTTGTTATGGTTTTTGAGCTTTAGTGTTTTAACGGCGAGAGCAAAAAGTGTTTTGAAGTTGTCCAGTGTTGATTTACAAGATGTGAAGTCAAGTAAAGCTGATTAAACAAGTTAGTGTGTAATTTGGTTAAGAAACTTCAATAAAGTATTCAGTTTGGAATTCGTGAGGTTTTATCTGTGCTCTAGGTTTTTCATCTGGTATCAGAGCAGGAACCTATCTAGATCTTACGATTTACAACAGGTAGAGATCCTGAGGAGAGCATGGATTCGTTAAAAGAGCTTGTAGCTGTTCAGAGAACTGTCATGCTGGACGAAAACAACTTCGGACATTGGAAGGTTAGGATGAAACAGAGACTCAAAGGTATTGAAGAAGATTTATGGACTGCAGTGGAGATGGGATGGACTAAACCAAGTAAAAAGACAGAGGACAGTGAATTAATTCGTAAGCCTAAGGAGGATTGGACTGATAAAGACAAGATAGAGTGATCTACCATGAGTTTGACCAACTTTTAACCATGGTATTGAGATGATTTTACAATATATATGTTTTGGAGTCTATTAGGTATGTTTTCAGGTTCAGGAGCATTTTGGAGTAAAGTGATGATTTAGGCGCACTTATGGAGCTTAAAGGAGAGTTTTCCCGAGATAACTATGAAGATCAGACAACAAGGTCGATATCCAGAGATACATATCGATCAATACACAACCTGTGTAATCGATTGATGACGCTTTCGTAGAAGATGACGAATCGAGATACTCCATCGATCGATGTACGCCTTGTACCATCGGTCGATATCGAGCGAGAAGAATAAGTTTGACTCAGCCAACTTGAAGCCCAAGTTCTCTCAATATTACAAGATTGCCCCTGACAAGTTTTTAACCTAATTGAACTCATATTTATAATTATGCCTATGTGATTTGCCAGATTATGCTTTTATTCTATGTATGCTTTTTATACTTTTTAATACTCTTAGTTATTTCATTTATAAAAGTATTCTTTTCATCTTATTCTGATTTTCATCAAAGGTTATAGAGTTCTAGATTTAGAAGAATATACAAAGAGATTTGTTGTTTAAAGGAACCAAGTGCTCAATCTTCTAATCTTATGAATTTCTATTATTACCTTGATGCTATGAATCACTTAGCCATGTCTGGGTAGATTCACTTGTTAGATTTGGGGTTCAAATAGTTATGAGGGATTAGCCCCAACTATGGATTGTTGAGTTGTGATATTCACTATCCTGATGAACCCTAATGCTTACTCTAGAGTAGCTAACTAGAGTATGATCCTGGAATGATTTAACTTGTTAATCATCATCTTGAAATCATTTGGCATAAGCTGAGATCCTCTAGGGACGAGCGAGAGCCGGTCTATGATCTTGGTGAACACATACTCAATTCGATCTGAAGCTATATCGATCGATACTCCTATAGAGTAATAAATCGACGGCAACCTATATCGTCCGATATCGCTGTCAAAACATCGGTCGATATTGCCGGCAGTCAGATCAATGGACGAGTCTAGATAGCGATTGCTAATAGACTTATCTAAGAGTTGAAGTTCTTTAATATCTTGCAAGCAACTTATTAAGACATCTGTATCATTATAATCCTGATTATCTGAATAGCAACCTTGAATCTAACTACTTTCTTTTATTGTTTAAAACCTAATTCTCTTGAACAACTTACCATTGCTCACAACTGTAATTTACTTTTAAACTTAATCAACCTAGCATAATCACCAAGGATTATAGCTTTTGTGTTCCTTAGTTCCTTGTGGATTCGATCCCTAAGTACTACAACTGAACCTCTTATTTGAGAGAGTAATTCACTCCTTAGGGTAATTTGAGTGATATCAAATTTGGCGCCATTGCCGGGAAACTTTGATCGCCATTAGATTTAATCTGATTAGGTCTAGGTAACTTGTTACTGCTTAATCATCTTCTGACACAAATTTTTTTTCTTGTCTTTTTCAGGTACATACCTAGCAGTACTAGAAGCAACTAGAACACCCAACTTGTGTACTAAGAAGACCCCCACATTTTGGAATGTAGCATCCGCAGAGACTTACGTTCCGCATCGATCGACATCAACAAATGTTCGTCGACCGACACTCGCTTACCACAGTCGACCGAGACACCTTCTTCGTCGACCGATACTCACACCTTTCCATCGATCGACATAAAAAACCGTTCATCGACCAAAATCTTTCATCCGATATCGATCGATATACCTCATATTAAATCGATCGATACTTACTGGAGAGACATGGTAGCGACTATTATTCTCACTACTGATGAGAATGGAGACCTGCGTGATCAAGATGGTGACCTGCGTAATGCATGAGGTGAGAAGCTGAATGCTCAGAAGGAAATCATTCCTGAGCAAGAAACTGCACCTACATACCTCATTCAACCTGTAGAGGAGGCTAACAGAGCTAGAACTTTGGCTGACTACAACCGTCCGGATCAGTTCTATACCAACCGATCAGCCATCCGCCCTCCTGCTGTTCAGAGAGGAGATTTCGAGCTCAAGATGCAGTACTACACACTTGTAGGACAAATACCCTTCCGTGGGTTGTCCCATGAGCATCCTATGGACCATCTGGAGAGGATCGAGGATCTCATAACTGTCATATAAGCCAATGGAGTCCCTCCAGACTATCTTCTCTGCAAGCTTTTTAACTATTCTCTATCTGGAGACGCTTTGCAGTGGCTGAGGTAACTACCACCAGGTTCTCTCACAACCTGGAGCGACATCAAAAACGCATTCCTGCGTAACTTCTTTGATGACTCACGCGCTGAAGAATGGAGGAGAAAAATTGCTACATTCACTCAGGATCCTGAGAATCATTTAAACATACATGGAACAGATTCAAATCCTACCAGCGAGATTGTCCACACCAAGGATTCAACAAATTGCAACTGCTCTGCACTTTCTACAGAGGCATCACTTTGAAGTATCAGATGGCTCTTGATACAGTTAGTGAAGGCAACTTCACCACCAGGAATCCGCAAGAGGCTGTGAAGTTAATTGATAACCTAGCTTCAAGCAACAGCACAAAGAACACTGTGAAGACAAAAGCTACATCATTTCTTGGGAAGAAACAGATTAATGAAGTGTAAGCACAGCTGGACAATGTTCAGAAGTTACTAAACAAACAGATTTGCTCAGTGGAGGATGCAGAAACTGTAGCTGAAGAGGAATACGCAGTAGAAGATGTGAACTGGATCAGTGGAGCTGGATTTCAGAGGTCTGGTAACCAAGGAGGATACATAAACTCTGCAGGACAGAAAAGCTATTTCAACCAGAGTTCACAGAAGCCTAACAACTACAGCAGCAGCAATCTCAACAACAACATGAGTTATGGAAACTCATTCTACTCAAATCCACCCCCACCCACCCAAGATAGTAAACTAGAAGAGATACTAGACAAGGTTCTTGAGAGTCAGCAGAAACTTCAGATGGACTTCAATGGAAAGATCGACTCTGTCTACACCAACCTCAACACAAAGCTTGAAGCCTTAAGCACCTATGTGAAGAAATTAGAGACTCAGGTGGTTCAGATAGGAGAATCACTAAAGAAGCAAGAAGCTTTAGCAAAAGGAATGGGAGAGTTTGCTACTAACCACCATGTGCATGCCATCCTGGATGATGACTTTTGGCAAGAGGTGAAGCATGAGAAGCTGCAAAATTCTGACATCGGATTCGCCACGTATCGATCCACACCGTCTAACCAGAATCGATCGATATCACTCCTAGTGAAGAGATCGATAGACTTTGACACGTATCGATCGATGGATTTCGAGGAAACCCCTCACGAGTGCAGTGTCGTCAAGCTTATGTCACATGAAGCCTTCGTAGCACGACACCCACATCCGCCCGTGCCTTTCAGAATCAACACTACACCTATCGATCGACAGACAGACTCACCCTTCGATCGATCGAAGCTAGAGATATCGACCGACATACTCCAGTTGTCGGGCGATATACAGTACCCCAACGTCAAGTGCAACTTCCAAAGATAGACGTTGCACGACTTAATGCACTCTGAGAGCAGTCTAAAACTCCTAGTAACCTTCACACCGCCATCATGAAGAGACCCACATATATCTTTGAGCCCATGGAGATAGATAAGGAAAAACATGGAAGAATTCTCAGAAAAAGAAAGGAGAAGATTCCCAAACCTTATAAAAGGGAAGCTAATGAGAAAGAATTGTCAAGCTTCAGAAAGAGAGTTATGAGAATACCTAAAGAGAAACCCTTTGAAGAAGCCTACTTTTCACACAGATTGTGGATATTTTTCAGAGAAACCATGGAGACAGAAGAAGACATCAAGAGAATGTTTCACCAAGTCAGAGACAATCTAAAGAAGAAGATCACATTGGAGAAGAAGAGCGATCCAGGGAAGTTCACAATACCATGTTCAATAAGAGGTGTTGAGTTCCCTCGTGGTCTCTGCGACACAGGATCTGGAGTTAGCATCCTACCCAAGATCATGGAAGACCATCTAGGTCGGAAGATAGAGCCTACTGAAGAATATTTCATCTTCGTGGATTGTTCTCAGCAGAACTCTGGAGGCATAGTTCGAAATCTTGACGTACAGATTTGAGATGCCCTAAATCCTACAGACTTCCACGTCCTGGACATCAAGCTCAACTTCAAGACATCTCTACTGCTTGGAAGGGCTTTCTTAGCAACAGTTGGAGCTGTTTGTGACCTGAAATCCAATAAGCTCTGCCTAACCCTAATTGACCCTACCATCCATAACAATCCGGTCCAAGTCATCAAGATTCCAAGGACAGAGAGCTCAACACTCGTAGCAGCTTGTTTCTGTGCCCACGAGTATGATTCAATGGCCGAGTACGAGACAGAGAAAGACGTATAGACCGACGAAAGCTTTCTTCCATCGACCGATACCAGTCAACCGGAGTCGACCGAAGAGCATACCTGGTCATCGATCGACATGCTATTCCAAGAGATCGAAGAAGAGTTTCCAGACGACGACTTTAACGTAGATAAATGGGAGAATGATTATTACATCCCAGAACTGGCTAGCATCACTACTCAGGAGGAGTATGATGACGATTATGCAGAAGAACGAGCCACAGAGTACAGATTTCTTCGGGAAGATGAAGAAAGACCTCCTCTACCGTCCTTCATCTTCAAAGCATCGATCGACAGAGACTACTCTTCTTCGACCGATATGCACCAACCAAGATCGCTCAATAGACATTTCGAACCACCGAGCGACAACCTCTACTGTGTACCAATCTACGTCCCACATGATGATGATACACAAGAAGGAGACTACTCAATTGGAAGTTGTGCAACCAATTACCACGAAAGTTTCGCAGTGGATACATCACCACTGACACATGCGACCAAACCAGAAGGAGACGTATCGACCGACACGTTCCTCAACCAATCGACTGATGCACAAGCGGTACTATCGACCGATCATACCACTACACCATCCGAGGTACGAACACATAACTTCAATTTTACCTTCCTAATTCCGGATGAGTTTGGTATTTTCAGGGATCCAGATGATCATGCGCGAGCATGAATGGAAGAATCATTCCAATCTCCAAAGAAGACGTTGCAGACATCCTTCAGATGACCAATGGATCAGTCAGCCCCTTCGCACAGCAACCCATCTATACGAAAGATCAGCACCAGCAACAAACAATTCAAGATACCTCAGACAAGCAAGATGGTGCAGAAAACATTCATCTCAACTCAGCATATCCAAAATTTCAACAAGCATCGATCGATACGTGGAGACTCACATCAAACGATATACGTCGGGAATTTGGGAAACGAGCTTTCAAATTCTGGATTCGTCGATTCTTGTGGGAAAAGAAAGAAGAATATTGAATCTACAGAGATGAGCATGGTTTCACAAGAGGAGTAGATGGAGATATCATCTATGTTTCCAAAGAAGATATGGGAAAATTGCTGAATAGAGCCTCGATGATGGAGTGCTCTTGTTTCTGTTTACCAGAACACGCTAAACAGTTTGCTAAAGGAGTTCCAGTTTGCCAGCTTACACACAAGCAGAGGTCACGCACATGATCAATGGAAGAGTTGGTGAACATAGCTGGGAAATGGAATCACTGAAGTTTGAACATGAAAGAACCAAAGCATCACTTCAAGGAGAATTACATTGGCTTCAGACTGCCAATGAATTAGTTCACAAAGAGTAGGACACCCTGCAAGAAGAAGTGAATGCGCTTCGCAAAGAACTGGAATCTCATAAACAGATATCGACCGATACAGCCACAACAGCATCGATCGATACGAGTTCTTGATCAACGATCCCTTACACCAAACAAGAGATCAACAAGCTTATCAACACCATCTACATAGATCTGGGAAAAGCAGACGAACACAAGAATAAATCCTTGGAAGACAAATCCTTACACCTCAGCAACAGCATCATGCATCGAGTGAACAACATATGGAGAACTATGGATACCACCATAGACAAGCCTATCGAGAGTCACCTACATGCGTTATCGATCGATGACCTACCCAGCACATCGACCGATATTAGAGCACCAGACTTCTGTACCAGAGAAGAACTTGAGGAAATAACAGGAGATATCTACAAAGCTATTGAAGCCTGTGGAGACGAAGCATACAGATTACTCGACAAGATGTGGTTCCCAGTACAGAGTGACATTCAAGGATTGGAATTCACAACAGAAGGAATTCAGAAGGAGATCGAAAACATTCAAAGACAGCTCGCAAACCGACCTGCACCATCCACATCGATCGACGTGCCATTCAGCCCATCGACCGATAGACATCCTTTCAAATCGACCGACAAAACTACACAAAGATAGGGCGATAATACCTCTTCCCGTGTGAAAACCATCCAACACCTCGACACCATGCAGCTGAGTATCGATCTAGAACAAACCTACAGCGAAATTGGACAACATGAGTTCAGAATTGTCAGCCTTGAGGAGTGGCTACAAAGAATCCAAGATGAGGTCCAAGGGTTGAAAGCTAGTATAACCAGAAGAGAGGAAGCCACAAGAAGCTTCTTAACTTCATGGTTTGGAGAATCACAAGACAAGGAGGATACTTATTTCCCAACAAGTACCTTCAACTCACCTCACTAGCCACCATACCTCCATAGTCAAGCTAAATGACTTTAACCAAGCGCTGAGTGGGAGGCAACCACTATTAGGTATTTTCTTACTTCGTTTTATATTATTTTTAGCTTTTACTTTTGTTTTATTAGTTTCAGAAGAGATGCTACACGATCACTACCTCTATCGACCGATACGATCCTGTCAACATCGCTCGACATCGACCTATCCATGACGATCGACGAAGGCGACTCACCATCGATCGATACGAATTCCAGTCAGGTATATCGTTCACAATTTTTGATATCAGTTATACATTATTTATTTATGCCCTAACTCCGACTGGTTATACACTGAGGACAATGTATGATTTAAGTCTGGGGGGGAGTGGAGATCACTGATGCTACTTTACCTCTTGATCTCATTAAATAGGTGACCGGTGATCCACTTTAGCATCTATAGTACTTTCTGCAATCAACAATTCTTAGAATGGTGCTATGACAACACTTTTCATGATTTTTTGGAAGAACCAAAGCTGATTTCCAATCTAACCTGACATCTATTGCTTGTCTTGGGGCTTGGTATACAAGGGATCGGAATCCTCTTGCAAGTCTGGAAGGTAAAAGTCTTGATAATTTTGGTTTCCTTCTCTCCTTCCTTTGGCATTCCAAAAAGAAAAACGAAAAGATTGAGATGATTTCCTGAGAGGCAGAGAAGAGGTACATTACCCATGACCCCACTATTCTAATTCAAAGGAATGATCACACATTGTGGAAGCGAGAGAGAGAGGTAAATTACCCATGACCCCACTATTCGCCTACACTTTGTCAGAAAAGGCTACAAAAAGTAGAAAGATCAATAAGATGAACATTTGTTGTTCATTGGGATTGATATAAAAGAAAAAGAAAAATTTGGGATTCAGAGAAGGGAGATATAGGGAGAAAAGAAACCAGAATGAGAATGCCTGAAACTTGCTTAAGTTGAATCCAAGTGTTCCTTGATCGATACTCCCAAGGTAAAGCCTACACTTTTATTTTATGCATAAATGAAATCAGTAGAGGGGATAAACAAACAGGATTGCTAAGTTGATTGGCTAGACGAATTTGGTTGCTAAGCTAGGATATGGTATAATGTTCTTCTGTAGTTAATAGATATGAGATGTGGCTTGCAACAAAGTAGAGGTGATGATCTTAAGTTAAGACTGATTGAGTCCCTGCTGTTTTTTTTCTAAAACTTCTTCCAAAGACTAACTATTGTGTTAGCTTGAGCACAAGCAAAAGGTTAAGTCTTGGGGAGTTGATCTACCATGGTTTTGACCCATTTTTAACCATGGTATTGAGATGATTTTACAAAATATAATATATATATATATATATATATATATATATATATATATATATATATATATATATATATATATATATATATATATATATATATATATATATATATATATATATATATATATATATATATTTTGGAGTCTATTAGGTATGTTTTCAGGTTCATGAGCATTTTGGAGTAAAGTGATGATTTAGGCGCCCTTATGGAGCTTAAAGGAGAGTTTTCCCGAGATAACTATGAAGATCAGACAACAAGGTCGATATCTAGAGATACATATCGATCGATACACATCCTGTGTAATCGATCGACGACGCTTCCGTAGAAGATGACAAATCGATATACTCCATCGATCGATGTACGCCTTGTACCATCGATCGATATCGAGCGAGAAGAATAAGTTTGACTCAGTCGACTTGAAGCCCAAGTTCTCTCAATATTACAAGATTGCCCCTGCGAGTTTTTAACCTAATCGAACTCATATTTATAGTTATGCCTATGTGTTTTGGCAAAGTATGCTTTTATTATATGTATGCTTTTTATGCTTATTAATACTCTTAGTTCTTTCATTTATAAAAGTATTCTTTTCATCTTATTCTGATTTTCATCAAAGGTTATAGAGTTATAGATTTAGAAGAATATACAAAGAGATTTGTTGTTCAAAGGAACCAAGTGTTCAATCTTCTAATCTTATGAATTTCTATTATTACCTTGATGCTATGAATCACTTAGCCATGTCTGAGTAGATTCACTTGTTAGATTTAGGGTTCAAATAGTTATGAGGGATTAGCCCCAACTATGGATTGTTGAGTTGTGATATTCATTATCCTGATGAACCCTAATGCTTACTCTAGAGTAGCTAATTAGAGTATGATCCTGGAATGATTTAACTTGTTAATCATCATCATGAAATCATTTGGCATAAGCTGAGATCCTTTAGGGATGAGCGAGAGCCGGTCTATGATCTTGGTGAACACATACTCAATTCAATCTGAAGCTATATCGATCGATACTCCTATAGATCGACGACAACCTATATCGTCCGATATCGCTGTCAAAACATCGGTCGATATTGCCGGCAGTCAGATCAATGGACGAGTCTAGATAGCGATTGCTAATAGACTTATCTAAGAGTTGAAGTTCTTTGATATCTTGCAAGCAACTTATTAAGACATATGTAGCATTATAATCCTGATTATCTGAATAGCAACCTTGAATCTAACTACTTTCTTTTATTGTTTAAAACCTAAACCAATTCTCTTGAGCAACTCACCATTGCTCACAACCGCAATTTACTTTTAAACTTAATCAACCTAGCATAATCACTAAGGATTATATCTTTTGTGTTTCTTAGTTCCTTGTGGATTCGATCCCTAAGTACTACAACTGAACCTCTTATTTGAGAGAGTAATTCACTCCTTAGCGTAATTTGAGTGATATCATTGAGTCAAAACACAATTCCAAGGCCATCTCTGAAATCTTCAATGCAATTAATCCTGAGCAATTTAAACTGGTTCAAGGATGTGCCTCGGCTAAGGATGCTTGGGATACACTCGTTGACTATTACGAGGGTACTTCAACTGTCAAGAGATCGAGACTTGATCATCTAGCAACACAGTTTGAAAATCTGAGAATGACAGAGGATGAGTCAATAACTGTTTTCAGCTCGAAACTTAGTGCTATTGCTCATGAAGCCACTGTTCTGGGAAAATAATACAAAGACAAGAAGCTGGTCAAGAAAATGATCCGGTGTTTGCCAGAAAAGTTTTCTAACTACAAGCCTCTACTGAAAGTTGGCATGAACACGGATGATATGAAACTCTCACAACTGGTGGGGATACTCAAGGATGAAGAGATGTAATCAAGTGGAGAGCAAGCAAAGAAAGGGAAAGGAATTTTTTTGCCGCTGAGAAAGAGGAAGATGAGATACAGGTGCTGCATGATACTCTGAATCAAAAATTAGAAGATAGTATGGCTCTGATCGATGGCACGTAACTTCAAGAAGGCTTTGAGAAGAATTGAGAAAGGACAATGTAGAGGGTTGAATCATCAACAGACGAATGAATCAAACCAAGATTGGTGACGGGAAAGAGANTTTTTTTGCCGCTGAGAAAGAGGAAGATGAGATACAGGTGCTGCATGATACTCTGAATCAAAAATTAGAAGATAGTATGGCTCTGATCGATGGCACGTAACTTCAAGAAGGCTTTGAGAAGAATTGAGAAAGGACAATGTAGAGGGTTGAATCATCAACAGACGAATGAATCAAACCAAGATTGGTGACGGGAAAGAGAGCGATCTGGCAACAAAAATTCAAGAAGTGATGCAAATCAATCAGGGAAGAAATGTGATCTTCAATGTTATGATTGTGATGGGATTGGAAACATCAGGTCTGAATGTCCACTTGTTAAACGTAACGAACTCAAATGCTATGAGTGTGGGGGTTATGGTCACTCCAAGGCAGAATGTCCTAACTTGCTTAAAAAGGGAGATAAATCATTCATCAGTTACAGTGATACAGAGTATGAAAATGAAGAAGAAAGTGACAACTTGATGAACCTGGTTGCTTTTGTAAGCGAGGCAGCAGACAACAAATCAGCAGTGGAGTCAGATTCAGATGAAGATGAGGAAGAGATTGATCATAAGGTTGAATTTCAGAAGCTATATGAAAATTGGGTAGCTTTGAGTAATGATAATCTTAAGTTGCTCAAAGATAAGGCTATACTGGAAGCTCAAATCAACATTCTTGAGATGGAGAAATCTACTGAAACTCCTAAAGATGTGTCGAGGTTAGTCCCTGAAGTGTCGGGTTTGAACAAAAATGAGACAGAGAAGATCATGGAACTTGAGACTAAAGTGTCACGATTGGCAGAATTGTTGAGTCTTGAGGAGAGCAAGAATCGAAATCTGGAACACAATCTGAGTGAGAATGATAAGAGGATAGAATGATGAGTTCAGGAACGCAGGAAATTGACAAGATTCTGAACATAAGACAAACACCTAATGTGAGTTGGGGTCTTGGCTATTGTGGTAACCAATCCAGACAATCACAAATTTCTTATCCAGGAGCATCAACATCAAATGGCTTTGTACGACTTGAGGGACTTTCAGCTGCAAAAGAAACAGCCTCACAGCAAATTAATATCTCTAAGAGTAGACAAGTGGTTGATAGAAATAAAAAAATTGTGGAGCTGTAATTCTTGTGGAACTAAGGGACATATTGCCAGATATTGCTATGATCGTCGTACCAACATTCAAAAGGCTTGGAAAAGAGGTGTGTGCTACACTGAGCCTAAGTGTTATGGAAGCTTCTGGATTCCAAAGTCGGTCTTGTATGCTAAAAGGATTGAGGAAGATTTTGGTGATGAATTCAATGTCATGAGTGGTGTAATTCGAGTCGATGAAGTAATTTTCTCTTCATCAAATGAAGTAACCAATGACAACCTCGATACAGATGTTCAACTGATGTGTAACTTTGTACAAGTGAAGTTGGAAGATGATATTTCTGAACACAAAAGAAGCCTGGTTGCATACACATCGTCTGAACACCCAAAACTCACTGCTTGGTATTTTGACAGTGGATGTTCACGACACATGACAGGACAACAACAAGTAGTGACTACCTACAGTGAGCTAAGTGGAGGGAAAGTGATATTTGGTGATGGAGGCAAAAGAATCATCTGTGAAGTAGGCACTGTAAATGGTCCAGATCAACCTGCCTTAGTTAATGTTTACTATGTAGAAGGGTTGACAGCTAATCTGATCAGTATCAGCCAGCTGTATGATGAGGGACTCAAGGTGGTGTTCACTAAAACCGAATGTCAGGCGGTTGACATAAGGGGAAATATCATACTCCAGGGAATTCGCTCTGAGAACAATTGCTACATGTGGAGGCCTTTAAGTACGTGTCTATCAGCCACAGAATCTCAACTTGATTTATGGCATAAACTGATGGGTCATATGAACATCAATGGATTACAAAGAATTGTTAAGGCAAATGTAGTGAGAGGAGTACCTAAATTGGAAGAGCCATATGGATCTGTATGCAAGGCATGCTGTCAGGGGAAGCAGATTAAAGTTCAGCACAAACAAATCAAAGATATCACATCCAAGGGAGTTTTGGAGCTTATACATATAGACCTGATGGGTCTAGTTCAGACTGAGAGTATTGCTTGACGCAGATACATATTTGTATTGGTAGATGACTACTCACGTTTCACATGGGTAAGATTCCTGAGAGAGAAGTCTGAGACCTTGCGAAGCTTCAAAATTCTAGCTCTTCAATTGTCCAACGAGAAAGGTACTATTGCTCAGATTAGGAGTGACAATGGTGGTGAATTTCAGAATGAAGCCTTTGATCGTTTCTGCAAGAACATGGAATCAGACGACAGTTTTCAGCACCAAAAACTCCTCAGCAAAACGGCATTGTTGAAAGAAAAAATAGAACTTTGCAAGAAATGGTTAGGGCTATGATGCATTACAATCAAGTTCCCACAAGATTCTGGGCTGAAGAAATTAGTACAGCATGTTACATTATGAACAAAGTATACATGAAACCAAGAACAAAGACTACACCATATGAAATCTGGAGAGTAAAGACACCGAACCTGAGTCATCTTCATATCTTTGGATGCATTTGCTACATACTAAACGACAGAGAAAAATTGGACAAGTTCGACTCCAGAAGTGATGAAGGGATATTTCTGGGTTATTCAACTCAGGGTATGGCTTATAGGGTTTACAACAAAGTCACAAAGACAGTAATGGATGCAGTTAATGTAATTTTTGATGATAGAAACAGCCAAGTTCTGGAACAGGGAGATCAAGACGAGAACCTTGTCAGGAATTCAGATGCTGAGCTGTTCAACAGTGACAAAGAACCTCGAACAAGTGAGATAGAACCAAACAAGATGCAAGTTCAAAAAAACCACTCAGCTGACGATGTGATCGGAGACTTGGATGCTGATCGTGTCACCAGAAAACTTCAAATCAACTTCAAGGAGATGGTTAGACTAGCTTGCTTCATTTCACTGATTGAGCCAAAAGATGTCTATGAAGCATTGGAAGACGAATTTTGGACTGAATAGTGTCATGAAGAACTTGAACAGTTTGCCAGACATGATGTATGGGAGTTGGTACCAAAAACACCAGGAGTGAACGTGATTGGTACAAAGTGGATCTTCAAAAATAAGATAGATGAAGATGGAAATGTTGTGAGAAACAAGTCGTGTTTGGTTGCTCAAGGTTATTGTCAGATAGAAGGTGTTGACTTTGATGAAACCTTTGCTCCAGTAGCTAGACTGGAATCAGTTAGACTGTTGCTTGGAGTTGCATGCAAGTTGAACATCAGGCTATACCAGATGGATGTCAAAAGTGCTTTCTTAAATGGACTGCTTCAAGAAGAGGTGTACTTTGCACAACCAAAAGAATTTGAAGATCACAAGTTTGCTGAACATGTCTATAAACTGAAAAGAGCTTTATATGGTTTGAAGCAAGCTTCTAGAGCTTGGTACGAAAGACTTACTCAGTTCCTACTTGAAGCAGGGTTCAAACGTGGAAATGTGGATCGAACCTTGTTCATTCTTGAGAAGAACAGTGAGATGTTGGTCATGAAAATTTACGTTGATGACATAATATTCGGAGGGACTAAGGAAACACTTGTGAGTGAGTTTGTTCAAACCATGACCAGTGAATTTGAAATGAATATGGTCGGTGAACTTAACTACTTCTTGGGACTCCAAATCAAACAAATGGATGAAGGAATCTTCGTCTCACAGATCACTTACTTCACGAACTTGATCGCCAGATTTAAGATGCACATGTGCAAGGAATCTAGAACACCAATGAGTACAACATGAAAACTGTCCAAAGATGAGGATGGGGTGAAAGTTGATGAAAAGCTGTATCGATCAATGATAGGAAGTTTGCTCTACCTAAATGCGAGTCGTCTTGATATTTGTTACAGTGTGGGTGTATGTGCACGGTATCAAGCTAGTCCTCGTGTATCACACTTAAATGCTCTCAAGAGGATAATCAAATATGTGAAAGGAGCGATAAATCTTGGCTTATACTACACAAAAGATACTAATCTAAGTTTGGCTGGTTTTTGTGATGCAGATTGGGCTGGGAGTTTGGACGACCAAAGGAGTACATCTGGTGGATGTTTCTTCTTAGGTAACAAGATGGTGTCATGGCAAAGTAAGAAGCAAAATGTGTATCTTTATCAACTGTAGAGGCGGAATACATAGCTCTTGGAAGTTGTTGTACTTAACTCCCAATTATGAATGAAGAAGTTAAAAAGGCGGTGTTTGATATTAACCCAACTAAGTGTCCAGGACTGAATGAGATGAGTGACCATTTTTTCCAATAGTTTTGGGAAACAAGCGAAGATGATATCACAACAATGGTCCAGAAGTTCTTTGTGACCGGTATGTTTGAGGAAGGGATGAACAAAACTAACATTTGGCTGATCCCGAACACAATGACGGCTAAGAGAATGAGCGAGTATTAAACCCATCAGTCTATGTAATGTGGCGTATAAGATAGTTTCAAAGCTTTTGGCCAAGAGGTTAAAGAAGGTGTTGCCAAAGGTGATTTCGGAAACACATGCAGCTTTCGTTGATGAGAGATTGATATCTGACAACATTTTATTTGCACACGAGCTTCTCCACGCCCTTACTTCAGACAACAAGTTCTCTGTGGAGTTCATTTCCATCAAGACGGATATCTCTAAGGCATACGACCGAGTAGAATGGACATTCCTGGAAAGAGCAATGAAAGCTATTGGTTTCTCGGATGGTTGGAGAAAACTCATTATAATCTGTGTCACATCTGTTAGGTATCAAGTTCTCATTAATGAGGAACTCTATGGAAGGATAACACCGACTAGAGTCTTAAGACATGGAGATCCGCTATCCCCTATCTCTTTTTCATCTGCACAGAAGTGTTAGTTCAGATGCTGAAGTTAACGAAGCAGAAACGAAGAATTTCAGGTCTAAGAGTAGCAAGGAGATCTCCACCATTTTCGCGCTTATTGTTTGCAGATGATAGCATGCTATACTGTAAAGGGGCAGCTGGTGAACTGAATCAAGTGATACATATTCTCCATCAGTACAGCTTAGCTTCCGAGCTAAGAATTAATTATGAGAAATCCAGTGTGTATTTTGGTAAAAACATTCCAGCAAGCAAGAGAGAAGCGATCAAACGGAAGCTGGGAATTGCGAAAACAGGAGGAGATGGGTCTATTTGGGTTTACCAGAATCATTTGGAGGATCAAATATAACTATTCTTGGCTACCTGAAGGAGAATTTGAACAAGAGGGTTCATGGGTGGTAGACAAAATTCTTATCTCCAGGTGGAAAGGAAGTGCTACTAAAAGCTGTGGCGATGGCACTCCCCGCTATAAAATGGTTTGCTTCCTACTCCCGAAGACGAAATGTAAACAGATAATGGCTATAATGTCGGATTTCTGGTGGAGAAATAGTCAAGAATCAAGAGGGATGCACTAGAAAAGATAGGAGAATCTTTGCAAACCAGAGGGTGGAGGGGGTTTGGGATTCAAAGACTTGGAGGCTTTCAACTTAGCTCTCCTAGGGAAGCAGTTATGGAGGATGTTAACCAACAAGAACTCACTGATGACATGAGTCTTTAGAAGCAGATACATTAAAAAATCAGACCCCTTCAACGCTCCTCTCAGATCTCGACCATCATATGCTTGGAAGAGTATCCACGCAGCTCAAAAAAATTTCCAGCAAGGAGCCACAATGATAATAGGAAATGGAAAGGAGACGAAAATCTGGCAGGATCAATGGATTGGAAGTAAACCATCCTCATCGGTTTTTCCATGAAATTAGATAGAGGAGGGAACATAATGACAATCTCCGAGGACATGCGGGTCAGTGAGTTATTGTGTAGCAATGGTAGAGAGTGGAACCACGAGTTATTGGAGCGTCTTTTCTCATTTGAGACTCAAGAGCAGATAAAGGTGATTCAACCAACATGGAGAAATGGTGCAGATACCTAATCTTGGGAATACACAAAGACATGACATTATACAGTGAAGTCGGCTTACTGGGTACATATGAATGTGATTGCTGCGGAGGAGAACAACCTTGCAGTGGAACAACCCAGCTTGGATGGTATCTACCAACAAGTCTGGAACATCGAGACCAGTCCAAAGATTAGGCACTTTCTGTGGAGATGTCTCAGCAACGCTCTGCCAGTGGCTGAAAATATGGTGCATAGGCACATAGCGAAAGACAAGATATGCAGCAGATGTGGTGCGGAAGCAGAGTCAGTGAATCATTTACTCTTCCAATGTCCATATGCTCGCTTAATTTGGGCAGTGGCAAATATACACATCCCTCCTTTAGGAACGTGGTCTGATTCTTTCTTTTTCAATCTCCATTGGGTCTTAAATCTGAAAAAGAGTACCCAAAGGAAAATGGAGAAGAGGACCTATTTCCTTGGCTGTTGTGGAGAATATGAAAAATATGAAATGAGCTAATCTTTAGGAATAAAGATTATCATGCACCAGCCACTATACAGAAGGCGATGGAGGATATGAGGGCATGGAAGAGTAGAGAAGAGGTTAAAGAGAAGCTGGTGAAAAATTCTACAACAGAAGTACCAGAAAGGCGATGGTCTCCTCCCCCTTCTACACGCTTCAAATGCAATACATATGGGTCTTGGAAGAAGGAATCTAGGACGGGAGGAGCATGCTGGATCTTGAGAGGCCATCATGGTAATACGTTGTGGGCAGGGGCGAATAAAATATATGGGATGGGGTCAGAGCTGGAAATAGAGGTAGAAGCTTGAGATGGGCTAAATATACCTTGGCTGGTTTTGCATATAAAAGTGTCACTTTTGAAACTGATTCTCAGGTACTATCGAAGATGTTGAAGGAAACATGGCCAAGAGGGAGACTCATCTTCGAAGAGATTAGAAAATCCCTAGCAAGTTTAGATGAGGTTGAAGTTGTTTAGTACCCTCGGAGTGGTAACAAAGTTGCAGATATAATAGAAAAGGAGTCTGCTACATTTACGTCCATTGTCTCTAAGCTGTATTCTATTGTGCCTGGTTGGTTATTGTGCTGTATGGAGGCTGATAAGTCTTATGTAGAACATTGAATTGGCTAAGGAAAAGTAGTTGTTGAGTTAAAAAGTAATATATATACCCAAAATCCATTAACAAATTTTCAAAATCTTTTTTAATCTCTTAAAATTTTCATCAGATTTTCTTTTTGTTACACTAGCCGAGATATAAAATTGTTTTTAATAATATTTCAGCAAAATTTTCATCAAAACGGACATAACATATATCCAAAATCCATAAAACACAATTTTCAAAATCATTTCTCTCTCTCAAAATTTCATCAAATTTCACATTATCCATGATATACACAACATTTAAATATTATTTCACAAAAACATTTCATCGAAAACAAACATGAATTACATGTTGTTGGAGCTTCAAAATCACCAATGAAAACTGAAGAGGAGAGGAACTCAACAAAGAAGAAAAAATCATGTGGGCCAGATGAGATTTCATTAGTTAAGATTGTCTTGTGGGCCATATAGATGGTTTAATTATGATTGGTTTAATTAATTGAAAAAATAAAGAAAAGTTTATTTTGGAGAGTGCAAAAATAACAGGATATTGAGAATAGAGAAAGATAGTGAGAATGATTTTTAGAGGATATAGAGTATATTGAGGTCCCCTATTTTTTGTGTACTAATTAGCATGTGTATATTGTTGATAGCAACCTATGTTTAAAAACTCTCCATGGCTCCTTAGCGCCGAAAGCATGTAGCTGCCATTGGCCATTGCAATTCGCTATAATTCGATCATTCTTGAAAACGTTTAATATTTTGTACTACTATCAATATTTCCAAACAACATTATAATTAATCTTATGTCCAATTAAACAATACAAAATATTAGATCTCACCATTTTTAATAATTTCTCACAGTTTTCTTTCAAATTATTTAGATAAATTATTTAGATCATACCATATTTAATATATAAAACAACGGAAATAAACTTATTTTACAGATTTAAATATTAAATATCAGTTATCCATAGTTCAATAGTTTAGTATCGAGTTTTAGTGATATTTAAAATAAGGATATTTTAAAAATCAAAATTGAATTATCGGATCACCGGTTTAACCGCGGTTCAGGATGAATTTAAATATATTGATTTAAATTCAAATATATTTTAAATACACAGTTTTTCAAATTACAAAAATATTTGTTAAGTTATTTATGAAATTTTCATCATAAAATATTTTGCGCTTGCAAAGTTAAAACCAAAGTTAAGTTTGAATTTGACATAGCCTGTAAGATAAAGGCTACGGCTGAAAACTCTAGAAATTTGTATATTATTTTAAGACATTGGATAATTATTAACATTAAAAGTAACTAAACTCTCAATTTTTATTAACGCAAACAGTTAAGTTTGAATTTGATTTTACATTTCAAATAAACATACAAAATTAGTGTTTTCATTGCACGGTTACATCTACATAATACATTGCTTAACACTATTAATACAAAAGACAGTTTTGATATTGTTCTTTAAACATAAAATCGAATTGGACACGCAAAAATATATAAAACTAAATTATATAGAATATATCCAGACAATAAAACCCGCGCGGGTGCGGTGATCATAGTATATATTAAAAGAGAAGTATTACAATATTTGAAGTAGCCACGTATCATCACCAAATTGATTATTAGAATCTTTAAAGAAATATATTGGTCCATCTAACTATATACGAACGTTTTCATTAAGTTAACCATAATATTAACTATTAATGTTTTTCATTATTTCCTTAAATAAAAACTACATAATTACCTAATGTGACTGAAGTATATATGATAATTAATGATTCTCACTGATAAATATTTGATAAAAAATTATGTATCCTCTATTATTTTTTAATTTTATATTATAAAGATAAACTAAACAATCAAATTAATCATAAAAGAAAAAATTTAGAATTTTCCGTATATGTTATATTTTGAATTAATAAAAACGACAATAAATTACTAAAATTGTTAAAATTCCATACTAACAAACTTGTGATCAGTGGTTTAAAAATATACTAGGTGACGGGCCCGCACCCTGTGCGGGTATATACAGATTCAAATTATGGACTTAATAATACAAAGTTTTAGAAGTAATAGATTTTATATCATAAGACCATCGTCTTTGAGGTAAAGCATCAGGCACAGAAAAATGCTGGTACACAATATTTTACATGGAGGAGATGGAACAAAGTAACTTCAGTATCAATAGGTAGTTATTGTGTGTATTTATAATTGCAACATCACAAAAAAAATTGTGTGTTGAAGGTTGAATTTTATTTTCCAAATCTGAAATTAATAGTGTGTAGTTTTATAAGTAACATATTTTCTATTATCACTAATTAGAATTGTATTGTATATGTGTTGTAATTCTTAAATTTAGGTGAAAAATATTATTATGCATAAATTTTTCGTAAAATGTATGTAGACAGATTAAAAGAAATGTTACACATATCCCTCTCTCTCTCTCTCTCTCTCTCTCTCTCTCTCTCTCTCTCTCTCTCTCTCTCTCTCTCTCTCTCTCTCTCTCTCTCTCTCTCTCTCTCTCTCTCTCTCTCTCTCTCTCTCTCTCTCTCTCTCTCTCTCTCTCTCTCTCTCTCTCTCTCTCGTTATTCTGATTTTGGGACAATGGAATTTAATTAGGTCATTAAAGATTAGTACATTTGATACATCAATTCACTTTTTGTTTNTCTCTCTCTCTCTCTCTCTCTCTCTCTCTCTCTCTCTCTCTCTCTCTCTCTCTCTCTCTCTCTCTCTCTCTCTCTCTCTCTCTCTCTCTCTCTCTCTCTCTCTCTCTCTCTCTCTCTCGTTATTCTGATTTTGGGACAATGGAATTTAATTAGGTCATTAAAGATTAGTACATTTGATACATCAATTCACTTTTTGTTTGAGTGATCTAATAAAGACAATACTATGAAAAAGAAGATGTAATAAAACTGAAGAACTTCTACGACAATAATGAGAAAATGCTTTTATTATTGATTTATAACATTACAATAACGCGAATTCCACAAAAGTAAAACAAAAAATTCAATTAATAGAAATTCTAACAAAACCACATCTTAACTTATAGAAGAGTATACTATTGATAACACGTTCTAAACTTAAACAACGTCAATGAGCTTCCGTTCAAAAGCATGATTGATTCAATCTACTCCAAGTCTGAAAGAACATGTAAAAAATTATATTTACCCAAACCCAATTTCTAATGACGTTTTCTTTTGATAAAAACATGAGTTTACTTGGTTTATCCGTATTTTTTCTTTGGTTGCATAATATATCTTGTGATAGTTTTTTCCAAGTAGCATTCCAAATGTTTTCTGGATTTGTGATACTATGTGTTAGTAATAGGACACAAAACAGCTTGCGTAGATCCTTTGCTGATGCCCAATAACATGCTTCTTTAATAACTTCAATATTTTATTCATCATAGTCCTTGCAGATAACAGAAGAAATTATTTTTTCCATATCTCTGTTTTAGATTCTCAAAATAGACATTCATCTTTTGTTAGTTTTTTTAAGTACACAGGCACAAAAGTTATTTTTTTTCTAAAAAAAGTCATTAGATTAAGCTTTGAAGAAAATAAGCAACTTAAAATGTAAACCATAAGAAAATGTAAGATATATATAACAGTGTTGATATGGTTGCACGATAAGTTAGTATTAAATAATATATTCGTATTATTTATTACATTCTTTTTATTGCTAAATAGATGTTCTGAATTTAATGCGTTAACATAAATCATTCTTAATTATTACCAATCAATCTTGTGAATTAAATAAGTAATATAAAATAAGAAGAACAGTTATAAATTTAAAATATCCAATAGAAACCTGCAAAAAATTGTCAAATTTTGTTAGCAACTGTACAATATAAAATAATTTAATAGATTTCTAAATTTTATTGAGACAAAAATAATATTAAATTTGCATATCACTATTGAAACAAACTGATAAATGATTTATAGTTAACTACAACCAGTCTTTCGTCTGTGTTATTTATCTGTTAATAGAAAAAACAAACAAATGTAAGAATTTATAAATTTAATTTTTTTATCGAATAAAAATAGACTAATAAGTTAGTATTGACATCCCTTAAGTGTATCCTTTATATATACTCTACCTTCCTTTTTTCTTATGTTATTAGGGAGATATTTTCATAACAAATGATGTTTAGGAATATAATTTCATAATAAATAATGAAACAGTTCAAAGAAAGATATTAAAGTTATATTGTCATTAAATGATTTAAAATTAATATGTTATAAACTTGTGCAATTAAATCATATTCAAAATAAGGTAAGTTTTTTAAAAAGAATTAACAAATTAGAAACCTTAAGGTAAATTGCATTAAAACAATGTAATAAATATGATTTGAAGTTGCACAAGTAATATGTGTTCAAAATAAGTTTATAAAGACGATTAACATATTAGAAACATTAAGGTAAATTGAATTAAAACAATGCAATAAATATAATTTGAAGTTGCACAAGTAATATGTGTTCAAAATAAGGTAGGTCATTAATCAACTAAAAACATTAAGGTAAATTACATTTAAACTATATATATTTAAATATTAAATGATATATAATAAGGAAATAATAAATATAAAAAGTAGTTGATATAACTTTTTGATTAATAAATATTACTATATATATATTTAATTTTAATTAAAAAGATCATATAATTGCAAACCAAAAAAAATATATCAATTTTAATTAAAAAGATCATAAAACAAAATCACAATCAGCAAACCAAAGAAATATATATGTATGTATAAGCTTATAATTCTAAACAATAATATAAATCTACTCAAAAAAAAAGTATTGGCAACACAAAAAGATGCTATTGAAATGATATAGCTGAGAGATGTTATCAAATGGAGAATTTTTTTTACCAGATTGAGGAACAAAGATGTTATCGAAATGATATATCAAAGAGATGTACAATCAAATCATATATAGCTTCAGTGGACAAATCGTCATAATAGGATATCTGAATATAAACCAAAAGAAAAATCAGCTCTTATGAAATATAAAAGCTTAATGTTCTAAAATAAGAAGAAAAAAAAGTTTAGAACATTATTAACATAAAAAGTTCAGACTACAAAGTTCAATGATTTCATTTCTTCTACTGTGAATGTCTTATTTATAGTAAATTGATGGAAGTTTCTCAATGATTTAGCTTGCATGATAAGCTAAGAAGTAACATATTCTCTAATAAATTCTCAATAAATCTTATATTTTTAAGGTAATATTATTTTTGAAATATCTTAGGAGAGAAAATATCTTATCAATTAAATTTTTTTTAAATGCATGATTTTAAGAGTGAAAATATCTTGTCAATTAATTTTTTTCTCTGACATCTAAAATATTTAATGAGTATTTAATGAATTAAACAGAGAAAGGATCGCAAAAGGATGTTCTTTGAATCGAGAAAACACAAAAAGTAAGTATTTAAATAGATTTCCTTTTTAGTAGTGTCGATGGTAAAAATAAATCAAAAAATAAATTCTAAAAAATCAACCAATAGAATCGCTAGAATTCTTCTGAGAAGGGCTGTGTGAGTGCCACATGGCAAATGTACTTCTCTTTTAATATATAGAGGGATTATAGCTAGGGGTGTCAAAATGGGTCAAATGGGTCAACCCAACCCATACCCAAATGGGTTGACTGTCAATGGGTTTTGGGTCAACCCAAACCATTTAATAAATATGTTGGGTTGACCATGACCCATTAAATTATATGGGTCAGATGGGTTAATGGTTCACCCATCGACCCAACATATTTTTCCAAACCCAAAATGGGTTAATGGTGAGAAAACGTGATTTTGCGGTTTTGGCGGGAAAACGTGATCTTGCAGTTTTGGCGTGAAAACATGATTTTGCGGTTTTGGCGGAAAACGTAGTTTTGCGGTTTTGGCGGGAAAACGTGGTTTTGTGGTTTTGACGGGAAAACATGATGTCCAACTGGACAGTTAATGGGTTTAATTTTAATTTTTGATTTTAATTAAAAATTAAATGGGTGAGGGTTGACCCAACCCAATAGACTCATTAAATAGTTAACCCATTAACATGTTAACCTATTAACCTGTTAACCCATTAACCCATTGGATCAAAAATATACAGTTCATTTAGGTTAATGGGTCAATGTGGGTTGGGTTAACCCATGGGTCATGACCCATTCTGTCATCCATAGCTATATACGAATGATTATAAAAACATATGAATAAGAAGTCTCATTTAATGAATATTAAGATTAAGCTATATATATATATATATATTTATTTTACTATTATTTTATATATACCATATAAAATACACAAATATTATGATTTCAAAATTTTCTTTGAAAAAATATTGAGAACATACTATTTTTAATTTTGAATATTACATTGTTTTTGTATAAAAAAATGATCATAAATTAGTAAGACTCTTAAATGTCACATAAAAAATTTTTTTTTTTTTTTGTCAGCAATATAAACAGGTCATGTAGACTCTTTGAACTAAACTGATAGCTCTGAATCCATATGAGCGACAAACGACGGTCGCTTTCTTGCACTGTATTTGTGACCTCCCTTAGTTGTGCATCTGTGGTATATGAATGAAGTCTGAATTGATGAAACTACTTTTCATGAGTTTTATGTCTTCTAGATAAAAAGTTTGTTATGAGTAATTTAAAAAAATATATTATAAAAATACAAATGATCATCAAACTATATAAGTAGAAAGTTTTATTTAATAAATAATTCTACTAAAAATATCCTTTATATGTATGTTAATATCATTTAAAATTAATTACATACCATATAAAATATAAAAAAATAACTGTTTGAATTTATTTATCATAAAATGATTGTAAATAAACAAGAACTATTGTTTTGATTTATGTACTCACACCAATTTATCTGTAAATAGTAAATACTTATTTCTCAATTATTCTTTTTATATTATTATCTTATTATTCCATAATATGTAAAAATGAAAATAAATAATTGCACACAAAAAATTATATATACAATCTCATCCCACACAAAGTGCGAGTACTAATCTAGTGAATCAATATTCTTTAGCAAGTATTTTTTTACTTAATATTAACAAATTTTGATAATATGTTACATCAATCCTGGACTAAAAGAATAAGTCATATTACAATATTGGATAACTACCGATCCAGAAAATTATTAATTCATGTTTACTTGTCCACCTTAACTATTCAACATCATCAAATCTGAGGTTATATCTACAAATTGTGTACCTTTCCCTTCTCTATCACTTTCCACAGTGAAGATTTGGCTTCTTCTAAAGCCTCTACTCCAAGACTTTCCTCAAAGGCTAGCCTTTGTACGTGAAACTGCACAAGTGTAACAAATTGAATACGCGCAAGCAGAAACTGAGAGAACCCCTATAGAAAGGTTATATATAATGAGATTACCTTAGCACCTTGCCGAACTCTTATATCGATCCCTTTGCTGTCTACAGAAATGATAGCAGCATCGTCTACCTCAGATTCAGTAGACAGTGACTCTCTAAGTGGGTTTGAGAAGATGGCATTAAGTTCCTAACACCATGTAGAGATAAATCAAACTCTAATTTGAGTCATTAAGTAAAGATCAATCATTAAACTAAGTTAAACTCACTAAGGTTTTGCTCGCCTCCATCAACAGCTATCTTATATGGTTGAAGTGCCTCGTACTCATTGACATTAATCCACGCAACAGTGCCAAAACCTCCAATGAAATATATATCACTGAGAACACAAACTCAAGATTATTATCATGTTTACACTATGGTCTGGCCATATATGAATAAAATGGACAGAAACCTTATGTTCTGCATTCTAAAATAGTGAGAGTTTCCCCATTGCTGGGAAGGTCCTTGGTGATGCTTAGCCATATACTGTTTATGAGCCCATTCCTGGAAACCGAGAACTTTTATGACACAACACACAGACAACTAGTACCATTTCATGTATGTATTACTCAGCCTGAGGAGTTAAACAGAGATACTCACTTGCTCATTTTCGGACAATGGATAGACATCGCCGAATAATGTAGCTCTTGCATTGGATAAGCAACTTCTTCCGGGTATCTACAAAAGGGAAGATTACCTACCAATCTGTTTAAATAGTACTATAGAAAACTTAGAGAGCAAGCTTGCCGTGAAGCCTAAATGAAAAGAGTTGAAGACAAAAGTAGACAATGGTGATTCTATAGGTTAAGCATGTTTACCTGAACAACGAGGGTGCATCTAGGTTTCTAGGTTCAGCTAAGATATTCCGTGTGTGAATAGCCAATGGTGAGAATGAAAAGATAGGGTCTAGAAACAAAAGTAGAAGCTGCAGTCAAAAACACAAAACATACAAAGAGAGAGAGAGAGAGAGAGAGAGAGAGAGAGAGAGAGAGAGAGAGAGAGAGAGAGAGAGAGAGAGAGAGAGAGAGAGAGAAGGAGA
>CAKOAT010174488.1:0-21489 GCA_932364175.1 Eruca vesicaria subsp. sativa
AATAAAACAATTTAATAACATGAAACATTTGCTATCTTTGTATAACAAACTGCTATAGGTAATTTCAGATAATGAGGTTTAATAACAATTATAAGAAGTTATTATAGGATTTAACAATTGCATAGTCAATGACGCTATCATTGTTTACTTAACTATAGCATATGTAAGATCCGCTATCGAACGTGCCGGACCTATTATAGGGCGCTGTGAGAGCGTTTAAGGGAACGCTATGGTATCAAACCAATAACGTTTAACGGCCGCTGTTAATACCCACATTTCCTGTAGTGAGGACACTGATGGAAATGACTAGAAGCATACTTAAGCACATGAACATGCCAACTTACTTGTGGGGAGAAGCTACTAGACATGCTACATACCTAATCAATAGAATTGCGACAAGGGCTCTAAAGGACAACACACCATACGAGATGTACAAGGGTCGGAAGCCTAACATAAGCCACTTGAAGGTTTTTGGTTGTATCAGTTATGCTAAAGTTGAGAAAGCTCGACTCATGAAGTTGGATGACAGATCCAGAGTACTTGTTCACCTTGGAACAGAGCCTGGATCAAAGGCATATCGGCTCTTGGACCCGGAGACAAGAAAGATTGTTGTTAGCAGAGATGTCGTATTTGACGAGTCTAAAGGATGGAATTGGGAAAGGAATGAGACAGAAATGGATGATCTAGTGGTTACATTTGGAGAGTTTGGTGATCACGTTATCAATGATGCCATACAAAAGGAAGGGGAAGAGATGAATACAGAAAGTGAGAATCAAGACGTGGAGGTAGAGACTAAAGAAGAGAAGAGTGATACACAAGAAGATGCACAAGAACAAAATGAGTTAAGGAGAAGTGAAAGAATCACTTCAAGGCCTAAGTATTTGGAGGATTATGTATTACTTGCAGAAGAAGAAGGTGAGATTTTGTTGATGGTACTAAACAATGAGCCGAGAAACTTCAGAGAATCTTGCACACTGAGTGAGTGGGTTGAGGCGTGTGAGGATGAGATAAGGTCAATCGAGAAAAACAAAGTTTGGAGTCTTGTTGATCTGTCATACAGAGTTAAGCCCATAGGACTCAGGTGGATATTCAAACTTAAGAGGAATGCAGATGGAACCATTAACAAGTACAAAGCAAGATTAGTTGCTAAAGGATATGTACAACACTATGGTGTAGACTTTGAGGAAGTGTTCGCACCAGTAGCTCGATTGGAGACCATACGACTACTCATCAGTATTGCAGCAACAAGAGGATGGGAAGTACACCACTTAGATGTCAAAACAGCTTTCCTTCATGGAGAGCTTGAAGAATCAGTGTATGTAATGCAACCTGAAGGATTTGAAGTAAGGGGAAGTGAAGGAAAATTTTATAAGCTCCACAAAGCACTCTACGGTTTGAGACAGGCACCAAGGGCATGGAACACCAAACTTAATCAAATTCTGCTTGATATGGGATTCAGAAAGTGCTCTAAAGAACCTTTAGTATACATGAAGTTCGTGAGTAACTGTCTACTTGTTGTTGCAGTGTACATTGATGACCTTTTTGTTACAGGAGCAAACCAAGACAACATACGAGAATTCAAGAAGGAGATGTCTTAAACTTTGATATGAGTGATCTCGGCAAACTGTCTTTCTACCTTGGGATTGAAGTAAACCAATACAGAGGAGGTATTACTCTAAATCAAAGTCGGTACGCAATGAAGATACTTGAGGAGAGCAGAATGAGAAACTGCAACTCAACACATACTCCGATGGGAGCTGGTTTGAAGTTGTCAAAAGCTTTGAGAGAAACAAATATAGATGCAACGGCTTACAGGAAAAATGTTGGGTGTCTCAGGTATATCATACATACACGACCAGACTTGAGCTTCACGGTTGGTGTCTTGAGCCGTTATATGCAACAGCGAAAAGTATCTCATGGTGCTGCAATGAAACAGTGCATGCGATATCTACATGGAACAGTCTCCTATGGTTTGATCTTCAAGCAAGCAACACCATAAATACCAAGGCTCATTGGCTATAGTGATAGCAGCCATAACATGGATCCAGATGATAGCAGGAGCACCACAGGACACATCTTCTATTTTGGGGACAGCTTGATCACATGGTGCTCACAAAAACAAGAAACCATGGCGTTATCATCTTGTGAGGCCGAGTTTATAGCTGGAACTGAAGCAGCTAAACAGGCTATATGGCTTCAGGAGTTGTTAAGCGAGGTAACTGAGCAACCGTGCAGCAAGGTAGTCATTAGAATAGACAATCAGTCTGCAATTGCCCTCACAAAGAACCCAGTGTTCCATGGCATAAACAAACATATACACTCAAGGTACCATTTTATAAGGGAATGCGTGGAGAAAGGTCAAGTGTGTGTAGAACATGTCTCAGGTGATAAACAGAAGGCATACATATTGACAAAGGCTTTGGGAAGGACTAAGTTCATAGAAATGAGAGAACTCATTGGCGTTGAAGACATATCAAAGAATGATTTCAAGCTTAAGGGGGAGAATGTTGAGATAAGCTTGAAAGAAGTTGAGGATAAAGACATATATTTCCTACCGAATTATGGAATAGGAAATAAATAAGTTAGTTATGATTAGGAGGTATCTAAATCATATATACAACTCTATATAAAGAGAAGTCGTGTGTGACTTAGGGGGTGTTATTCAATTAGTGATTTAAAATCAATTTTTAAATAGTTTACAATCTATCAGATTTTTAAATTTTAAGATTGTTAAAGTTGATGGATTCTAAAATATCTGCGATACCCCTTGGATTTTGAGTTTAATCATTTATTTTTTAGAATCCATCACTGATGATTTGAAATCCATTTATATTACCAAGAATTTTAAAATCCTTAAAAGTTAAATAACACCAGATTTTAAAACCTGAAATTCAATCATAGAATGAATAATATTGAATTTTAAAATAGAATTTAGAATCATCAATTGAATAATAGTGGATTGTGTTTAGATTTAAACTCTTTTAAAATACATGATTGAATAACACCATCTTATTCTTTGAGAGAGATTCTTTGGTTTGAGTTTGTTGTTCTTGAGTTTTGAGTTAGTTTCTCAAGAGTTTAATAAAGAGAGTTATTCTTTATTCTTTGCTACATACAAACTTTGAATCCTAGAATCTCTATCCCAAAACTTAACCAATGGATTAAAAGCCTCTGGTTCACGTTTTGTTGTTGCCTTCTCAGTCCTCGTATTTGTTTGATTGTAGCAAGCCCAATTTATTTGTATGAGTATTCGTACAAAGAAACATAAAGTATTTAATGTTTTTGGTGCGGAAAGGTTTAATATAATTTTAAAGACTTAAGAACTGAAAAGATAGTAGACGCAGGCCAAAGTAGGGCAGCCTCATAAGGTGACGACGATTTTTTTGAAGCAGAGCAAGTCGGATAGCATCTGCAGATCTGCAATAATGCCTCGCAACTCCTTCAAAGCTATAATCCATTATAAAAAAAAAGTAGAAAAAGCTATAATCCATTTACTTTACTTTATGTGTATTTTTGTTTACTATTCTGATCTATGGATTAGAGATCAGAATAGATTCGATTTTATTTTGTACCACTTGATTTTGAATTCACAATTTGACTGTCTACCAAAATGTTTCGAATTTAATTGATTGAATTACCATTTTGCCAAAAAAAAAGAACTGATTGAGCTACCGATATCCAATAGTTTTTAAGTTTTATTTATAACAAACATTTTATATACATGTTATAAGTTTCTTGTAAAATTAGTGAACACGAATCCCCTCTATATTATTTGAAAATATTATAATATTTGAGATAATTATGTATTATCACCATAATGACTTTTAGAATCTTTAGAAAACACAGATTGGTCTATACAAGTATATAATAAACATTTTATTAAACTAACTATAAATTAATTATTAACATTATTTCTTCTTTCATAAATAAAAATTACGGAATCATCTAATGTAGCTAAATTATATATGATAATTAATGATTTTACATAAAAAAGCTAGACAAAAAGTAGTAAATCGTTTATCATTTCTGTTTAATTTTAAATAATAAAATAAATTAAACAACCACATTAACCATATAACAAAAATATAATTTTCCTATATGTTATATGTTTAATAAATATCAAGATTAAAAGATATACATATACATTAATATCGTTAAATTAAAATATTACCATTTTTTTTTGATAAAATCTTTGAACAAATACTGATAACATAATATTTAATTTTCAGTTCTGCATTGAGTTCTAAAAAAAATATAAATTACCAAAACTATTAAATATCCCACAATGATAAGTTTTTTTATGAATGATTTAAAGTTATTATAAAAAGCTACAAATGATCAATAACCATATGAGCAGAAAACATCATTTAATAAATTTCAATATTAAATAATATTATATATGTGGGAATCAAAATTCACACCGTCGATTTTCGTAAATTAGGGAACATCAAATTAACCTAACTTTCCCAGAGGTCCCGGCTATCTGCTTAACCACACGCAAGCAATCAAAATACGAAAAAGATAATAAACAATATGAGAATCGAAAAGAGAGCAAAGAGGTTTGATTTTGCGTAAGAACTGTACAACGAGATGAAAGCCTTGGCTACAAGAGCTGACGGCGAGTTTCTTAGTTCTAGCAACCTAAGACTAAAACTCTAGTTGAGACGCATCTCGATAACAAAAACAAAAAATTGCCTAAATACTCTAAGTTTTTCAGTGAGGTGAGAGCTCTGAAAAATCGTCTCCTTTGTTCTTCTCCTCGACCTTCTGCTTATATATTTCTTCTCTAGGCGGTTGGTCTTTCCTTTTTCGCCCCGATTCGCGCTTATCGGAAATCTTCCATTTTTCTCGATCTTTCCATTTTTCTTCGGAAAACTTCTATTTTATCTTCAAACTTGAAAATTTTCCACTCCTGCGAATAATGAGTAAAACTTCATCATATCTTTGGGCTGGATCTTTCCTAAAGCCGTGTGTGGGCCTTTATCGCGTTTTAGGACTTTCCGAGCCATTTTGCGATTTAGCCGTTTTACGACTTTAGATGAGATCATTTCCTGATACGATGTCGTTTTTATAAAAAATCTCAAGTTAATCGTATCGTGTTGCAATGTTAGGTGTTTTGTTTAACTGTTGCCGTTTTATACGATTTACTCGAGGTTTTCCGAGAAAACAAGTCTTAGCGGTTTTTAAAATATCTCGAGTTAATCGTATAGTTTTGGCAATGTTTGGTGTTTCGTTTAACTGTTTCCGTTTTATACGATTTACTCGAGGGGTTACGAGAAAACAAGTCTTTTACGGTTTTTGTCGTAAAACTTCAACGGTAAGACGGATCGAGACGAAACGAGAGACTCTATGATCACGGTTCAGAGTACGATCGAGTCGAGGGACATGGATGGTTTATTTCAGCTCGCCAACAGGCGATCTGGTCAAGTATGGCCAGCTCGCCTGTTGGCGAGCTGGTCAGAGATGGTTCAGCTCGTCATGCATGGCCAGCTCGCCTGTTGGCGAGCTGGTCGGTTGTTCGGTTTCGAACGTTTCTCATTTTCTCAGCCCGAGATGCTCTCGGAGAGTATAAGGAGAAATAATCACAGACGTTTGATCTCGAGGTTATCCTTTTTGAACTTAATAACAGCTTCATCGTTTCGGGGATTTTGGATGTTACGGCCGTGTTTTGCTAATTTGGCCAATTTGGACAATCGCGGATTGTTTTATTTGGTTTTTCGATGATTTCTGAGATGAAGATTGTTAAGTCTACAGAATTCCTTTGTTCAGAAAGTCCTTAGGTTTCTTCTCAAAGCTTTTTCGTATTTCTAAAACCTATTCTTAACTTTGCGGAAAGTTTTGGTCGTTGATTCTCTCGTAACCAATTTTGACCCCAACAGTTAGCCCCATAGCCCGTAAGAATCGTAGAATTCTTGCGAGCGGTTTGTACTTGTTTGGCAAGTGGTAGAATTAGGCAGAACTTTAATGACCAAAAGTCTGAAGGTGAATAGTAGAATCTTGCTTATAAATATGTGGAGTAAGTTTTCAAATTATTTACTCATTTCTTTCCACATAATTTTTCCTAAAGTAAAGAAAGTTTCTCTCTTTGTTTTCCCTTCCCACTTTTCTTTTCACCTTTGACCATGTTTTCAAAGAGGAGAACTTGCTCCGAGACCAACTCTGATTATTACGGTTCCGATGGGGCTAATTCGCAATATCATGTCGTAGAGCCAAAGGAAGAGTTTGTGCTACCTTTAGTTGATCTAGAGGATATCGAGGCATATCAAGCTGCCGGGGTGAAATGAGGTCTGCTAAGCACGGGACATGGGTTCCGCCTCTGTTCTACGCCAATCGTGTCGTCGGATGCCCGAGTTTGCTCTGCCCCAACGGTCTTGACGCCATTCGGTGTTTTTGTCGTGTCCCGGACGCAGTGGAGTTTTGTCTTCCGACGGCTGGAGAGGACGATGAGACTGCGCCTGATGGCTATTTCACATGCTATGATGCGTTCTTGATGCAATGTTATTTGTGGGTCCGATTCCAAAGATCGTCGTTTGGTTCCTCCATCGTGTTGGGCTGTCGATAAGTCAAATGACTCCGGGCAGTTTACAACAACTTGTTGGGATTTTGGTGCTGAGTTACGAGTGAGGCATGACTCTCGATGGCATACTCCGGGCATACTCAAAGTATGACTTATCGGTAACTCAGAACCAAAATCCCAACGAGTGAGGCATGACTCTCGACGGCATACTTAGAAATATTTCACAGATATAAACATCGTCCAATACATGCCGGCCCCATCTGGTTCTGAAAAGATAAATGCAGTTCTCATCAACTGATGCACTATCCACGCGAACATAAAAATACGGTCGCGTGGAGTTAGAGTTTCAACGTTTTCATTTTCACGAGTTGGTTGTTCTTCTGTCATCGTAGTTGATTGAGCGTAATGCGGTCTGAGAGTTAGATAGATCCGTAACCCCCCTCCTTCTAGCGCCAAACTGTGGGAACCGAAATTCACACCGTCGATTTCCGTAAATTAGGGAACGTCAAGTTAACCTAACTTTCCAAGAGGTCCCAGCTATCTGCTTAACCACACACAAGCAATCAAAATACGAGAAAGATAATAAACAATATGAGAATCGAAAAGGGAGTAAAGAGGTTTCTTATTCCGATTTTTCGTAAGAACGGCACAACGAGGTGAAAGCCTTGGCTACAAGAGCTGTCGGCGAGTTTCCTAGTTCTAGCAACCTAAGACTAAAACCCTAGTTGAGATGCAGCTCGATAACAAAAACGGAAAATTTCCTAAATGCTCTAAGTTTTTCTGTGAGATGAGAGCTCTGAAAAAATCGTCTCCTTTGTTCTTCTCCTTGACCTTCTGCTTATATACTTCTTCTCTAGGTGGTTGGTCTTTTCTTTTTCCGCCCTGATTTTCGCTTAGCGGAAATCTTCCATTTTTCTCGATCATTCCATTTTTCTTCAGAAAACTTCTACTTTATCTTCAAACTTGACATTTTCCCACTCTTGCAAATAATGAGTAAAACGTCATCATATCTTTGGGCTGGATCTTTCATAAAGCTGTGTGTGGGCCTTTATCATGTTTTAAGACTTTCCGAGCCGTTTTGCAATTTAGCCGTTTTATGACTTTAGATGAGATCGTTTCCTGATACGATGTTGTTTTTATAAAACATCTTGACTTAATCGTATAGTGTGGCAATGTTCGGTGTTTTGTTTAACTGTTGCCGTTTTATACGATTTATTCAAGGTTTTCCGAGAAAACAAGTCTTTAGCGGTTTTTTTAAATATCTCTAGTTAATCGTATAATTTGGAAATGTTTGGTGTTTCGTTTAACCGTTTCCGTTTTATATGATTTCCTCGAGGTTTTACGAGAAAACAAGTCTTTTACGGTTTTAATCGTAAAATTTCAACGGTAAGACGGATCGAGAAGAAACGAGAGACGTTACGATCACGGTTCAGAGTACGATCAAGTCGAGGGGCATATATGGTTTTGCTCAGCTCGCCAACAGGCGAGCTGGTAAAGCACGGCCAGCTCTCCTGTTGGCGAGCTGTTCTGGTTGGTTCAGATCGCCAACATGCGAGCTGGTCAAGCACGGCCAGCTCCCCTGTTGGCGAGCTGGTCGGATGTTTGGTTTCGATCGTTTCTCGTTTTCTCGGCCCGAGATCCTCTCGGAGAGTATAAGGATAAATAATCGTAGACGTTTGATCTCGAAGTTATCGTTTTTGACCTTAATAACAGCTTCACCATTTCGGGGAGTTTGGACGTTACAGCCGTGTTTTGCTAATTTGGCCAATTTGGACAATCGCGGATTGTTTTATTTGGTTTTCCGATGATTTCCGAGATGACGATTGTTAAGTCTATGGAATTCCTTTGTTCGGAAAGTCCTTTGATTTCTTCTCGAAGTTTTTTCATATTCTAAAACCTATTATTAACTTTGCAAAAAGTTTTGGTTGTTGATTCTGTCGTAACCGATTTTGACTCCAACAATATATGTATTAATATCATCTAAATTTAATTTTACACAATATAAAATATAAAAAAAATTTCTTGGATTAATAAAATTTGTTTATGCGATTGCGTCAATTTAAGTATATATATAATAGTTACAAATTTTTTAATTATTTAATATATATTATTATAATACGCAATCTTATATACAGAACAACATAAAACATATAAAAATAATTATATATACAATTTTCATCTCGCAGAAGGCACCGATTTTAATCTAGTTAACTAGATTTTGACCCGCGCTTGAAAGTGCGGAAATTTTTTATGATTAAAAATTTATATAATTATGGTTTATCTTAGTTTAAAGAATATTTTGATATAAAATCAGTTCACCAAAATTTGTGGTGATGATTATTTTTCATTAGTTTTTAGTTTCAGTTTTTATTTTTAGATTTTGGTTTTTAGTTTTTAGTTTTTAAGTTTCTACTTTTCATTTTCAGTTTTTGGTTTGGGTTTTTAATTTTTAAACCCGCTGAGTTAGTTTGAACTAATATTACCAACAAACAAATTTCAAATAGTCGAACATCTAATTCAAAACTGAAAAGATGACAACAATTTTTTTTTAAAAAAATTGAAATAGTTTATTTTGTAAATAAACAAAGCAAAAAATATAACATGTGTTTTCAGCTTTTGGTTTTGGATTTTAGTTTTTAGATTTGGTTTTTGGTTTTTGGTTTACATTTTTTAATCAGTAAATTATTTAAGAAAAATAAAACAATAAATTATTTAAAAGTTACCATTGAAATTTATCAAAACAAAGTGATTGTTATTTAAAATAAAAAAATATATTAACATGTTTTAAAGTACATGATTTAAATAAATGATTAATAATAGATAATTTTGTTTTGTTAAAAATATTAAATACCTGTTGGGTCTGAAAATAATAATTGTTTTTTTTGATCTTTTAAGGTGAAAATTTTATTCAATGTTTTAGAGTTTTTTTCTTAATACTAAGCCCCAAAACCAAACTATATAATTTGTTCATAAAACAAAAGTAATTCCAAGACTATATTTCATAAATAACCACTGGTTTAATTTAAGTATAATTAGTAGATTTCCATATTTTGATGATATATATTCTTTTACAATATTCCATATTTGTAGGAGAAAATATGTGTTTTCGGTATACACATAGATACCTGTCATATTTTGAAGGTAGTTTACATTAAGCTCGTCTCTTTACATTAGTTGTGTTGGTTTAATTTAAGTAATACAGTTCAATCAATTATATGACTTATATTATTTGTAACATTCTAGAAAGGGTCCAAATTTAAATGACAACTTGTATCAGTAGATAAAAAGAATGACTCTATTTTATTAGAGTAGATAATATGGAAAATGATTTTTGTAGATATGGAAATCAATTACAGTATGTATATACTAAAACATTAACCAACATGATAATAGTAATACAAGAATGTGTACTTAAAAGTATTATTTACTACGAATACGAAGCCCACGAAAGAAGAGGACGCAAGGCTTTTTCTTTAAGGGGTGATTGCGTCAAATAAATAAAACAAACCAGTGGATACGAAAAGGCGGCCCGACCCGGAGACTTATGAAAAATGCACACTCGCACAACAAACTACCACGTTGCCACAGAGAAGATTGATATAAGAGCTAAAGAATAGGAAGGGAGGGTTAACTTATCTCCTTCCTTCGCGCCTCTGACGATTTCTCCGTATAGGATTAGAAACACCTCTCTCTCTTCTTCCTTTTAGAGAAAGTAAACGCAGGAGGTTATCAGAGACAGTGAAAAGAATATGTCTAATCTCCTCAAGGATTTTCAGGTGGACGCCAAGAACCCGTCGCTCGAGGCTCGGCAGCGATGGAGATCATCCGTCTCCATCGTCAAAAATAGGGCTCGTCGTTTCCGTATGATCAGTAATCTTGAGAAGCTCGCTGAGAATGAGAAGAAGAGATGTCAAATCCAGGTCTGTCTGTTTGTTTTCTTTCCTCTCTGTTCTAGTGTGATGCATACTACTGAGATGGAGTATGTAATTTGCGTGTCCTGATATTATATTGTTGGTCATTTTTATCCTTTGATCTTGATTTCTGGTGAATATTTGGTTTCCTGGACCTTTTTTTCTATGGAAAATTTTGGTAATTGTAGTTAGTGATTTTCAGTGAAAAATATTTATATAATTTGTTTTTTACATTTTCTTCAATCTTTTATTAGTTAACAAGAAATTATAAAATTAATAAACTAATTATTAACAATTTTTTACATTTTCTAAACAGAATATTATTAATTATTCACATAACAATATTTCAATTTCCAAATATTAGCAAAACAAAAACAATATTCAAACAAAATTAAAATAGATTGCAGAAACATATGGTTTCTAAAACGTCCAGTACTAAAAACGGATGGCATAGTTAATATCAGGTTTAATGCTGCATAAACAATAATGTTTCAAAAAGACAAGGAATTTCTTCTTTATTTATTATTTTTTCAGTTTTAAACAAAATTTAGAAATGAATTTTAAAATGGTTTGTTGCTATTGGATCATGAATTATTTGCAGTTCATGATCGTTCAAAATGTTTTTGTTGGCATTGTTGAGTACTTTATTTTTCTGCATAGTGAAATCATCTTTTCTAGATCCTTTCTTCACTAGATATTGTGTTACGAATAATGAACATTCCCTTAAACGGGGATTAGCCTTTTTCAATAAAATAAAATGGGGATTATGATAATAAAAAAGTGTAACGGATGAATGATTTACTTCTGCTATTTAATTTGAGAATGACATAAAACTTGGGTCATGCTTTTGTGTCTCACATAATCAACCATCGTTACGCGTTTCTTTAAATTAACAACTTACTTTTTGGATGTTACAATCTGATTGTAATCTATACATTAAAAGATATGGTCTGTGCGACTCTGTGCTCTATAATATTCATATAGCTCTTGACTTTTATGGCACTGCATTCTTTTTTTGACTTCTTGTTGTGCAATTACATTAGCTTTTAGGAAGTTTCGTAGGAAATTTCGTTGGAGCGAATCCCATACTGTTCTGAAACAGACATCCATCTTTATTTGTCCCACTTGCGTTTGGATAAAACAAAGACAAAAAAATTTGAGAATCTTTTGAAGTCAAGTCCTTTTGGTCTTGTTCCTTCTCGGTCTTGGTCTTTTTTTTTTTTTCAATTACTATTGAAATTGTAACGTATTCAGTAGGTTGTTTGAACATTATAACTGACAAATTGACCACTAAGCAATATGTAAATTAACTCATGCAGACGTGTCCAATGTTATTGAGTTTTAGCTTCAACGGCAATTACATTTTTACTTGTGCTAGCTCTGTTTGTATCTTGTTGGGCCACTGAAATTTTGACATACATCAACAGTGTTTAGATGGTGTTGCTGAAAGATTATAACCCTTTTTTCTGGCTAAGAAAGCATAATGCAAACGAAATAAGCAACCCATCTTTTTTGTGGTTTGAGTGTTTTTGATGCTTAGTCTGCCATAAAGCTCAATGTCTGTTTTGTTCTTCCTTGACCAATAATTTAGTTTGTTGTTAGTGTTCTTCAACCAGCCAGCTCACTTCTGCTTAATTTTTTCATAATCAGGAAAAGATACGGGTTGCCTTCTATGTTCAAAAGGCAGCTCTTCAGTTCATTGATGGTAAGATTGTTGAGTAATGCATGTTTTGCAAAATTTGGTGGGTTTATTATTATTATTTTTTTGTAATCTATTTTTTTTTTCATTATGTAATTTCTTCAGCTGGTGCACGCCGTGAATACAAACTCACTGATGAGGTCAGACAAGCGGGATTTCATGTGGAAGCAGATGAACTTGCTTCCATGGTTCGAAATCACGACACAAGGAGTCTGACAAAGAATGGAGGAGCTGAAGGAATCGCTCAGAAAGTCTCTGTATCTCTCACCGAAGGTGTACGTTCCAGTGAACTGCACATCAGAGAAAAAATCTACGGAGCTAACCGATACGCTGAGAAACCAGCCAGATCATTTTTAACCTTTGTTTGGGAAGCACTTCAAGATGTAACCCTCATCATCCTTATGGTCTGTGCTGTAGTATCAATAGGAGTTGGAGTAGCCACAGAAGGGTTCCCGAAAGGAATGTATGACGGGACAGGAATCTTGCTAAGTATAATCTTGGTGGTCATGGTTACTGCCATCAGTGACTACAGACAATCTCTGCAGTTCAGGGATTTAGATAGAGAGAAGAAGAAAATCAATATTCAAGTCACAAGAGATGGGAATAGACAAGAGGTCTCTATTGATGACTTGGTTGTTGGAGATGTGGTTCATCTATCTATTGGTGATAGAGTTCCAGCTGATGGGGTTTTCTTATCCGGATACAATCTTGAGATAGATGAGTCAAGCTTATCTGGAGAGAGTGAGCCATCACATGTGAATAAAGAGAAACCGTTTCTTCTTTCAGGAACCAAAGTCCAAAACGGATCTGCGAAGATGCTGGTGACAACCGTTGGTATGAGGACTGAGTGGGGGAAGTTGATGGAGACTTTAAGTGAAGGTGGAGAGGATGAGACTCCTCTTCAGGTGAAGCTAAACGGAGTTGCTACGATTATAGGTAAGATTGGTTTAGGGTTTGCGGTGGTGACGTTTGTGGTGTTGTGCATAAGGTTTGTGATAGGGAAAGCTACTGCTGGTAGTATCACTGAATGGTCTTCTGAAGATGCGTTGACGCTTCTTGACTACTTTGCTATTGCTGTAACGATTATAGTCGTTGCTGTACCTGAAGGGTTGCCTTTAGCTGTGACGTTAAGTTTAGCATTTGCTATGAAGCAGTTGATGAGAGATAGGGCGCTTGTGAGGCATCTGGCTGCTTGTGAGACTATGGGTTCTTCTACGTGTATTTGCACTGATAAGACAGGGACTTTAACGACTAATCACATGGTGGTAAACAAAGTTTGGATATGTGAAAATATCAAGGAAAGGCAAGAGGAGAACTTCGAGTTGAACCTGTCTGAACAAGTTAAGAATATTCTTATAGAAGCCATTTTTCAGAACACAGGTTCTGAAGTTGTGAAGGATAAGGAAGGAAAAACTCAGATCCTTGGATCACCTACTGAAAGGGCTATACTAGAGTTTGGTTTGCTTTTAGGCGGTGACGTTGAGACACAACGCAGAGAACATAAGATACTTAAGATTGAGCCCTTCAACTCAGACAAGAAGAAGATGTCTGTTCTTACATCTCATTCTGGTGGGAAAGTACGCGCATTCTGCAAAGGAGCATCTGAGATTGTTCTGAAAATGTGTGAAACAGTTGTTGATTCAAGAGGAGAGTCTGTGCCTCTATCTGAAGAGAAGATTGCAGCTGTCTCTGAAGTCATAGAGGGGTTTGCTTCAGAGGCGTTGAGGACTCTCTGTTTGGTTTACACAGATCTTGATGAAGCTCCTGGTGGTGATCTTCCTGATGGTGGCTACACATTGGTTGCAGTTGTTGGAATCAAGGATCCGGTTCGACCTGGTGTTAGAGAAGCTGTACAAACTTGCCAAAACGCTGGAATCACTGTTCGTATGGTCACTGGTGATAACATAAGCACTGCTAAAGCTATTGCCAAAGAATGTGGGATTCTTACAGCAGGAGGTGTAGCTATAGAAGGTTCAGAGTTCCGTAACTTGCCTCCCCATGAAATGAGAGCCATTTTACCCAAAATTCAGGTGATGGCTCGGTCTTTGCCGTTGGATAAACATACACTAGTCAACAATTTGAGGAAAATTGGAGAAGTAGTTGCAGTGACCGGAGATGGAACAAATGATGCTCCTGCATTGCATGAGTCTGACATTGGACTTGCCATGGGAATAGCTGGAACTGAGGTTAGTTACCCCTTGTTTGAATGTTCCATAAACTTGTATGTTGTCTTATGTTAAAAACTCCACACAGGTTGCAAAAGAGAATGCTGATGTAATCATTATGGACGACAACTTTGCAACGATTGTGAACGTGGCCAGATGGGGACGTGCTGTGTATATAAACATCCAGAAATTTGTTCAGTTCCAGCTTACTGTCAATGTTGTTGCGCTGATCATCAACTTTGTATCTGCTTGCATCACTGGTAAGTAAAATCAAAACACATACAACGATGATTGTTTGAGTTTCACTATGAATGTTATGGAACCTTTTCAGGATCTGCACCACTCACGGCGGTGCAGTTGCTTTGGGTAAACATGATAATGGACACACTCGGTGCATTAGCTCTAGCGACTGAACCTCCCAACGAAGGTTTAATGAAACGTCAACCAATCGGTAGAACCGCAAGCTTTATCACTAGATCCATGTGGAGAAACATCATTGGTCAAAGCATTTATCAGTTAATCGTCCTTGGGATTCTCAACTTTTATGGGAAACAGATACTCAACCTCAACGGTCCGGATTCAACAGCTGTTCTCAACACCATCATCTTCAACTCCTTCGTCTTTTGCCAGGTAACAAAACATTCAACCATAGTAATAACCAGGTGACAACACTAACTTGATATACGCAAAACAGGTGTTTAACGAGGTAAACAGCCGGGAGATAGAGAAGATAAACGTGTTTAAAGGGATGTTCAACAGCTGGGTGTTTGTTGCTGTTATGACTGCAACAGTTGGGTTTCAAGTGATAATTGTTGAGTTGCTTGGAGCATTTGCAAGCACTGTTCCTTTGAGCTGGCAACATTGGCTTCTCTGCATTGTGATTGGTTCCATAAGCATGGTTCTAGCAGTTGGTCTTAAGTGCATACCGGTTGAGTCCAACAGTCATCATGATGGATATGAGCTGCTTCCTTCTGGTCCATCTGACTCTGCCTGATCTGACCCCACTTCCTTAGTATGATTGCTACGTCAAATTTTCTATATTGGATTTCTTTTCTACTTAGTGATCTGATTTCAATATGTATAAAATCTAACACGCCAAGCGTTACTAGAAGTTTTTTTTTGGATTGATTTTCCTTTTTGATTTCTTAAAGAAAAGTATGTTGTGATTCTTAACATTCAGTAAAGCTCTAGAAACATCACTTAAGACACGAACAAGACAGGATGGGTTTCAATATCTTCTTGCTTTAAGCCAGAGGATAAATTTTCTTTGAAGGATCAATCACAGATGATAATCATTGCTACTTTAACTTCTTTTTTTTACCAAGGAGGTGATGTTTCTGGAGCCAAAGGCAACTAAGCAAGGCTTTGTTATAAATCTAACAAGTGTATGCAAAACCCAATGTCATTCCCAGCTTAGACAATGCAGCAGAGATCTATGCATGAAGAACAGTTTCATCATAAGCCAAAGGCAGAAAGTAACACCACTCATGCACGTTGAAAGTGTTGAAAGTGGATACTCATTTGCCTCATGCGATGATGTCCGGGGGATAGATATTGAGATGTGTCGAAAATGTGAGAACTGGAGGATTGTGTATGACTGTCCAGCGGAAGAATGTAAAGGGAAGGAGGAGTGTCGTGATTGCTCTCTTTGCGTACAGAGGTGCTTTCAGTGTGGTAGGTGCATCAATGACGGTGTGTACGAGGAGGCGTTTTGTCTGGAGTTTTTGTGCTCTGGTTGCTCGAAGCTCCTTAAGTTACCTCTCGTTTGATGAATAAGTTGCTTGAAGCTCCTTAGCTTCAGTTTCGTCAGCCACTTCTAATACTTCATGATACAATACAAGAGATCTAATATTCTCATTCCAAGAATCTCTAATAATATCATCTTTTGTTGATTCATAAACGGAAGCTAAGAATATGTAATAACTTATATTGAAGTTGTGTTATATGATGAATGCATCTTACTTTTGAAAATTAACAACTTGTTTCTTAGCTAGTAAACTTGATTAATCTTGTGTTTCAAGTTTACCAGCATGCGTAGAGAGCTCCAAACTTCTCTATCTTCATATCAGAGTGAACATATGTGATGTTCAAATTGTACCACATGGTTCAATTGTCATTTGAATCTTGATTCTTGTCGTATTTATGTCTCATTTCCTTTTCTACAGTCCATTGCAATTGTTTTTAATATATTTCCATTTCTAACACATTGTGCTTCATATTCCACAACATGAAACAAATTACCTTTAATATCAGTCTGATCAAAACATTAGTTATTTTCCTGACATATACTATATAATCCCGACATTCATAATTTTTTTTTTGAATTGAATGTTAAATTGAATTCAAAAAGAAAATACTATTTTACATCAAGTGCAACTAAGATAAAACTTACATCAAGTGCGACATTCATAATTTTTTTTTTTGAATGAAAAGTCCTCGAAATGGAAAACGCGGGACTCGCTATTTCCTCGTAAAATTACGAGGACCTTACGAGGAAACAAATTCCTTATATAAACTCGAGCCATCCGATTTCTCTCATTTGTAGCAATTTTCTCTCAAAATCCTCTTAAGATACTCTCTAATTCCTAATTAAGTAATTAGATTAGGTGGTTAGTTTAGGGAATTTAGATTAGGTGGTTAGTTTACGGAATTTAGATTTGGTGATTAAATGTGTTTTTAAATGATACTAGTATATTTATGTTTTCTTTTTATTTTTAAAATTTAGATGCCTAGACATAGCAAGCTTAATGCTAAGAAGACGAGGCCGCCTCCTGACGGGAGTCATTACGGAGATTTATTTGGTCGTCAGCCTGGTCCTCATACAGGCGCATCATCTTCTTCGGCTCCCGGTTCTTCGATTCCGGATGACGTTGGTCCGGAGTCTCAGTTTTCTCAAAGAGTTTCTCCGGTTTGATCCACCACCTCCTCCTCCACCTCCTCTTCCTCCTCCACCGGCCGCCGGGGTTCATCCCGATTTGGAGGTGCCGCCAAACGCTCCATTTGCGCTGTACACTGTCGAGGATATTATGGCAGCGCCAGACAGAGAAGGGTTACTTGAGTTAGATCCTCTCCGACGGGACGGCCACAACATATTTTGGTATGTTTCATTTTTTAAAAATGTTTTTTAATTTATTTCTTAATTAACCAAAATTAAAATATTTAATTAATATTTTTATTTTGTTTTTGGTTCAGGTTTAATGTTGACGGGTGTGTCGTTCAGATCGTCACCGATTGTATCAAGGGATACTTTCCCGATCTAGCTCCAAACTGGAAAAAGACGGCCAGCCACACCAAAAAGACGTGGTTCAAATCGTTCGCCGTAAGTCATTAATAAACTTAATTAATTTTTAATTATTTAAAATTTTTAATATTATTGGACTAATTAATCTAATATTTTCTTGTTACATCAGAAGTATCGTTGATCCATAGGGATTCACCAGCGGGTGAAGAATGAGTTTGAGGCGAAGGCAAAAGCGTGATTTCTCGACATGGTCTACAACTGGAAGGGTGATTTTCAGGTGGATTTATAAATTTTATATAGTTTATATCCTTGACTTCAAATAATTTCAAAAATATTTTTTTTCCAGGTGGATGGTTACGAGGAGGGGAAACCCGATTGCCTCACATTTGCGGTGTGGGATGGCCTCATCAGATATTGGGGGTTGCCGGACTCGATCAGGACCTCCCACACAAACTCCGAAAACCGCATGACAAGAGATGATCATAGCAACACGAAGATGCTTCACACCTGGGGTCAAAAACCTCATGCGGGAATCCGTCTAAACATGGTAAATTAATATTTTAATAACTAATTAATATATTTTTAATATATTTGTATATTACTATTTAATATTTAATTTTAAAAATTATTTTAAAGCTAAAGAGACAGGAGTACTTTCATCTCTGAAAGACCTTTACGAGAGGACTCACCAGAACAAGGCTAGACATTTTGTAGATCCTAGACCCGAGCGGATCTACAACGAGGTTGTTTCTCGGGTTGACCACCGCCAGACCCAGTTGACTCAGCAGTCTGGGACACCCGTCATATTATTCACTCCTGAAGTGGATAAGATTTACGAGGAGGTAAGCAATTTGTTTTCTTATTAATTTTTATTACTTATTTAATTTATTTTTAACGTTATTAATTTTTTTATTTAAAGGTTGCCCCTAGGAAAAAGGAACGTATCGTCAGGATTGGTTCCGTTAATGATGTCCCCACAGCGACATCGTCGTATGCTCAGGAACAGCACGATGTCACTACTCAGCTGCGCTCAGAGTTGCATGCGACGCAAGCTCACGTGAGTTCTTTCTCCGATATCCTGGACGTTTTGGCGGTTGGAAACCCGCAATTGGCGGAGATGTTGCGTGTCAGACGGGAAAACGGAGGGCTTCCAACCCAACAACATCCACTGTCACAGTCACAACCGACGACCAACATGGATTAGGAGGAGTTGGCGAGCCGGGATGACGACTTCGTTCGTCAGTTTAACGATCACCATCCGTAGTTTAGTTTTTTTTCTCTTTAATTGTATATATTATGAATTTAAAACTTAAATATTTAGTTATTTATAAATTATTTAGTTATTTCTTTTTATTTATAATTTGGATTTTAATTTATTAAAAAATATTATTTATATTTATTTTATTTATTATTTTTTAAACAGAAAAAACATTTCGAAGTAAATTTCTATTAAAGCATTACAACTCTCTTACGAGGAAATGTTTTACCACGACTTTACGAGGACTTATTTTCGAGGCCTTTACGAGGAAAGCTGTACGAGGACTTTACGAGGAAATGAGTATCCACACTTTTACGAGGAAAATTTTCCTCGTACTTATACTAGGAAATTACGAGAAAAAAGGTTTTACGATGAACGTGTTACGACAAGACGCGTTTCCTAGTAATTTCCTAGTACATGCCCCTTTACTAAGAAATTATGAGAAAAAGTCGTCCTACCAAAACTTGTGTTTTCTTGTAGTGAACCCTCCTTAACCCTTTTAAGCTCTAACTCTATCTTTATTGAACCAAAAGACCATCCCACTTTCAAGTTCCTTTATCTCATTTCCTCTGCAAAATGGTAAACTTGTTTCGCATGTGTTTTTATTAATTCTTCTGATCAGAAGCATAGCTGGACATTTTCTCTCATCACCCCTTCATTAGAGCTCTCCAAACTTGTTCTGAATATGGGCATTCAAAGAACAGGTGCTGCAAGGTCTCCAAAGGTTCCTGGCATACACACGATGCATCTGTATTCTCATTCCAACACTTCCTACTAGCCTCTGTTGAGAGCCTTCCATGCATCGCTATCCAGAAAATAAATGAAAACTTTGGTGTTGCATGCTTAAACCAAACAGCCTGGTACCAATAACAGTCTTGATACTTCTCCCTTATATTCAACCAGGTATCTCGCGTTTGAGAACTTTCCCTTGTACTTTCCTTTCCTATCTTTCTACATCAACCTATCTTCTTCTTGAACCAAGTTCACTTTGTAGCTTTCAATTTCAGCCTCCACCTTATTCAAAATTTGAAACCGATGATGATAGGAGTTTTTAGATTCATATTCAAATGTTATAGTATAAAAGATGTCAAACCATTTCTAAGCAATCATAAACCAATGGGATTACAAGACAAAGCTTAATCTAAGTGCTATCAATATTAAGATGCTTTTTAAAGTAAGAGAATACTAAATAAGCAATAAAGATCAAAGCTTTCTTTCAAAATGAGAAGGTAGAACTCATGGGATAAGGGAATTGATCTTGGGTAATTAAGTTCAATCTAAAGGTGTAAGTTTTTCAATAAATCTATCAACCTTAGGCCTAGACACAATCCTAAACAAACTCTATCCCTAGATGAATGTTCATTTGCAAAGATAACTCAAACATCTAATCTCTTAGGTTGAATGTTATCTAAACAATCATTAAAATCAAGTCTACTAGCCATCCCAACACCTCTAGCAACAAATCTCTTTGGTAAAGAATGTTAGAAGCGTTGGAGAGTTGGTTCAGGTATTTCATCAAACACATTGTGGGCTTGAAATACCTAAAGCTCAATTCTAGAGAGGCCAACTCTAAAATAGCATTAAATTCACTCTACAAGCAAGGAACAAGATGGATCTATACTCAAACACCTTAGATCTACCTTAATCACCCTTTGATCTCCCTAACCCATGAATCCAAAGATGACTACTCACTAATCACCATGATCACACTTAAACCTATGAAGGATTTAAGGTAAATCATGATTAGAAAGCAATGAAACACTTAATAAATCTCAAGAACACAAGATAAAAGATGAAACTTAGATTAAAGGAATAAACTTTCACCAAAGTATCAAGTGTTTAGGAGAGAAGACAAGATAATCCTAAGGATTAGGTCTAAATTGTATTTATAGTAGCTTAAAACTTAAACCGGGTCAACCCGACAAACCCGGGTTTGACCAAAACAACTAATGGAAAGTTGATCTTATGGTGATCCCGCGGACTGGCCCTGGCCGTGTGCAGAGGCCGCTTGATCGGGCTAGGAGAAGACGCGGGCTGCTCGTACCCGCGTGTGGAGGCCGCGGCTGATGGTTGAAGAGGATGGGTTCTCGGGCCGTAATACGCGGCCTGGTTCTGGCCGCGGTGCATGACCGCGTGAAATGGCGTGGACGAGACACGGACTGCTGCACACCCGCGTGACGTGCCCGCGTGATGTGGTCGAGGAGAGGGGGTTCTCGGGGTGAAATGCGCGGGCTTGGTGCTGGCCGCGGTACATGGCCGCGTGGACTGGTTCAAACAATGTGAGTTTCATCTTCTTTCTCTTGACTAACCCCTCTAATCTCCAACCTAAGCTTCTCCATACCTGAAATACCACACATGCATATGGTATGCACCTAAAGGGACTCTAAATGCAGCTAAAGTGATTTAAATGAGCATAAAAAAGATGATCCAAACTATGAAATGTGCAAGATATCAACTCCCCCAAACTTGCTCTTTACTTGTCCTCAAGTGAACATTCAAGAACTTGTAGGTTCTAAAGGGATTGTTCTAAAGGATTTTAGAGCTTTCAAACTTCATTCTTCTCTTTTTTTTTATCCCTAGTGGTTTTCTTTTCTTTTTCTCACTCTTTTCACTCTTTTCTTTTCACCTCTCATTCTCAAGATCATAATCCAACTTATAAACCCAAATACCATCCTAAGTGCTAGCCAAAATGAGGTCG
>CAKOAT010174488.1:21589-41843 GCA_932364175.1 Eruca vesicaria subsp. sativa
TTTGCAAGAATATTTAAGTTCATTCACTTCAAGTTCAGTTTGGAGTTGGCTACAAGAACAATGTTAATCTGAAGCAAGCAAACAAGTTTTCAAGAAGAGTTTTCAAGGCTCGAAGCGTGCAAGGTTTTCAAGAGATGTCTAAGCTATTTGATATGTTTAACTAGGGTGTTACTTTGAGCCTTAGACATGTTTCCTTACGGGGTACTTTAAAAGCATTGTTCCCAATGCACATGAATGCAACCTACATGCTCTAGACTCAACTAAAAGAAAAAAAAAATGATGCAACTACATGATTCTTTTTGTTGTTTTTGAAATTTTTTTAATTTAATTTTTTTTTTGGATTTTCTATGCAAATAGATATTGCAACCAAATAAAATAAAATGTAACTACATGATTCTTTTTGTTGTTTTTGAAATTTTTTAATTTTTTTGGATTTTCTATGCAAATAAATATCTACAATGCAAGACTCTTAAATGAAACAAAACAAGAAAAAGCATTAGAAACTTGATCTCTCCCCCAAACTTGAATCACACAGTCTCATGTGTGACTTGGAATGGAAGAGAAACCGAAAATAAAGAAAGGAAAAATAGGAAGAGATGAAACATGGTATATACAATGAAAGGGAGGAGGTGTGGTACCTCATGGCTCGGTGGAACCGAGCTGCTCATCTGTGTCGGATGTAGGGACAAAGGGTGACTCATTGTCAGTGTCCGGGGAAGGAGGTGAAGGAGCAGGGCGCCTGTGGCGTCTGTTTCTGCGCGCACGCGGCTGTTGAGCTGAAGGCGCCTCATAGTAGTCCTGAGTGGCAACAATGCCTCCGTGATCCTGGACCGAGCCACTCACATCAACCTGCATGTCCTCCTGTATCTCCTCCGCGCTTGCTTCAGAGGTGAGGGACTTCCGTGAGCTCAAGGTCAATTTCTTCAGTTTTCCCGCTAAGTAGTTGACCGACTTCACCAGCTTTGCAATGACCCTATCTTGGTACTTCTGACCACGCTGAAGCGTTCTTATCTGAATGTGAGCATCACGTAGTGGACCTTCGGGGAGAGGTACCGTAGTGGTCTCAAAGTAATAACGGGTACTGCCATAAACTGGGCTCGGGGGAGACTTCTCATTATCCTCTTCTTGAGAGGAACTATCAATTGCTTGATCCTTCTTCCTTGAAATCTTTAAGGGTATACCTTGTGTGGCTGGTACATAAAGTGCAGAAGTAGGAGGGTTGAATGTGAGGCTGGTATCATCTCTCAAATCAGTGGAAGCTGGACATGGGAGAAGTACCTTGCGAATTTCTGTCCTAGAGTTGCTCTTGTAGCAATAGATGTACTTCCCATCAAGGATCCCTTCTAAGAAACCAGTCCGGTCCAAATGTATCTCATCCATCACATCAAACTCAATCTCATCCCCAACCAATGGAACATGCATTGCTTCAAGTAGAGGTGTGATGAAGCCCAAGACGAATAACTTTGGTCTCTTGTCCCCTGTTGTCCAGGCCCACTTCTTATAGTAAAGAAGTCGCTGAACAAAGATTCCAACAGTCCCCGGTAGATTTTCCACGCGACCTTGTCGATACTTATGGGTGAGTGTTCTAATCCCAACTACAAGGAATTGTAACTCATCTAACACAATCCTGGACACTTCCTTCCTTCCATACAAGGTACTTGCCAACAGCTTATGAACATAGCACATGGCAGGATGGAGGATGTCCGCTGATTTAATCTTAGTGATATTATACTCACCAACTCCAATTCCCCCCCCCCCCCAAAACTTCTCAAGTTCACCGGAAACTTATCAAACTGATACCTCCTTCTGTCTTGAAGTCCCATCACACGCGCAATCTCAGAAAATCCCATTTTGTATAGTTTCCTATCCACCTTGAAAGTAATGAAGCCATGGCCCTCCTTGTCATGTAGCTCAAGAGAAATGTGAAAGGTGGCTTCAAGGGCTGCTAGGAACTGACAAGCTGGCTCTGGGTAGCTTCTTTGGCATGTAGACAACATTTTCCACATCCCCATGTTTTTAAGAAGAAGCTTCACATCTGGAAAAATCCCCATCTTATCAATCATTTCCTCATCAACGAAGAGAGAAGGTACATGCTCCATTGCTTCAAGCTTCTTGGTTATTGCTGTAGCTGAAGGAGCCTTTGTAGTGGTTGCCTTCTTGGTTGGTCTCTTTCGCTTCTTGGCTTGAACCTGGTCCTCACTTCCAGTAGAGTTATTATCAGCCTCCTCAGTTTCAGCAACCACACTCTTTCCCTTATCTTCTTTGTTTTTCTTCTCTTGAGCTGAAGCACGCATTGCTCTTGAGGTACCAGCACTTTCCTCATTCAAAGTACCCTTCTTTGGTACACTAGACTGCTTTGCTATATCACCTTTTCTTCTCCCCATTGCCTACAATAAAAATCTCAAGGTTGTGTGAGAATAATTTTAAATAATCTCAAAATTATGATGAAGTTTAACAATGATGAAAGACAAGCTTTTATATTCTATCCAGCACCTTAAACTATTAAGAAACAATTCCAAACAAGCTTATCACAATTATTAACACCAATGACAAATTGTAAAAATTGCCTAGAGTGAATTTTGCAAAATAAGAACAAATTGTGAAACAAAGCTTGCTCAAAATAAATAGTCTCATTCAATTCATCATAATCACACCTTATAACACTCAATCAAACTATCAATTTCAAGTTCCCCCAATTTTCAAAAATTTCAAATTCTCAAGAACCTTAATTTTGAAAAATTTCAATTCAAGACATTCAAGAGTGAAATTGACATGGGTCTCAACAAATAAACATCCTATGATGAGTTTATGACTATTAGAAACCTATGTTGAGTAAGAAATTTGAGTTTTATGAAATTCCAAATTTCACTTGAAAATCTCAAACTTTAAGAAATACCTTGAATTGAGAAACCAATGGAAGAGATGATAGGAATATGAGTCTCTAGAGCACAAGAAATCCTTTTAATATTTAATAAAACTTTGGGAATAGTAATTGAAAGAGGTGAGTTTTTGTGCTTGAGAGAGATGAGAGCAATGGGTTTTGGTGAAGAAGAAGAGATGAGAGGGGAAGGGTTTTTTTTTTCGTGGGTTAGGGGGGAATTAGGGCTGGTCGGATTCGGTTTAGGGGTGATTGGAGATTGGTTCACTTAGATTAAACCGTAGAGGGGAGGATTTACTTACCTGGGCGCGGGCTGCAGTTACCCGCGGGACAAGGCCGCGTGTTCTGGTCGATGAAAAGGCCACTCTCGGGCTCGAAAACGCGGACAGGGCTTAACCCGCGGGAATGGTCCGCGTAAAAAGCTAGGCGAGAACGCGGACTGTTCTACGCCGCGTGTCCAGGCCGCGCAAAATGTCGAGCAAAACCCGGGTCTCGGGATGAATTACGCGGGCTCCTAGTTGGCCGCGTGGCTTTGCCGCGTGATTTGGCACGGAGAAAACGCGGGTCGGACAGGACCGCGTATAACGTCCGCGGAGTTAGCCCATCACGGGACCCGTCTCGAGCCACAAAACGCGGACCTCGCGGGACTTGTCTCGCCATTTGTTACTTAAACCTGCAATCCAAAGATAAAGAAACAACTAACAAGAAATATCTGAAAATATGTACAAGGATAAACATGGGACTTCCTCCCAAGTGAGCTTGTTTTAAGTCTCTAGCTTGACTTCTTTTGTTTAAGGCTAGGCAGAAACGGGATCGGAGAGCGGAACCGAGATTCCTTCCTCCTCTGTTGTAGTTCCCATGTAGAGCTTCACTCTTTGCTCATTAACTGTGAAGTCTTCTCCATTCCTATTCCATAGCACAATTGCTCCATATGGCCTCACTTCCTTGATCTTAAAAGGTCCGGACCATCTTGATTTGAGCTTCCCGGGAAACAACTTCAGCCTAGAGTTGTAGAGAAGAACGTGATCTCCAGCTTTGAACTCTCTCTTCAGGATGTGCTTGTCATGAAAAGCTTTGGTTTTCTCCTTGTAGATCCTTGAGTTCTCAAAAGCATCCATCCTTATCTCATCAAGCTCATGTAGCTGAAACAGTCTTTTCTCCTTGGCACTCTTAATATCAAGGTTTAGCAACTTCACAGCCTAAAGAGCCTTATACTCAAGTTCAACAGGTAGATGGCAAGCTTTCCCATACAATAGGTTGAAGGGGGTGGTGCCTAAAGGAGTCTTGTAAGCTGTTCTATATGCCCAAAGTGCATCATCAAGCTTGTTAGACCAATCTTTCCTTGTAGTGCCAACAATCTTCTCCAAAATAGACTTGATCTCCCTGTTAGATATCTCAACTTGACCACTTGTTTGAGGATGGTAAGGTGTTGCTACCTTATGCTTCACACCATTCTTCTTGAGAAGTCCTTCAAGTAATTTGTTGATGAAGTGTGAACCTCCATCACTGATTACAGCTTTTGGGACTCCAAACCTTGGGAAGATAACATTCTTAAACATTTTGATCACCACCTTAGCATCATTGGTGGGGCTTGCTACTGCTTCCACCCACTTAGACACATAGTCAACAGCCACTAGTATGAACTTGTTACCAAATGATGATGGAAAAGGTCTCATGAAGTCAATGCCCCACACATCAAACACCTCCACTTCAAGGATTGGATTATGAGGCATTTCATTCCTCTTGGTAATGTTCCCTCTCCTTTGACATGAGTCACATCTTGAAATGAAGTCTTGAGTGTCTTTGAACATGTGAGGCCACCAGAACCCAGCTTGTAAAACCTTTGCAACAGTCTTGAAGGTGGCAAAATGGCCCCCATAGGTTGAGCCATGGCATTGCGTTAGGATTCCATCTACTTCTTCATTAGCAATCACTCTCCTATAAAGCTGATCCTTGCAAAGAATGTAGAGGTAAGGTTCATCCGAATAGTACCTCTTCACCTCCTTGTAAAACTTCTTCTTGGCATATCCCGGAAGGTCTAATGGCTCCTTTCCAGTAGCTAGATAATTAACCAAGTCAGCATACCAAGGTTCTTTTTCACTAACTGCCTTGACTTCCTCGAGCTTCTTCCCGGTCTCACAAACTGTTATCACTGATTCAATTGCCATTATCTGCTCTTCTGGTAATCCCTCATCAATGGGGATACCACACTCCACTCTCATTCTGGAGAGATGATCAGCTACTCCATTCTCAACTCCTGGCCTATCCTTGATCTCAAGATCAAATTCCTGCAACAGCAAAATCCATCTCAACAGTCTCGGTTTTGCATCCTTCTTAACCAAAAGATGTCTCAATGCAGCATGATCAGTGTAGACTATGATCTTAGACCCAACCAAGTAGCTTCTGAACTTTTCAAATGAAAATACTATGGCAAGAAGCTCCTTTTCAGTTGTAGAATACTTCACTTGAGCATCATCTAGAATCCTACTAGCATAGTATATCACATGAGTCTTCTTGTCTTTCTTTTGACCTAAAACAGCCCCCACAGCATAGTCACTAGCATCACACATGATCTCAAAAGGAAGGTTCCAGTCTGGTGGTTGAACAATAGGAGCACTAATGAGCTCACTCTTCAGCTTCTTAAAGGCTTCAAGGCACTCTGCATCAAAACTAAAGGCAGCTTCCTTGCACAACAACTTGGTTAATGGTCTAGCAATCTGAGAGAAAGCCTTGATGAACCTTCTATAGAACCCAGCATGACCAAGGAAACTCCTAATGTCTTTGACTGTCTTTGGTGGAGCCAACCCAACCATCACATCAATCTTGGCTTTGTCTATCTCAATACCCTTCTCTGAGATCTTGTGCCCCAATACAATCCCTTCATTCACCATGAAATGGCACTTCTCTCAGTTAAGAACGAGGTTTGTATCTTCGCATCGCTGTAAGACCCTGCATATATTTGACAAACAAGCAGAGAAGGAAGATCCGTACACCGATAAATCATCCATGAATACCTCCACTACATCCTCAATTAGGTCAGAGAAGATTGACATCATGCACCTTTGAAAGGTAGCTGGAGCATTACACAACCCGAATGGCATCCTTCGATAAGCGAAGGTACCATAAGGGCATGTGAAAGTTGTCTTCTCTTGATCATTTGGATGTATGGGGATTTGGAAGAATCCCGAGTACCCGTNCCTCCACTACATCCTCAATTAGGTCAGAGAAGATTGACATCATGCACCTTTGAAAGGTAGCTGGAGCATTACACAACCCGAATGGCATCCTTCGATAAGCGAAGGTACCATAAGGGCATGTGAAAGTTGTCTTCTCTTGATCATTTGGATGTATGGGGATTTGGAAGAATCCCGAGTACCCGTCAAGAAAACAGTAATAGGGATGGTTTGCAAGTCTCTCTAGCATTTGATCAATGGAAGGTAAAGGGAAATGATCTTTTCTAGAGGCTGAGTTAAGTTTTCGGTAATCAATACACATCCTATGGCCTGTTATGGTTCTAGTTGGTATTAATTCATCCTTATCATTCTTAATGACGGTGATACCACCTTTTTTTGGGACAACATGCACAGGAGATACCCATTTACTATCAGAAATTGGGTATATAACACCAGCATCTAAGAGTTTGAGAATCTCTTTCTTTATAACATCTTTCAAGTTGGGATTCAACCTTCTTTGATGTTCAATAGAAGTCATAGATTCATCCTCAATATGTATCCTATGCATGCACAAAGAAGGTGATATCCCTTTGATATCTTCAAGTGAGTAGCCAATTGCTTTTCTATACTTTTTAAGTTCAGTTAAAAGCTTAGACAATTAATTTTCATTGAGAAGGCTACTCACTATAACAGGGTAAGTGTTGTTAGAGCCAAGAAAGGCGTACCTTAAACCAGGGGGAAGAGGTTTAAGCTCCACTTTAGGTGCCTTGAGCTCACTCCAATCATCTTGCTGGTTGTCTTCTTGTTGAGTGGCTGAGGCTACATGATGTACCACTTGTGGCAGTTCCTCAAACTGATCTTTACCAACAATTGGCTTGTGTGAATCTAGCATCCTTGTGTAGACAGCACTCTCCTTGTTCTCTATCTCTTGAACTTCTCCATCTATTGTCAAAGCATGCTGGAGAGGATCTTCAAGGGCTAACTCCTCAAGAAGCTCATCAGCTAGAGCATCCATTTCTTCTATGTAGAAAGCTTGACTCTGAATGGTTGGCCTTTTCATCACCTCTTTGATGTCAAAGTGGAGGATGTTCTCTTTTCCAAGATGAAGATCAATCCTCCCTTCTCTAACATTCACAATAGCTCCAGCAGTGGCAAGGAATGGCCTTCCAAGAATCAAAGGATCTTTTGCTTCCTCTCCCATCTCTAACACAACAAAATCAGTAGGGATCTCACGGTTACCAACCATCAAGGGGAGATCTTCTAGGATACCAACAGGGTATTTTACTGATCTATCAGCTAGCACCAAGGAGAGTCTACACTTCTTATACTGAGTGAACCCAAGCTTCTTTGCAACAGACAAAGGCATGAGGCTGACACTAGCTCCAAGGTCACATAAGCACTTCTCAAACATCATGGGTCCAAGAGTACAAGGAAGGTTAAAGCATCCTGGATCCTCAAGCTTTTTGGGGACATCTAACCTCTGAATGATTGCACTACATTCATGAGTAAGGATCATCATACCCTCCATCTCTTTCTTCTTTGCAGCTACAACATCCTTCAAGAACTTACTGTATTGAGGTACAAGCATGAAAGCATCAGTGATGGGCATAGTAACCTGAACTTCACTCATTTGCTTGTCAAAGAGAGCCTTATACTTCTCTAGCAACTGCCTTTTAAATCTTCCAGGGAATGGTAGCTTTGGCTCATAGGGTGGAGGATTAAAAGAGGTTTCTTTTGTTGGAGTAACAACTTCACCATCTTGAACTGTTCTCTTCTCTTCTCCAATTTTTCCTTTACCCTTAGCTTCTACTATCTTCTCCAAGATTTCATCATTTACTTGCTCATCTACAATCACCACATCATCATCTATGTTGATGGCAACCTCCCCACCTTGTTTCTCACCATCCTTGGTGAGAGCTCNTTTACCCTTAGCTTCTACTATCTTCTCCAAGATTTCATCATTTACTTGCTCATCTACAATCACCACATCATCATCTATGTTGATGGCAACCTCCCCACCTTGTTTCTCACCATCCTTGGTGAGAGCTCTAGTAGGTAACTCTTTACCACTTCGAAGAGTAATTGCTTTCATTGACTCCTTGGGATTTTGCTCAGATTTTCCAGGAAGAGATCCTTGTTGTCTACTAGATTGAGAACTCATTGAGGCAAACTGATTCTCAAGAGCCTTGAACTTGTTGTTGAGATCATTGTAGCTTCCATCAATCTTGGCATGCAAATTGTTCAGCTCATATCCTACATGCTTCTCACTCCTAGTTTGAGACTCCAAGATTTGCTTCAACATAGCCTCAATACTACTCTCTTGTGGAGTAGAAGTGGATGATCCGGAGGGGTAACCTTGGTTTTGTTGGAATCCTCCTTGCTGAGTGTTCTGCTTTTGTTGAAACCCTCCTTGCTGGTTGTTAGAGTAGGACCTCTGTTGGTAGTTGTTGTACTGAAAATTTGGTTCCTTCTTGTACCAAGTACCATTGTTGTTAATGAAGCACAACTCCTCATGTCCTTCTATACCATCAACCTCATTAACCACAGCATTCCCTCCTTTGCTCTGCTCACCAACAAAGTTAACTTTCTCTTACTTAGAGAAGAACTTGGTAAGGAAAGCCTTCTTGCAAGCATCCCAAGTTTCAATAGAATCTCTTGAAAGACTTCTCTCCCAAATTTGGGCTTTGTCTCCTAAAGAGAAAGGAAACAACCTCAGCTTGAAGACATCTTCAAAGACTCCATTGATCTTGGTGGTGCTACACAGCTGGTCAAAGTTATGCAAATGATCAAGAGGATCCTCCAGGGCAAGACCATGGTACTTGTTTTGTTGGATCATGTTGATGAGGCTGGACTTGATCTCAAAGTTGTTATTTGCCACAGCTGGAACCCTAATACCAGCTCTTTGACCATTGATGTTAGGCTGATCATGAGTACCAATGGTCCTTGCTTGGCGCTGTGGGTGTTGTGGCCTTAGGTTGTCAGCTCCTAGACCTACACCCTCTTCATCTTGAGGCTGCTGGTGACGTTGTTCCATCACTAACCCCAATCTGTGTAAATGAGCATGTTGCTCTTCTTCCCCTCGCCTCTTTGTTATCTCCCTTTCAAAAGCTCTGATGTCCTCAACTCTTGGCACTAGACTTGATGAGCCTTGGCTCCCTAAGTTCATACACCTGAGATTCAAAGGAAAATGAAGAAGGAGAATCAGTAACAAAGTAAAAGAAAAATGACTTAGTCTCAAGCAAGTGACTAAATATCAATGTTACAATCAACTTAGAATTTGGCAACGACGCCAATTTGATGATAGGAGTTTTTAGATTCCTATTCAAATGTTATAGTATAAAAGATGTCAAACCAATTCTAAACAATCATAAACCAATGGGATTACAAGATAAAGCTTAATCTAAGTGCTATCAATATTAAGATGGTTTTTAAAGTAAGAGAATACTAAATAAGCAATAAAGATCAAAGCTTTCTTTCAAAATGAGAAGGTAGAACTCATGGGATAAGGGAATTGATCTTGGGTAATTAAGTTCAATCTAAAGGTGTAAGCTTTTCAATCAATCTATCAACCTTAGGCCTGGACACAATCCTAAACAAACTATATCCCTAGATGAATGATCATTTGCAAAGATAACTCAAACATCTAATCTCTTAGGTTGAATGTTATCTAAACAATCATTAAAATCAAGTCTACTAGCCATCCCAACACCTCTAGCAACAAATCTCTTTGGTAAAGAATGTTAGAAGCGTTGGAGAGTTGGTTCAGGTATTTCATCAAACACATTGTGGGCTTGAAATACCTAAAGCTCAATTCTAGAGAGGCCAACTCTAAAATAGCATTAAATTCACTCTACAAGCAAAGAACAAGATGGATCTATACTCAAACACCTTAGATCTACCTTAATCACCCTTTGATCTCCCTAACCCATGAATCCAAAGATGACTACTCACTAATCACCATGATCACACTTAAACCCATGAAGGATTTAAGGTAAATCATGATTAGAAAGCAATGAAACACTTAATAAATCTCAAGAACACAAGATAAAAGATGAAACTTAGATTAAAGGAATAAACTTTCACAAAAGTATCAAGTGTTTAGGAGAGAAAACAAGATAATCCTAAGGATTAGGTCTAAATTGTATTTATAGTAGCTTAAAACTTAAACCGGGTCAACCCGACAAACCCGGGTTTGACCAAAACAACTAATGGAAAGTTGATCTTATGGTGATCCCGCGGACTGGCCCTGGCCGTGTGCAGAGGCCGCTTGATCGGGCTAGGAGAAGACGCGGGCTGCTCGTACCCGCGTGTGGAGGCCGCGGCTGATGGTCGAAGAGGATGGGTTCTCGGGCCGTAATACGCGGCCTGGTTCTGGCCGCGGAGAATGACCGCGTGAAATGGCGTGGACGAGACACGGACTGCTGCACACCCGCGTGACGTGCCCGCGTGATGTGGTCGAGGAGAGGGGGTTCTCGGGGTGAAATGCGCGGGCTTGGTGCTGGCCGCGGTACATGGCCGCGTGGACTGGTTCAAACAATGTGAGTTTCATCTTCTTTCTCTTGACTAACCCCTCTAATCTCCAACCTAAGCTTCTCCATACCTGAAATACCACACATGCATATGGTATGCACCTAAAGGGACTCTAAATGCAGCTAAAGTGATTTAAATGAGCATAAAAAAGATGATCCAAACTATGAAATGTGCAAGATATCAACCGATGATGCCTTCTTTTATGATTTCTGCTATCATATACCATAACCATAATTGGGATTTCAATATTCATATAGCCTATGTCACCTAGAACCTCCTTCAAGTAACCTAAAGATGACCAGTACTTTTTATACCAAAAAGAAGCTTTTTTACCATCTTTAACTTCAACGCTGTACAATACTCTTGCAATCTCTCGATATTTAAGAACTTTCCTCCATATTCAAGAGCCAGATTGAGTATTTTCTTTCACCATCCAAATATAGCCTTTCCTAATAAGGTAAGCTTTCACCCAATTCACCCACAGAGAATGAGATGATAAGATTCTCCAGATCAACTTCAAATAGCTCACCAAGTTTACCTCATTCAAAGGTCTAATTCCCAAACTTCCTTCTTGCTTTGTCTCGCATATATCTGTCCAGGCTATCTTGGCTTTCATTCCATTCAGGTCAGGACCTGACCAGAGAACCAGAGAAATGCAGAGCAAAGTCGTTTTATATCGTTAATACAACCACTAGGGAGACAAAATGTAGCTATCCAGAAATTTGCCAAGCTTATCACTGAATTTCTTAGCTGTAATCTAACGGCATAAGATAAATTTTTCCCCTCCAAGAACTCCTTCTCTTCCTGATCTTCTCTATCAGTGGAAGATAATCTGTTATGGTCATGTTTTTTCGTCATGAGAGGGAGTCCCAGATAACAAACCGGCAAGTCTCCTGTAGCAAACTGAAAATCTTCTAAAATCTCAGCTTCCCTCTGAACCGTGTTTCCAGCCGTAAACAGAACTGACTTCTCCAAACTAATCTTCAATCCACTCATCTTATCAAACTCTTCAAACACGTTAAGATCCATTCTATAGATTTCTTAGTTCCATCCGCAAAAATCATCAAATCGTCAACAAAACACAGATGAGTAAGATCAATATTCTTACATTTTAGATGATATCCAATTGCTCCCTTTTTTGCTGCTTCATCAATCATATTAGATAGGGAGTTCATGCATACAACAAACAAGTACGGAGACAGTGAACAGCCCTGCCTTAGACCTCTTTTACTCTGGAAGTACTTTGCTAATTCACTGTTAACTTGCACAGAAAAGGATGCAGAGGTTAAAAAATAGAGATCCACTTGATGAACTTCTCCGGTATTCCCAGTGCTTCCAATGTGTTTAGAAGAAACGTCCATTGCATAGAATCGAAAGCTTTAGAAATATCTATTTGCATAGCACAGCAAGCAGAGATTGAATCCTTGTGATAATCCATTACTAACTCAGTTGCTAGCAAGACATTTTCCATTAGTAAACAACCCTTTATAAACTCAGACTGATTCAGAGCAATATACTTTGGGAGGATGCCTTTTAATCTATTAGCAATGATTTTAGATATTACCTTATAGAGCACATTGCAGCAAAAAATGGGTCTATAGTCTTTCATCATCTTTACTTCGTCCTTCTTTGGTATGAGGGCCAGAATTGTAGAGTTAAGGCCCTTAGGTAGAAAACCTTTAATGAAGAAGGATTGAATGGCCACCGTAATGTCTCCTCTGATAATCTCCCATGCCCCCTTAAAAAACTCTGTTGTATAACCATCTGGCCTTGGTGACTTATTCTCAGGCATCTTAAAAATAACCTTCTTGATCTCTTTCTTAGAAACTTCTCTTTCGAGTTTGGCACAATCCTCAACACTGCGTTGGAAACCCAATAACTCTTTTAGTCTCTCCACAGTAACTCCTTCGAAGTCATGAGGTTGGAACTCCATAAACTCTTTGAAAAAAATTCCCAGCTTCATCTTTAATCTCTCCTCTGTTTTTGCAATAGATCCATCCACACGCTGAATTTCATGTATAGCATTTCTAACTTCTCTAATTGTTGCAGAACTGTGGAAAAACTTATTATTGCCATCTCCCACCTCTAGCCAATGAAATTTTGATTTCTTCTTTAAAAAATATTCTTCCAAATCTTCTTCTTGCATTGTAGATATATTTGTAGTATAGTGGTAAGTATTCCCGCCTGTCACGCGGATGATCCGGGTTTGATTCCCGGCAACGGCGCCAAATTTGATAAGGAATTTTAGATCCTAATTCAAATCAAAGTAGTGCTTGAGATTGTCAATCCAAATTCTATGTCATATTGAAGCAAAGAGATTACAAGTTAATGCTTAATCTAAATGCAACCAATTTAGTGAAGTGATATGATTCAAGCACAATACTAAATGCAACAAAGGAATAAGATTTCTTTCAGTAAGAGACAATAAAATCCATGTGGTTGGGTATTTGAGTTGGTGATCAAGTTTCAATCTAAAGGTGGCAAACTTACAATCAACGTGTATTCTTAAGCCTAAACAACTTAACTAAGCAAGTTCTAGGTCTAGACAAAGGCTCATTTGTTTAACCTAATCAAACACAAAGATCATTGGTTTTATTAATTCAGGCAATCATTAAGAATATGTTTAATAAATATCTAAACTTCTTAGATACAAAGGTCATTGGCTAAGAAGTCTTAGAGCTAAGTTAAGTTGACTCAGTCATTTCAACATACACCTTGTGAGCAGGAAATAACTAATGATCAATCCTAGAGTGATCAAGTGTAGAATAGCATTAAACACACTCAACTAGCAAGGAAACACTTAGATCTAACACTAAACACCTTAGATCTACACTTAATCACCCTAATCAACCTAACCCATGAATCGAAGATGGATCTACTCACTAATAAACATGATTACTCTTAAACCCATGATGGATCCAAGCTTAATCATGTTTAGGAAGAAAATAATCACTCAAGAACACAAGAGATAAGATGAAAATTATATTAAAGTAGCAAACTTTCACCTATGTGTTCTTGTTTTAGAAAAAGAATAAGATAAGTCTCATCATTAGGGTCTAAAATGTATTTATAGGGTTCTTAAAAAACCCTAAAGGGCTCAGTTAACAAGCTGAACATGCCCAACAAAACATGAAAAACGACTAAGGAAAGGCACTGGAGCGGGTCAGTCTGGTCGCTGCGCTACCCCGCACCAGGACGCGCTTGATATACAGTGGGTGCGTTGGGTCGCTTCCACATACCCGCTCTGACACTTCGAGTAGTCTACTTCGTGAATGTGTTCTATCCAGAGAGGGGTACCATGCTCGCTGCGCCTACCCGCTCCAAGAAACGCTTGATGTGGAGCGGCTCCCACATCTCGCTCTGTTTGGTCGCTCTGGAGCTCGTCTCGATTACAGCGTCCCTTGCAAGTCGCTCTGGTTAGCCTGTTATGACACTTGAGCGTGTTTGATGATCATTCTCAACTTTTCTTGAACCAAAATGACTTCAAACTCTCTCATAAGCTCCTTAAGGTACTCCAACACTTAATAAGGACAAATGAAAATGGATATGCAACCTAATGATGTCTATGTGCCATTCTAGGTACCAAATTAAGCAAGAAACGACTGATTAATTCAATGAAAATCACAAGACATCACCAACCTTTGCCATTTTTCATAAGCAGTGGTCTCTTCATGAATTGCAATAACAGTTGGATCCTCAAGAGTCTTCCCTTGTTTTTCACACAAATTTTGATAAGCTTCTCTCGCTCTTTTAGGCAAGTCACCCAATTTATCCTTACTCAAAGTTCTCAATGGTTGCTTTAGAGCTTTTTCAGCCACTTGGTGAGACGAAACATCGATGACGTTGAGTGATATAGAACCTCATGATCCCTCCACTGATCCTCTATGAGAGGTAAGAAATCTGGCATTTTTGCTATTGCATTAGTAAATTTGAAAGGCCTTTTCTTTTTCTTCTCCTCCACACCCATCTGAATTCTACATCTCAGATGATCTGAACACCCTCCTAACTTGTAAACACAATATGTTGGCGAGCAATGAATCCATTCCTAATTAACCAAAACTCTATCAAGCTTCTTGCAAATCAAACCCTACTCTCTTTTATTACACCAAGTAAACCGAGGTCCTTGATATCCCATATCAGTTAACTTACAATATCTTGCAATGTCTTGAAAATCCCTCATACCCACTGGTATTCTTGGACTATTTTCAAAACCTAAGTGTTCTTCTCCTTCTAAAAACTGGTTATAGTCCCCTATTAACATCCATATTTTATTCTTGAATATTGGAGCATCATAGTGACTCCTTATATCTTCCCATAAACTCTTTCGCTCCTCCATTGTGTTATGAGCATAAATAAAAGAGCAAAATAACTCATCTTTTCTCCCAGGTAACAACACCGAGCAAATTATAATTTGGTCAATTTTGTAGACTGGAGTCATCGTAACCGTAAGTCTCCATATTATCCACAGCCTTTCCAATCGATTATACTCATAATTTGACATAGAATTCCATCCTTTAAAAACATCTTCCAAAACTTTCCTGCTTTTTTCTCCTTCACACTCGTTTCAATTAAACATCCAAAAGAAATAGATTGATCCGTCACCCAATTCCTGACTACATCATGCTTAGTTGTTTTGTTGAAACCTCTAAGCATAATTCATAATTAATGTACTCATCATTAGCTAATCCAAAAATTATTCATTAAGAGTTTAAGTATGTCTCGGCACTTCTTGATTACAAATGATAAATTAGTTTTGTAAACTTTGAGGAGAAAAAAATAATAGATATACTCCTGTTTAAGAATTTATGAGAAAAATAGTTTACTTCAGAGGGTAAGATTAGTCACACATTGGATGTATGTTCCCAATTATTTAAGTTAGAATCATGTGGTGTGGTGTAGGATATGATGTTTTATAAACATGATTTACATGAAACCTAATATTTTTAACATCTAAACTAATCACATAATAGAAGTATAAGGTAGATTAGTGGATTGCTTTCCTTCATTGTTGCGGAAATCTTCATGAACGGTTTTGAAAAGGGAAGATCTAAAATTTTAAGTTGGAGTTAAGAGTTCTCTTTCCTTGCCTACAAACCTCTCCTTATATGTTTCTCTTCAGATTTTATGATACTTTAGGATATGGAAAAGACATCTATTTATGAATGGGGAGAGGGACCTAGCTTCCATGGCTAAATTTATTTTCACAATTTTTAGTTCAAAATTTTAAACAAAAACCCACTTCTAACCCTATTGCTTTAATGTATGAAATATATTTATAAGAGGTATGCCAAAATATTTTGATTTTACCTGATATTTTTGGAAATTATTCAAATAATTTGGGTTTTACATTTTCCATTTTTTCAAAAATATTATATTACAAAATTTCATCTTTTCTCAAATTTTTAACTAAAAACGTAAAAATACAGATTTTCTTGACAAGCCAAGTATTAATAGTTGAGATATTTCTGTTATACAAATTTATTTGTAAATATGTTACCAAACAATATAAATGCAACATATTCTATTGTTGTAACTGCTATGATTCTCAAATATTTTCTCCAAAACAAATGCCTTATAATAGATATCCTTTCATCTATAAATACTATAGTCTCAACCACAATAATTTAACACAAGAAAGAAAAAACTAATATGGCTTCCTCAAGGAATCACAATTTCATTTTCATGCCTATTTCATTTCTAATGATTATTGCCACAATACCATTAACATCTGCAGGACTATTGCCCTTCTCAGCAAAACATGTTGTGATTATCAACAAACTTGTGACGCGTGCAACATTGATTGTGCATTGCAAAAACAAAGGAGAAGACAAGGGAGTAATTTCCCTCGGTCCTGGAGATAGTTTCGATTTCAGGTTCCGTGTTAACCTTCGCAAAACAACTGTATATACTTGCAGTTTTGCTTGGCCTGGAAATACAGCGACATTCGATATTTTTAGAGCTGATAGAGATGATAATCCAAAAAGCAAAGTTGGAGTTTGCAGTGAATGTATTTGGAGCATCTACGAGCCGGCACCATGTAGAGATAGACGTGATGGAGGCCAACCCAACTGTTTCCAATGGGATGGCTTCCCATAATATTTGATAGCCTCCTCTTATTTGAGTTTTGTTGTATAACAATTTAAAATTAATAAAAACAATCTTGTGTTTCTGAAACAATTTTCGTAATTTATCACTGTCTTATATGCTTAGATACACCTTTTTCTAATAAATGTTAAACTAGAGCTTGACCAGCACGACCGTGCGGATATTCGTTTTCACTTTTATGTATATATATATATATATATATATACATATATTTATATATATATAATTTTCTATTATTTTCAAATACCTAAATTTTATATTTTCTTTGTTTTGTTCAACTAATTATTCAAACTAACATGTATTATTGTTTCTTATATATATATATATATATATATATATATATATATATATATATATTGTTGGGTTTTTGTTTAATTATTTGACAAACTAATAAGGCAAAGTTCCAAAATTTTGAAAATTGTTTTATGTTTCCTCTTCTATTATTACAACTAATAAATGGATCTAATTTCAATTTATAGTAAGAAAATAATTATTGTTTAGTCATTTTTTTCTATTTTTATGATATTTTAAAATATTCATATACAATAATCTTTAAGAATTTAATATTAGATATTTATAGAAAAGATAAGATAAAAAATTGAATATTAAATCAATTTTGATTTTTTAATATGTTACATTTTAAGGTATATTTTTATAAAATAAGTTCTTTATGTAATGTAATTAAAATATAAATTTAAATTGGGAGTTACATAATATAGAAATCTTCTTATCTATTAAAAAATATAAACATCTTATAAATTGGTCAATATATTATGTCAATATCATATGGAACATTACTAATTAGTAATTAAATTATCTTGTTCTCAAAATTCAAAATTATAAAAACTTATTTTTTTCTTAAGAAAAAAACATATGTACGTTTCTAAATCTAGCAAAGACTTTAACATTTTTTTATTGTCGAACATTTTTTTCTGCCTATATTATAAGTGTATAAATTTGATCATAAACATTTTAGATATATGATTTGGATTTTAATTCTATATACAATGTAATTCTACAATTTTATTGTTTTATTTATTTCACATAATTAATATATAAAGATTTTTTATACATTTTAGCTTGTTATAAATTTTTATTACATAATAATATACTTTCAAATTTGGTAGAATAAATTAATAATTTGAAATAATCAAATAGATAACCCCCTTGAAAATATATATTTTTTAATTTATATATTTTGCATGCAAAATATTTTTAAAAATTATTTAGTTATACAATAGAATAGATATTTGTTTAGCATCATTTATATTTCCTTGCTATGATTAAAATATATAATTTAGCATGTATATTTTTAGTATATAGGAGGATTTTATAAATAAATATATTATTATATTAAAATAATTTAGACTTATTATTTTAGTAAATGTTTTACACGGTTTACGTTAAACCCCTTTTTATGGCGAATCATATTTATAATGGAAATTTATTTTTAAAAATAAAATAATATAATTAATTAATTTAATATATTATTAATAAATAATTCATATAGTAATTTTATTTTAGTATAATATATACTATAATTAGAAACTTTATGAAAATATCATAAAATTTTATTTTTTATTTTATAATAAATTTTTAATTAACTACTAATTGGGGAATTAATTAATACATTATAATATAAAAATATTTAAATTTTATTGTAAGATTTGGTTAGATTCTTCAACAGAATTTATATCGTAAAAAGTAAATTAACACTGTTTTAGAGGTGAAGTTGTTAATTGTTTTGATTATATAAGATGTGATATATTAGTGATGCCAATATATTAATGAAAAAAATGAATATGATTTTATAAAAAAATGTCTATTTAAAAAAAAAATCACACATAAATAGAAGTTGTGAATTCTATTTTAATATTTTTGTAAATTATTCAAATAATTTGGTTTTACCTATTCCATTTTTTCTAAAATATTATATCAAAAAAGTTATCTTTTCTCAAATTCTAAATAAAAACGTAAATTACAGATTTTCTTGACAAGTCAAGTAATTAATAGCTGAGATATTTCTGTTATACACATTTATTTGTAAATATGTTACCAAAAATATAAATGTAGGCAACATATTCTAGTGTTGTAAATGCTATGATTCTCAAATATTTTCTCCAAAACAAATGCCTTATAATAAATATCCTTTTTTATAAATACTTTAGTCCCAACCACAATATTTTAACACAAGAAAAGAAAAAAAAAACATGGCTTCCTCAAGGAATCACAATTTCATTTTCATGCCTATTTCTTTTTAATGATTATTGCCACAATGTCATTAACGTCTGCAGGACTATTGCCCTTCTCAGAAAAACATGTTGTGATTATCAACAAACTTGTGACGCGTGCAACATTGATTGTGCATTGCAAAAACAAAGGAGAAGACAAGGGAGTAATTTCCCTCGGTCCTGGAGATAGTTTCGATTTCAGGTTCCGTGTTAACCTTCGCAAAACAACTGTATATACTTGCAGTTTTACTTGTCCTCAAGTGAACATTCAAGAACTTGTAGGAGAAGAGGTTTGAAGGTAGGAACTCATAACCAAAAGAAAGACCTCTTAGTACTCAACTTAACATCCTAAGGAAACATAGCAAAAAGCATGGACACACTCTCTTATTGTACTCTAGCTTCTCTAGGCCTATCTTAGCACTCTTATGCCTTTAAACAAGATGCAATACTCTTGAATCAACAAGTTACTTCAACCAACTCTCACATTCATTTATACACACACACACACAAGGTGAAGTCTCACAAATGGGCAATTGATCTCTGTCATTTGGCTTGGTGAGCAAAAAGGTTCAATGTGAAACAAAAGAGGTTCAAATGCATTCTTTTTATGGTGGCTTACTCTCAAGAATAGTAGCTAGATCATTATGCAAAATTTATCTAAAAAAAAAGAGCAATTCATGCAAACAATGACTTGTTCTCATCATTCTACCCCTCTCCTAAATAATTCTAAGCTCAAATCTTCTTCTTTCAAAGCCCCAAAAAACCAAAAGATTGCTCAACTTCAACACTCACCCAATGAACACACTTAATCTTTTATTTTTAACCAACTAGGGATTTCTTCTAAAACTTTCACACTAAGCTCTTTATTCTTATCTTTCTTCTTCTTTTCTTTGTCTATCCCAAATCTTACTCTTCTTTTTTTTTTTTTTTAGGTTCTAAAGGGATTGTTCTAAAGGATTTTTAAGCTTTCAAACTTCATTCTTCTCTTTTTTTCTTTTATCCCTAGTGGTTTTCTTTTCTTTTTCTCACTCTTTTCACTCTTTTCTTTTCACCTCTCATTCTCAAGATCATAATCCAACTTATAAACCCAAATACCATCCTAAGTGCTAGCCAAAATGAGGTCCTAATGCTAGCATATGATAAGAACAAACCATTGTCGCTCCTAATACTCTCAAGATTTTGCACATGACTAGCTTTCACAAAAAGGCCTCACTCAAGCAAATAAATGTTGGCTTCAAGGAATGGTAAGGGTTTAAGGGTATGGAGGTGCCATTTGGGTTAACAAAGAGTGGTAAAATGGAATAAGATAACCCAAATGTGTATAATCCATGACTAAG
>CAKOAT010174488.1:48512-56012 GCA_932364175.1 Eruca vesicaria subsp. sativa
TTTACCCTTAGCTTCTACTATCTTCTCCAAGATTTCATCATTTACTTGCTCATCTACAATCACCACATCATCATCTATGTTGATGGCAACCTCCCCACCTTGTTTCTCACCATCCTTGGTGAGAGCTCTAGTAGGTAACTCTTTACCACTTCGAAGAGTAATTGCTTTCATTGACTCCTTGGGATTTTGCTCAGATTTTTCAGGAAGAGATCCTTGTTGTCTACTAGATTGAGAACTCATTGAGGCAAACTGATTCTCAAGAGCCTTGAACTTGTTGTTGAGATCATTGTAGCTTCCATCAATCTTGGCATGCAAATTGTTCAGCTCATATCCTACATGCTTCTCACTCCTAGTTTGAGACTCCAAGATTTGCTTCAACATAGCCTCAATACTACTCTCTTGTGGAGTAGAAGTGGATGATCCAGCTTGGTTTTGTGTAGACTGATTTCCTTTGGAGGGGTAACCTTGGTTTTGTTGGAATCCTCCTTGCTGAGTGTTCTGCTTTTGTTGAAACCCTCTTTGCTGGTTGTTAGAGTAGGACCTCTGTTGGTAGTTGTTGTACTGAAAATTTGGTTCCTTCTTGTACCAAGTACCATTGTTGTTAATGAAGCACAACTCCTCCTGTCCTTCTATACCATCAACCTCATTAACCACAGCATTCCCTCCTTTGCTCTGCTCACCAACAAAGTTAACTTTCTCTTACTTAGAGAAGAACTTGGTAAGGAAATCCTTCTTGCAAGCATCCCAAGTTTCAATAGAATCTCTTGAAAGACTTCTCTCCCAAATATGGGCTTTGTCTCCTAAAGAGAAAGGAAACAACCTCAGCTTGAAGACATCTTCAAAGACTCCATTGATCTTGGTGGTGCTACACAGCTGGTCAAAGTTATGCAAATGATCAAGAGGATCCTCCAGGGCAAGACCATGGTACTTGTTTTGTTGGATCATGTTGATGAGGCTGGACTTGATCTCAAAGTTGTTATTTGCCACAGCTGGAACCCTAATACCAGCTCTTTGACCATTGATGTTAGGCTGATCATGAGTACCAATGGTCCTTGCTTGGCGCTGTGGGTGTTATGGCCTTAGGTTGTCAGCTCCTAGACCTACACCCTCTTCATCTTGAGGCTGCTGGTGACGTTGTTCCATCACTAACCCCAATCTGTGTAAATGAGCCTGTTGCTCTTCTTCCCCTCGCCTCTTTGTTATCTCCCTTTCAAAAGCTCTGATGTCCTCAACTCTTGGCACTAGACTTGATGAGCCTTGGCTCCTTAAGTTCATACACCTGAGATTCAAAGGAAAATGAAGAAGGAGAATCAGTAACAAAGTAAAAGAAAAATGACTTAGTCTCAAGCAAGTGACTAAATCTCAATGTTACAATCAACTTAGAATTTGGCAACGGCGCCAATTTGATGATAGGAGTTTTTAGATTCCTATTCAAATGTTATAGTATAAAAGATGTCAAACCAATTCTAAGCAATCATAAACCAATGGGATTACAAGACAAAGCTTAATCTAAGTGCTATCAATATTAAGATGGTTTTTAAAGTAAGAGAATACTAAATAAGCAATAAAGATCAAAGCTTTCTTTCAAAATGAGAAGGTAGAACTCATGGGATAAGGGAATTGATCTTGGGTAATTAAGTTCAATCTAAAGGTGTAAGCTTTTCAATCAATCTATCAACCTTAGGCCTGGACACAATTCTAAACAAACTATATCCCTAGATGAATGTTCATTTGCAAAGATAACTCAAACATCTAATCTCTTAGGTTGAATGTTATCTAAACAATCATTAAAATCAAGTCTACTAGCCATCCCAACACCTCTAGCGACAAATCTCTTTGGTAAAGAATGTTAGAAGCATTGGAGAGTTGGTTCAGGTATTTCATCAAACACCTTGTGGGCTTGAAATACCTAAAGCTCAATTCTAGAGAGGCCAACTCTAAAATAGCATTAAATTCACTCTACAAGCAAGGAACAAGATGGATCTATACTCAAACACCTTAGATCTACCTTAATCACCCTTTGATCTCCCTAACCCATGAATCCAAAGATGACTACTCACTAATCACCATGATCACACTTAAACCCATGAAGGATTTAAGGTAAATCATGATTAGAAAGCAATGAAACACTTAATAAATCTCAAGAACACAAGATAAAAGATGAAACTTAGATTAAAGGAATAAACTTTCACCAAAGTATCAAGTGTTTAGGAGAGAAAACAAGATAATCCTAAGGATTAGGTCTAAATTGTCTTTATAGTAGCTTAAAACTTAAACCGGGTCAACCCGACAAACCCGGGTTTGACCAAAACAACTAATGGAAAGTTGATCTTATGGTGATCCCGCGGACTGGCCCTGGCCGTGTGCAGAGGCCGCTTGATCGGGCTAGGAGAAGACGCGGGCTGCTCGTACCCGCGTGTGGAGGCCGCGGCTGATGGTCGAAGAGGATGGGTTCTCGGGCCGTAATACGCGGCCTGGTTCTGGCCGCGGAGAATGACCGCGTGAAATGGCGTGGATGAGACACGGACTGCTGCACACCCGCGTGACGTGCCCGCATGATGTGGTCGAGGAGAGGGGGTTCTCGGGGTGAAATGCGCGGGCTTGGTGCTGGCCGCGGTACATGACCGCGTGGACTGGTTCAAACAATGTGAGTTTCATCTTCTTTCTCTTGACTAACCCCTCTAATCTCCAACCTAAGCTTCTCCATACCTGAAATACCACACATGCATATGGTATGCACCTAAAGGGACTCTAAATGCAGCTAAAGTGATTTAAATGAGCATAAAAAGATGATCCAAACTATGAAATGTTCAAGATATCAACCGATGATGCCTTCTTTTATGATTTCTGCTATCATATACCATAACCATAATTGGGATTTCAATATTCATATAGCCTATGTCACCTAGAACCTCCTTCAAGTAACCTAAAGATGACCAGTACTTTTTATACCAAAAAGAAGCTTTTTTACCATCTTTAACTTCAACGCTGTACAATACTCTTGCAATCTCTCGATATTTAAGAACTTTCCTCCATATTCAAGAGCCAGATTGAGTATTTTCTTTCACCATCCAAATATAGCCTTTCCTAATAAGGTAAGCTTTCACCCAATTCACCCACAGAGAATGAGATGATAAGATTCTCCAGATCAACTTCAAACAACTCACCAAGTTTACCTCATTCAAATGTCTAATTCCCAAACTTCCTTCTTGCTTTGTCTCGCATATATCTGTCCAGGCTATCTTGGCTTTCATTCCATTCAGGTCAGGACCTGACCAGAGAAATGCAGAGCAAAGTCGTTTTATATCGTTAATACAACCACTAGGGAGACAAAATGTAGCTATCCAGAAATTTGCCAAGCTTATCACTGAATTTATTAGCTGTAATCTTACGGCATAAGATAAAATTTTCCCCTCCAAGAACTCCTTTTCTTCCTGATCTTCTCTATCAGTGGAAGATAATCTGTTATGGTCATGTTTTTTCGTCATGAGAGGGAGTCCCAGATAACAAACCGGCAAGTCTCCTGTAGCAAACTGAAAATCTTCTAAAATCTCAGCTTCCCTCTGAACCGTGTTTCCAGCCGTAAACAGAACTGACTTCTCCAAACTAATCTTCAATCCACTCATCTTATCAAACTCTTCAAACACGTTAAGATCCTAACTATAGATTTCTTAGTTCCATCCGCAAAAATCATCAAATCGTCAACAAAACACAGATGAGTAAGATCAATATTCTTACATTTTAGATGATATCCAATTGCTCCCTTTTTTGCTGCTTCATCAATCATATTAGATAGGGAGTTCATGCATACAACAAACAAGTACGGAGACAGTGAACAGCCCTGCCTTAGACCTCTTTTACTCTGGAAGTACTTTGCTAATTCACTGTTAACTTGCACAGAAAAGGATGCAGAGGTTAAAAAATAGAGATCCACTTGATGAACTTCTCCGGTATTCCCAGTGCTTCCAATGTGTTTAGAAGAAACGTCCATTGCATAGAATCGAAAGCTTTAGAAATATCTATTTGCATAGCACAACAAGCAGAGATTGAATCCTTGTGATAATCCATTACTAACTCAGTTGCTAGCAAGACATTTTCCATTAGTAAACAACCCTTTATAAATTCAGACTGATTCAGAGCAATATACTTTGGGAGGATGCCTTTTAATCTATTAGCAATGATTTTAGATATTACCTTATAGAGCACATTGCAGCAAAAAATGGGTCTATAGTCTTTCATCATCTTTACTTCGTCCTTCTTTGGTATGAGGGCCAGAATTGTAGAGTTAAGGCCCTTAGGTAGAAAACCTTTAATGAAGAAGGATTGAATGGCCACCGTAATGTCTCCTCTGATAATCTCCCATGCCCCCTTAAAAAACTCTGCTGTATAACCATCTGGCCCTGGTGACTTATCTCAGGCATCTTAAAAATAACCTTCTTGATCTCTTTCTTAGAAACTTCTCTTTCGAGTTTGGCACAATCCTCAACACTGCGTTGGAAACCCAATAACTCTTTTAGTCTCTCCACAGTAACTCCTTCGAAGTCATGAGGTTGGAACTCCATAAACTCTTTGAAAAAAATTCCCAGCTTCATCTTTAATCTCTCCTCTGTTTTTGCAATAGATCCATCCACACGCTGAATTTCATGTATAGCATTTCTAACTTCTCTAATTGTTGCAGAACTGTGGAAAAACTTATTATTGCCATCTCCCACCTCTAGCCAATGAAATTTTGATTTCTTCTTTAAAAAATATTCTTCCAAATCTTCTTCTTGCATTGTAGATATATTTGTAGTATAGTGGTAAGTATTCCCGCCTGTCACGCGGATGGTCCGGGTTTGATTCCCGGCAACGGCGCCAAATTTGATAAGGAATTTTAGATCCTAATTCAAATCAAAGTAGTGCTTGAGATTGCCAATCCAAATTCTAAGTCATATTGAAGCAAAGAGATTACAAGTTAATGCTTAATCTAAATGCAACCAATTTAGTGAAGTGATATGATTCAAGCACAATACTAAATGCAACAAAGGAATAAGATTTCTTTCAGTAAGAGACAATAAAATCCATGTGGTTGGGTATTTGAGTTGGTGATCAAGTTTCAATCTAAAGGTGGCAAACTTACAATCAAAGTGTATTCTTAAGCCTAAACAACTTAACTAAGCAAGTTCTAGGTCTAGACAAAGGCTCATTTGTTTAACCTAATCAAACACAAAGATCATTGGTTTTATTAATTCAGGCAATCATTAAGAATATGTTTAATAAATATCTAAACTTCTTAGATACAAAGGTCATTGGCTAAGAAGTCTTAGAGCTAAGTTAAGTTGACTCAGTCATTTCAACATACACCTTGTGAGCAGGAAATAACTAATGATCAATCCTAGAGTGATCAAGTGTAGAATAGCATTAAACACACTCAACTAGCAAGGAAACACTTAGATCTAACACTAAACACCTTAGATCTACACTTAATCACCCTAATCAACCTAACCCATGAATCGAAGATGGATCTACTCACTAATAAACATGATTACTCTTAAACCCATGATGGATCCAAGCTTAATCATGTTTAGGAAGAAAATAATCACTCAAGAACACAAGAGATAAGATGAAAATTATATTAAAGTAGCAAACTTTCACCTATGTGTTCTTGTTTTAGAAAAAGAATAAGATAAGTCTCATCATTAGGGTCTAAAATGTATTTATAGGGTTCTTAAAAAACCCTAAAGGGCTCAGTTAACAAGCTGAACATGCCCAACAAAACATGAAAAACGACTAAGGAAAGGCACTGGAGCGGGTCAGTCTGGTCGCTGCGCTACCCCGCACCAGGACGTGCTTGATATACAGTGGGTGCGTTGGGTCGCTTCCACATACCCGCTCTGACACTTCGAGTAGTCTACTTCGTGAATGTGTTCTATCCAGAGAGGGGTACCATGCTCGCTGCGCCTACCCGCTCCAAGAAACGCTTGATGTGGAGCGGCTCCCACATCTCGCTCTGTTTGGTCGCTCTGGAGCTCGTCTCGATTACAGCGTCCCTTGCAAGTCGCTATGGTTAGCCTGTTATGACACTTGAGCGTGTTTGATGATCATTCTCAACTTTTCTTGAACCAAAATGACTTCAAACTCTCTCATAAGCTCCTTAAGGTACTCCAACACTTAATAAGGACAAATGAAAATGGATATGCAACCTAATGATGTCTATGTGCCATTCTAGGTACCAAATTAAGCAAGAAACGACTGATTAATTCAATGAAAATCACAAGACATCGCCAACCTTTGCCATTTTTCATAAGCAGTGGTCTCTTCATGAATTGCAATAACAGTTGGATCCTCAAGAGTCTTCCCTTGTTTTTCACACAAATTTTGATAAGCTTCTCTCGCTCTTTTAGGCAAGTCACCCAATTTATCCTTACTCAAAGTTCTCAATGGTTGCTTTAGAGCTTTTTCAGCCACTTGGTGAGACGAAACATCGATGACGTTGAGTGATATAGAACCTCATGATCCCTCCACTGATCCTCTATGAGAGGTAAGAAATCTGGCATTTTTGCTATTGCATTAGTAAATTTGAAAGGCCTTTTCTTTTTCTTCTCCTCCACACCCATCTGAATTCTACATCTCAGATGATCTGAACACCCTCCTAACTTGTAAACACAATATGTTGGCGAGCAATGAATCCATTCCTAATTAACCAAAACTCTATCAAGCTTCTTGCAAATCAAACCCTACTCTCTTTTATTACACCAAGTAAACCGAGGTCCTTGATATCCCATATCAGTTAACTTACAATATATTGCAATGTCTTGAAAATCCCTCATACCCACTGGTATTCTTGGACTATTTTCAAAACCTGAGTGTTCTTCTCCTTCTAAAAATTGGTTATAGTCCCCTATTAACATCCATATTTTATTCTTGAATATTGGAGCATCATAGTGACTCCTTATATCTTCCCATAAACTCTTTCGCTCCTCCATTGTGTTATGAGCATAAATAAAAGAGCAAAATAACTCATCTTTTCTCCCAGGTAACAACACCGAGCAAATTATAATTTGGTCAATTTTGTAGACTGGAGTCATCGTAACCGTAAGTCTCCATATTATCCACAGCCTTTCCAATCGATTATACTCATAATTCGACATAGAATTCCATCCTTTAAAAACATCTTCCAAAACTTTCCTGCTTTTTTCTCCTTCACACTCGTTTCAATTAAACATCCAAAAGAAATAGATTGATCCGTCACCCAATTCCTGACCACATCATGCTTAGTTGTTTTGTTGAAACCTCTAAGCATAATTCATAATTAATGTACTCATCATTAGCTAATCCAAAAATTATTCATTAAGAGTTTAAGTATGTCTCGGCACTTCTTTGATTACAAATGATAAATTAGTTTTGTAAACTTTGAGGAGAAAAAAATAATAGATATACTCCTGTTTAAGAATTTATGAGAAAAATAGTTTACTTCAGAGGGTAAGATTAGTCACACATTGGATGTATGTTCCCAATTAT
>CAKOAT010174599.1:0-58261 GCA_932364175.1 Eruca vesicaria subsp. sativa
TTTTCCTGGTCATGAATAAAGAAAAACATTATCAGAAATCTTGTAATACGATATATAGAAAAACCATATCAGTAACAATACATTACCTACTCCCCAATTAATTTGCCAGAATTGTAAAACACAAAGTACAACATTCTCGTCAATTGAATTCCATATGGTTTGGAAAACATGAGCAAGTGCTCCAAATGCAACACACTTAACGACAACGTTACTGTAAGCAACAAGCATCAAAATATTTCAGCAAATGTTGTTACTAAGAATGTAGGAAGACTTTTGGCTTGGAAAAGTCGAAAACTTACTCCATATTTTTTACGAAGAAACGTATTTTATGGTCGATGAATCCAGAGTTTCCGTGAGTAGGTTCTGTCACGAATTCTTCAAGAAATCCTACTCCTACTATAGCGCCATAAACATCTGCATCATATTTTTAAACAAACTATTAGCAACATGTAAGTAATCAATAAATATTAACATACTAAACTGTAATTAAAAACTTTAATACGACAAACATATTAGATACTATAGAAAAAATACCAATTGAAAATTTAGGATGGACTAAACCACGATAGAGATCATCAAACTCTGAAAATGAGAAATAGTTGCTCATAGAAAAAGTATTGATCTTTGAAATGACGGAGGAGCAATCGAGGTTAATATGGTGAGGGTTCTTTGTCAAACGAAGAGACTCTGATGCAGGTGTGACTATGAATTGCTTAATTTCATAGCAGTGACATTCCTCCAACGGCATTTCAGTTTCTGCATGTAAATCTCTCACAAATGTTGCTTCAATCGTGTTTCCCTGTTGAATAGCAATATAAAGTTGTTAGTAAATATGCGATAAAACAAAACCTAGATATATAAGCATCTCATGTAACAATAAATAGCTCACTGTCTCATCTCCTATTATTAGCACCGATTTCTGGACTTGTGACAGAACCTGTGTTTTCCCCTTCCGAATAACCTTAACCCGTATTGGAAGCAAGGGTTTCGCAAAACTCAATTCTGCCAATGTCATATGACTACCCATTACGAAGATTGCAAGATGTTTGTGTGAGATATAGGATTGTCGATGATGTTTATAAGGTTTGAATGCATCTATATATAACAAAATATAAGTCATTTCTGCAAGTGGTTAAACCCACTTAATGGATCTGTTGCTCTCTATATTAAATTAGAATTTCCATATACGGTATTGCAATTACTTAAGGGATATAATTCTTTAAAGTCTCAAAATTCTGCAATATTCTTGTGTTTACTTATTCCTATTGTCTTCCACAATTCGAATATATAATGGTCGGTTTTAATGGCCTTACTTATTGCTAAAGCAACAGAATATTGACTTCCTTATATATATTTCGTGATTGATATAGTTTCAAGTGAGGTAATTAGTTATAAATTAACATATATTCCCGAACAAAATATTATATCCATGGTTCCCATAAAATACAAACTTGTTTTCTTGATTAAATATTGTTCCTAAAAATGGCTATGGCTATCCCTTATTTTTAGTGAATCATAATCATAACGATAATCATAATATGTGAATCTGATTTTATAATATTGTTGTTAGAAATGTTATAATTTTATAAAGCAAGGCGATTATCTAATATTAATATTAAATAATTAACATTAGAAGTATTAACATTATTAACATTATTAAGCTTAATTCAATATTATTAAGTTTATTTTCATACTGAAAGGATAATTTATCAGATAAGCAATGGAATAAAACACAAGTTTTCCTTTTAGAGATCTAGTGTACATAAAATTAGGTCGAAAGCAGAGAAAATTTTAAATTTTAAGTCATTGAAAAAGAAATCCTTCATAATCCCCTACAAATTTTTGTGATATCATAAATAAGCAAAACTCCCAATCATAACAGACTTATCTAGGCGGTGATTTCTACAATTTTGATCAGTGTGTTATGAGCTTTCACATCAGCTTTTTTCTCTAACTTGAAAGAACCTTTATTGAAAACCATTATTCTTGGAAGAAAAAAAATGTGACAACACATTGCAACAGTCTTATATTGTATACTTCCAAAATATTCCTCCTAACTATTACCAACACATCGAACAACATTAATCTCTTCAAATAATAGATAGAGTGATAGATTGAAACCTCGAGAATTATTTATCTTCTTCTTTCTTCAGTACTCCTCTTTCTTTCCTTTTTCAAGTAAGTGGGTTATGCAATAATATATTGGATGAAACTTCCAATACAGCTGAATATAATACTTTTTATAATACTTTTATGTTTTCATATAATCTTCTACTCTTATTTATTTATGCAATCATCTATCATCTTCAAATTAATACTAAGCAGTAGAGTGAGAGTGTCGAAATAGTTCTCTTGACAAAATGAGTTCCGAAAACTCTGTCAAGAATTACAACTCCGCCTCTAGTGATGCCCCCTACACCAACAATACGAACGCGGACTCCGACGACGGTGATAGTGGTGACTCGAACTTAGATCGCAGCCACTATTTCCGAACCATGAATCTCGGATACTTTGTTGCTGAGCCACGACTTATGCTCGAGGACCATGCAAAGTTAAAGGATCTTTGCTTAGAAAGTCATAACCCCCAAGCTTTCTACATTGAAGGGTTATTACAATACTTTGTCCACAAGGCAGAACGGAAAGGTCTTCGTCTTCTACGTCTAGCAGCCCTTGGAAACAATAAAAACGGTATGTATGTTTATGGTTTGTTAATGCTTGTCCGAGGTCACTATTTAAAAGGCTTCAAGTACTTGGATTCACTCAAATGGAGTGAGAAAATGTCGACCTCTGATAAATGCTGGGAAACTCTGAAGATCTCACTAAAAAATATCGATGTTACTATACCACAAGACTACTATATTAACATGGTTAACCTTGCACCACGATCAAAGTGCAATCGTTATGACATGAAAGAGTTTTGCAAGGAGTGTTACTACTTCAAAAGAGCATACCAGTTTGTGAAAAATTACACTGATATTAGCTGAAAAAACTCATGTATTACCGATATATGCTATTTCCTCAATGTCTTCTACTCCAACGCTGTGCTGAGTTGTTTTTCTATTTGACTTCTCATAATAATCTTACGTGCTTGATTTCGTATGCAGTGTTATCAATGCAATGATTTGTCCGTTTTTAAATAAACTCAATAACCTATGTGCATCTCATGTGTATTTGGGTCTACGCTTTTCTTGTGTTTGCAAATTTGATTAGAGTAAAAACTTTACAAGGAATGACAGACAAATCATTGTCTTTGCAGTGTTCATGAAGATGAAAACCTGATGTACAAATTAAGTATTAACTTATGTAATGACAGACTTGTAACTTGATAAAGTTTGTTAGTCCAAATCATTCCTTAAACCTATCTCGTTAAGCACATTCAAGTTAACACATTAATACCTTACCAAAAACGTTAAAACATGTTCATTACAAATAATTATTATGTGTATATATTGTACCCTAATTTTGCTGTCAACATATCCAACCTCCTTATTGAAAGTAAATATACATGGTGATTTCGTTTAGAGTAAATACATTAACTTATAAATATATTTACTCAGTCAATAAAATATATTTAGATATCTTCATGTTTATTTCCATTACCGTATTGTCCAAGTAAAGTATCTTGATTTCCTTAGATAATGGCGAGTAATAAATTTTAAATTGATAATAAAAAAAGCAAAAACAAAGGTACTTTGACCGGAAAAATTTAAATAAGTAAATTACGAATGTGAAAGTCTTCGAAAGACATAACAATAGGAAATAAATATATTTTAAAATTATATAGATCAGTCGCCAAGGATTTTTTTCAAATCCTTAAATCTAGGGTTCCATATCTTAGCTTTTGGGTCCCAGCAAAAATAGCTTATGACTGGCCGATGTGCGTATTTGAGATTGAAACAATCAGAATTGCTATTGTGAATGTCCATCCAATCCATAAACTTTTGCAGACGTGGATCGTGTGTAAATGTCATGACCTTGTGATATTGATGCCACACATTATCTTTAATCTGTTGATTGTTGTCGTTGTGTTCGGATCTCTGCGAAGTTAGAAGGTTAATGTTTAGTTTCACGTATTAGTTGAGTTATAAAACCTATAATATAAACTTCGAAGGAATATAATTAAAAAAAAACTTACAATAAGGTATAACGATGAGAAAGTTTTATCTTGATCCCATGTGAATACTTCCTGCATACAGAAAAAAGTTTAGTTGATGTTAAAACTGGCAGTCTCACTAAAATGAATCTCGAGAGATACGAATACCTGCTTAGGAAATGACCATAGATATTTCGCGGGCTGCATCGTACCGGAACAGGAACTTAGGACAAAAAGAGTAATCGATTTCTTCTTCTATTGCAAACGAAACAATAGAGGTTATTTATAGACTTCTAATATTCTAATGACGATTTAGGGTTCTAGGTTATAAATGACTATTGGGCTTATGAATAAGTAAGTTTAAAATGGATTGGTCTATACTAATATAGTCATTTGGGTCAAGTTATTCTAATTAGACAAGTTCTGTATACTAAAAATTATCTCAATAGAATACCTTCTTAGGAAGTGACCGTATATATTTAGATGACTGCATGGTACCTACAAACAGAAACTAAGGAAAAAAACGAATAATTGATATATGATAAATGGTGACATCCATGAGTACTTTGCTTGTATATGATAAGCTTCTATATGATAAAAACGACTAACTCATTAATAAGCTTCTATAAGATAAAGATAATAACATAATTTAGGATTGTAGGTTATATGATATTGGGCTTGTTAAACCCCATTAATACCAAAGTGTTAATGTCTGTGTTTGGGCCCCCAAAACCTTTGGACGCTCGGAAGTGTTGTAACGAAGTAGTAATATGCAAAAAATATTTTGGCTTCATTAAATTTAGCAAGCTTTTTGCACATCTAGCATGCTTTGGTGTTACTATTTTGTTAATGGACCTGGTAGAGTCCATTAACATTTTGTTACAAACCAGATAAACCACAATGATGCTGTCTCATTCGATTTCTGGTTACTTTTGGACCGGATACATTTGCATGTGTTAATTTTCTGTCAACTCGGTTATTAAGATAAGCGACAACAAAATCTTGTATGAAGAGAGACGTCCAAATCAAATCACGTCACTGATATCTGTATCAAAATAAAAGATATAATTTCTAATTAGTTAATTCGGAAATATGATGATTACTTGAAGTTGAAGGTTAAAATAGAGTGTTCGTAAGTTGAAGTTTTTTTTGGCTTATTTTCGAAAGTTAAGGGTTATTTTGTCAATTTTCCTGCCAAACATTTTATAAAAATATAGGTGTTATGTATTTAATATATATATGGAAACAGATTTAGAAAGTAGTAAGAAAATGTCAGAAGAAAAAAGGTTTATTTTCTAGCTGTAAAACTGGTGTTACTAGTATTTTGAAAATAAAAGAATAAAATGGATATAGAAGTGGAGCCCACTGAGTTAAGTAAGAATATAAACGAAATATTCTCTCGTTCGCTTCTTCAAGCTTCGTCTCCATTCTTTCTCCCCACCGTCTTAGACAACTCTTGTTGGACTCCTTTCATTTTGTGGAAGAAGACCAAATCCTCCAACTTCTCTCGCTTTGTTTTACTCTGTAAGGCACAAAAGAATCTGCAATTTCTTCAAGCTCTTATTTTCTGCACAACTCCTTTTGCTTACGTCCTGAGTCTTTCTTTTAGATTTTCTGGCCTTTTCTTCGTCTTTTTGTACTTTAACGGATGATCTTCCGCTTCATCTTCGTTGGGTAAATAGTGAAATTTGATCTCAGTGTTCGATTTGACTTGTTCCGGTGAGTTCGTTCTCGTTCCGATTCGTGTTTGAAATAACGAAAATGATTCTCCATCGTCTTCTTCATCAATTCCCTGTACAGAGCTTCAAAATCTGAAGTGATTTTTATTTATTTTATAATAAATCCATAGATCTACGCGAAAATTTTGAAATCTGAAGATGACTGGTTCAGATTGCTTGATTTCCTATTCTGGCAAGAAAAAAAAAAAAAAAGAAAAAGAAAAAAAGATGGTTGTCATCTTGTTAGTCATTAATTCGGCAGTACAATTGTTCACAGAAATTCAAAATCTGAAATTGATTTTTATTTTATTTTTAAATTTTCGTATATACCTAGATCTTCGCGGATTGTCTCTCTTTTATTTTAAGCATGCTCGATCTCATAAATCCCCGTCGGTCGATGATTATATTTCCTTGTCAGATTTATTGGCGTGGATGCTAATTCACGCGTCTTCTTCTCTTTTTTATTTTTTATTTTTTTTTTCTCAAGTAGGTGGAAACGTGTTGGTAGTACACAGATCATTGGTTCAATGATAACAAATATCCTCTGAGATTTGGAGATCACAAGTAGATTTACATCGACAAGAAAAACAACATTGATGACGACCACTAACTCCTTATCGGATAGTGAACGCTCTCTCTCTGGTATGTTTCTTGTTCTGTGCTGAATCATGCTTAAGTGTTTATCTAATCGTATGGTTTGATGATATCTTTTTTTTTTTTTTTGCTAGGCGAGTGTTCTGTTGATGGAAACTCGTATGAAAAGTAAGGCTCATACATCTTACTAGGTTTGATTATGCCTATTACTCAAGATTATTGATACACTTTGTTCTTTCTATGTCAGGGGTAATGAAGATGAGTGTTCAAGCCATGATAGTCAAGAAGAAGTAAATGATAAGAAGGTAGCTCGCCAATGCACCTTAGAGCGCAAGTCCAAGAGCATGCCCAGTGACATTGAGAGGGACATTTATATTTTGGGTGAAAAAACTAAAGAAAACGGTATTGAAACTCTGCAATTCCTATCTGATCGTGAGGATGATGACGCTGATGCTGAAATGGATGCCCCCATTTGGGAACCCCCGGAGCCAAATGACCCAGAAGATGAAGTAGAAGATGATGATGATGATGATGAATGCTGTGATGGCTCTAAGTGGAACAAATCAAGTTCTTTAGGGAAATCTGAAGATGAAGGTAGTAAAAAGAGAAAGCCTAATGAAGAAAATCGAAGAGCAATGCTTGAGGTGGCAAACTCAAAGTTTAAGTTTATTGTGAGTCAACTTATTAAGTCGGCTGGGTTTTCAGTGGAAGAAGGTGAAAATTGGATTGAGATAGTTGCTAGGTTATGCTGGGAGGCTGCTTCGCTATTGAAGCCAGATATTGATGGCAAACCAGTTGATCCGGCTGAGTATATCAAAGTGAAATGCATAGCAACTGGTTCTTGCAATGAAAGGTATTCCCATTGATTTCTTATACTTTCCATTGTTTAAATTTCTCCGACCCATAAGAAGATTCAGAAAAATCCGCCAATAACTGTTTCATTTCAAAAGGACTGCACATGAGTTTTTATTCAATTACCCTCTACTGTACTCTCCTAATGGTTGTTCCTCCCTGCAGTGAAGTTTTCAAAGGCCTGGTTTTCAAAAAACATGCCGCGCTTAAACAAATGGCAACTAACTATGAACATCCTAGAATAATGTTAGTCGAAGGAGTACTGGGCCAGCCATTAAGTGGTTTTTCTTCTCTCCAGTCAATGAATAAGGTGGGTAACGTAGAAATCGCCATTTTGAAAGCTTTCACTTGGTAATTTTTTGATTTTTTGTTTGTTTTTTGCCAACAGGACAAGGACTATGTGAAGCCTGTTGTTGATATCATAGAAGCGTTAAAGCCTGACGTTATGCTGGTTGAAAAATCTGTTTCACGTGATATCCAATTGTCTATTCTTGAACAGAAGGTCACTCTGGTGCTTGACATGAAGCTCCACCGTCTACAGAGAATTTCTAAATGCATTGGTGCACCAATCATTCCATTGGACTCTCTGTCTAGTCAGAAGTTAAAGCACTGTGATTCCTTTCGCATCGAGAAAATTGTGGAGGAGCATAATGCCGTGGGTGAAGCTGAGAAGAAACCAACTAAAACGCTGATGTTCTTAGAAGGTTGTCCTACCCGCCTTGGCTGCACGGTGAGTGCTTGATTGGTATTGGATTATGATAAGTCATTGATGGTATCTTTACTGATTATCTGATTTTGACATTGTGATATGTGACAGATTTTACTTAAAGGAAGCTACAGTGATAGGTTGAAGAAGGTCAAAGAAGTAGTACAAGATTCATTTCTCTTGGCGTATCATCTAATATTGGAGGCTTCCTTTCTCGCTGATCGGCAAACGATGTTCTCAACCATCTTGACAAAGGAAGCTACATCATGTGCTGGAGAAACAGAAAAAACTCCACTGTCTCCTTCTCCTGGCAAATCTGCCTTTGAAGCAATTGATATTCCTTCGTCTAATGGATTCGATGTACGATCTATTCAGATTAATGGGGAATCAAATGGTGAGAACGCTGAAAACTGGGATGCTGGTGGAGATCATGTCTTCTCTCACGAGCCATATAATCCAGTTATTTTTTCTGGGTTTTCCTCTTTATTCGCCAGACTAAGTAAATTAGTTGAAAATCGGGAATCAGTTCCAGTTACTGTGGATACAGATATTTCGAATATCAGCCATCTTGATTCGATAGGGGAGTCTGTGGAAGATACTACAGAAAAGGATGAAAAAACTTTGTCACTTGACCCTGAGCTCCCCGTAAACACCAATTCAGATGATGGAGAGAGATCACCAACTGAGAATGATATCGAGACCACCTTGGAGTCTCAGAGTATATTGGTTTTAGTGTCAAAGAGGAATGCTCTCAAGGGGATAATGTGTGACCAAAGTCATTTTTCGCACATAAAGTTTTACAAGCACTTTGATGTTCGCTTGGATAGATTCCTACGAGATATGTTCAGTCAGGTTTTACTCTTGTTCTGTGAATAGAATGCTGTTTTGTTCTTTTGACAAGGTTAAACTGTGTTCCTTATGTTAAAAAACTGAAGTTACTCAAGTTTTTAAAGGAACTGTTATGATGCAGAGAAGCCAATGCCGTTCGTGCGATGCATTTCCGGAAGGACATCTTTACTATTATGCTCATCAGAACAAGCAACTAACAATCCAAATCAAGCGAATTTCTGGACCGAATTGTTTGCCTGGTGAGGCAAAAGGAAAAATCTGGATGTGGAGTCGTTGTGGAAAGTGTAAAACGAAAAAGAATGGGACCCGGAAATGTACCAAACGAGTGCTGATATCGACTGCTGCTCGTAGCTTGTCATTTGGAAAATTCTTGGAGCTCAGCTTTACGCAGCAAACTTTTCGGAATAGATTGTGTAGCTGTGGGCACTCTTTCGACAGGGACTTTCTTCACTTCTTTGGGTATGTTTCTTGCCCCTCCTGGAGCTTCACATATTTTAACCAAGTAATTAAGTAAGGTTTTGAGTTACTCAATTATACGGGCTTCCGAAATATTGGATTCACATAACCTAGGAGAGTAGTCTGGTAGTAAGGTTAACTTTATATCTACTTTTCTTGTTCTGAATGATTTAGTAACTTCTTAACATGGATGATGGTTTCAAGCCGTTATTATCTCTAGTAATATATGATATACATATACCTTACAACTTGTATACACGTGCAGGTTGGGATCCATGGTTGCTATGCTCAGTTACTCCGAAGTCACATCTTACACAGTGTCTTTGCCACCCATGATGCTGGAACCTAGCATTTTAATAAAAGTGGGTTGGCTTGAAAAAGAATTTCATGGAGTAAGTTTATTTTCTGAGTAAAACATTACTGCACCTGTATTTTCATATGCATGGTGTTAGCAACAAATGTTATCTCTTGCTTGGGGCGAGGGCTGGCCTTTAATTGCTCATGTGATTTTTGCTGATGGTTTCTGTTTTCCTATTCAGGTATTCACTAAAGGTATCTCCTTGTTCGAGGACGCTACTGGTTTTCTGAAGAGACTAAGATCACAGTTCACAAATTCAGATCTCAGCTACCAATGTGCACTAAAATTGTTGTCTAACATCGAGGAGTTGGTGAATCACGAGCGCCGCCTATTTGAGGTTAGCAATTGCAACAATTGCATTCAGTATACATTCACTCTGTAGTTCATGACACAAGCTTACTAATATGTTTTCATCCATTTCTTTGGACATTATTGCCTAAAAATAGGAAAACATCAGGATTTCTTTTGAGAATGCTAAAACCATGGATGATGTTTCCCACAAACTGCTTCGCTTAAACCGCGTGAGATGGGAACTTTTGTTCCAAGCTCTCACTTGGAACTACCGGTTGCAGTCACTGGTTTTATCTAATCGTTTGCTACCTTCAAGCGGTGAGAAGAAAATAAATGAAGAAGGTGTGGAGACCAATCTTGACGCTGGAATGACAAGATATGAAAATAATTACAAAGTCTCTGATTCTGGTAGCAATGAAGGTATGGATGCTCCACTTGTTGAAGGCAAGGACATACCAATTACTGGTACATCTATTGGGGAAAATGATCAGACGGAAGAATCTGAAGATAATGAATTGCAAACTCTGTCCAGCCCTGGGCCCGATACAACCTCTCCCATCAACGATCATTTTGACACTCACTTGGCTGTAACTATCCATTCAGCCGATGAAAAAGAATTAATTCCAGAGAGTGGAGATTCACCGGATGGTAAGGTTACTGCCTCTAATGAGTCACACATCTTAGGCTGGGAGGAATGGTTCTGGTTGCCATTTGAAGATCTACGATCAAAGCCTATCATCGATGTGGAGAAGGAATACTTGTTGAAATATGAGTATGTTAACAATTTCACCCTAGAAAACCTACATGCGGTGAACCAAATAATCACTGAGGAAGGTTCTCGTCTGCGGATCTCTTTGAGGGATGAAGATTTTATCGTGTCAGACTATGAAGACGAGATCTCGAGCCTAATCGCTTGCGCGCTTGCCCATCTGAGCAATGCTGATAACAGATTACCTCTCTCAAGGTGCATACATGGATCTCTTGAAGGGTTCCTGGATAAAGATCAAGATTCTAAGCAAACTGTTGACCGTGAGGTTTCTCGTTATTCGAGTGAGAGTACGAGTCGGTTGGAAATACCACCTCCACCTCCAGAGGTCCTTGTTACTTTTGGGTCACTCAAATCAGTTGGAAAACCCAAATACTCTATTGTGTGCCTATATGCTGATGATTTCCGCGACCTCAGAAGGCGTTGTTGCTCCTCAGAGCTTGACTATATTGCTTCGCTTAGCCGTTGTAAGCCGTGGGATGCTAAGGGCGGGAAGAGCAAATCAGTGTTCGCTAAGACTTTGGATGATAGGTTCATTGTAAAAGAGATCAAGAAGACAGAGTACGAATCATTTGTTACGTTTGCTCCGGAATATTTCAAATACATGAAGGACTCGTATGATCTAGGCAACCAGACTTGTCTTGCCAAAGTTCTTGGGATCTATCAGGTAATGTCTCTAGAATCATCTCTTAACCATTTTTCGTAAAGAAACGGTACGACTTAGTTTGAAGTATCTTCGATTGCTACTTTCAGGTAACTATAAGGCAGCCAAAGAGCGGGAAAGAGATAAGGCACGACCTGATGGTCATGGAGAATCTCAGTTTTGGCAGAAAAATTACTCGCCAGTACGATCTCAAAGGTGCTCTGCACGCTCGGTTTACGGCCACATCTGCTAATGGTGCGGAAGATGTTCTGTTGGATCAGAACTTTGTCAACGACATGAACAAATCCCCGCTTTACGTTAGCAAAACATCAAAGCAAAATCTCCAAAGAGCGGTTTACAATGACACAGCCTTCCTAACCGTGAGTTCTTTTTTCGTCATCTCTCTCTCTCTCTCTCTCTCATGACACATGTGTTCAGTTTATATCAAGAATTCACTTTATCGTACATTGGAAACAAAATCTGCAGAGTATAAACGTGATGGACTACTCATTGCTTGTTGGAATAGATGATGAGAGTCATGAGCTAGTGTGTGGGATCATAGACTACTTGAGGCAATACACATGGGACAAGCAGTTGGAAACGTGGGTGAAATCGTCTTTGGTGGTTCCCAAGAACGTGCAGCCGACAGTGATCAGCCCGATTGATTACAAGACGAGGTTCAGGAAATTCATGAAGACTCATTTCTTATGTGTCCCTGACCAATGGTGTGTTAAAACCAAGGGAGAGGACTCTTGAAGCACAGACACCAAAAAAAATCGTGTTAAAGCTATTATTATTGATTTATAACCCAAAAATCAAATCTCGTTTTTATGATTCTTTCATTTCATATTGTAAATAGAGACAGAGGTCCAGTTGTTATTCACCCTGTTATTGTGCAGTTTTTAGCAAAGTTTCTGGGGGTGGATTTATAGCGTTTGGATTGTCTCTGTTCGTTTTTCTCCGTTACATTTATCCAAAGGGAGATACAAGCATGTGGGAGTCTGTACTAAAAAAACAAGTGTCAGTTGGGATTTGTATAAGTATTGTTTTGTATAAGAAAGGAAAAAAAAAAGTCAGGTGATGATTGTTTACATGGTTTTTAGATTTTAATGTTTTGGATTTGATTTTTAGATTTTAGTCTTTAGTTTTGGTTTTTAATTTTTTGTAGTTTTTAGTTTTTCAAAAAACTAGAATGGTGGCATTAGATTTTTTTTAACTAAAATAAATTATTAGTAATAAAATATATTCTTTAAAAAACATGAAACAAAATTCTATTGTTATCACTAAAATAAATAAATTTATATAAAAAGCTTGTTAGAATATAATTTATTGAATTAAAAACTTATATCTACATTTCAAAATATATTTAATTTTATATCTCCACGAAAATACACAACTCATAGTTAAATTTTTGAAATAAACTACAGAAAATTTAGTTATATATTTAAATTATGGTAAAACTGAAGTAAATTTTGCAATTCAAATATTACAAAAGAAAAGTTCAATAACTGGATTTTAAAGCACACTTAATTCTAGACAATTAATAACTATATTTTATTAAAAAACAATTATATAATAATTTTTATGGTAAAAATACATAAAAGTATTTATCTTCAATTATTAACAAAACATGTAGCCTTTACATAAAGAAAAATTTAAATTATTTATTTATTTATTGGCAACTTTAAGAAAATGTTCTTAATATGTATTGTATATGTTAAACAAATGCTTTATACTGAGTTTTTTTGTAGTAGTTATCATTTTTATTTATTTTAAATGTATTAATGCATAAATATAGCAAAAGAATAAAAGGGAGAGAAAATGAAAAACCACGACAAGTTTTGACAAAAACCACGAAAACAAAGGCCAATAAACCACTTCCAAATCTGTAAACAATCAACCACATTTGGAAATATAACATCAGTTGAAGGATTATTTATTTATTTATTTATTATTATTCCATAATGAAACTTAACTAGTCGATAGCAAACAGTCTAACATGAATTTTTTTTTGTATGATTCAAAATCAGTCGGTAGCAGCAACAAAATCCTCAGGACAAAATTTTTGTATGATTCACAATCAGTCGGTAGCAGCAACAAAATCCTCAGGATAATCGTATCAACAATCAACCCTGATTTAGCTTATGGAAATATACAACAGGAAAAAGTGATTATTGTTACATTTGTTTGGCAAATCATTTTGGTATTGTATTTTGATACTGCATAAGACACAACAATATCGTGAACAAAACAAACAAAAAACGAAAAGAAAAAGATTTGGAACCATAACTCAGATGCATTGACAGCGAAGAGGAACAGAAGTACCAACTGGTTTTCTCCTCTCCTTAATCACTGCTTCCTTCACCATTGGCACTTTCTGCTGAACCTTCTTCCATATGTGATTCACCGCACCATCAGGTTGGATCGGTCCAATCCCATCCGCTTGACCATTATCATACACAAAAACTGTCTGAAGCTTGGCCATTCGACATCTAAATGTTTCCTTGTCTCTTTCGGGGAACCTTCTTAGATGATTAGCCAACCATTTAGGTGTTAACGCATCACTAACAGAGACAAAGACTGAGAATCTGAGTAATCAATCATTCTTTCAAACGGGAGATCTGTGCTGTCGCTGACAATCACAGGGATGCATAAGCTTTGTATGGCGTCAAAGAGACGGCATGAAGTGGGAGAGTCACCAGCTGGATGCAGGCAGAACTCTGAGTTTCTCATCCCTCTTATCGACTGTTCTCTTCCCGCTGCATTAGGGAAACCTTCTTCCATGACAATGCCGTGTCAGCAAGTCCCCATAGCTTTTTTCTAATCAACCCTCCCTGTCAAGTTGAACATACACAGATAACAGCAAGAGTGTCTGAATAAAGGAATGTAGTAATAATGATTGTAGATAAAGAAGTTACCCGATGTCTGTGCTTGGCGCCTTTGAAATAAAGAAGACTGTGACGTCTCTGGTTGTGAGACAAATCAAGCCTAGGAAGAAGATTCGTGTATGGAACAATCACATCCTTAATGGCAGAGACTTGCGTATGCTGTATCCTCTCAGGGAAGCTACTAGTACCGTTAGAAGACTTAGAATCTTGCCTGAACCATCCTCCAAAATCCACCACAAGAAGAATTGACAGAGCAATCTCTTCACGAACATGCCACATTGAACTGCTTGATCAGAGGGTTCTCCGGGTACCGTGGGTTTTTACCGGGTTTGGGTGAATTGGTTTTCCAGGTCGGTTGATCCGGGTCGCTGGGTATGCGTGAATCTGGAGAAGACGACCAGTACCTGTCGAGGAGCCCATAGTTTAGGGATCTCGGAAGCTCAGCTACGAAGACATTGATTCCGGTATCGTGTGAGATCCTCGGATTTGGCTCGGATAGTAAGGTGTTTGAGAAGAAGAATGTTGGATAAGCTTGAATCTCAAGTTTCCTTATTTATTGTGTTTATCTATTGGAGTTTGGTGTTTATCTTTACTATTAAGATTAGGATTTGGTTGTCCTATAAATAGGATACGTGGTGGTTAGGTTTGAGTTATGCTTTGCAATTTTGTGAGTTGTGGTTTTGTGATTTGAACTTTGGTGATTAATAATATTGGGNTTCCTTATTTATTGTGTTTATCTATTGGAGTTTGGTGTTTATCTTTACTATTAAGATTAGGATTTGGTTGTCCTATAAATAGGATACGTGGTGGTTAGGTTTGAGTTATGCTTTGCAATTTTGTGAGTTGTGGTTTTGTGATTTGAACTTTGGTGATTAATAATATTGGGACTTCTCGAGAACTTTGTGTGATTCTATATTTGGTATCAGAGCTTGTCGAGGTTAAAGAAACTCTTGGAGCTGGACGATGGATGAAACAAAGAATGAAATCGTGTTACACAAAGATACAAGACCGGCGACTATCAAATACCCTATGTTAACCGATACAAACTACACCGTCTGGGCTATCAGAATGAAGGTAGTCCTCAAGGTCAGTGAAGTATGGGAGACGATAGATCCAGGGAGCGAAGATGTGAAGAAAAACAATATGGCTACAGCGTTGTTGTTTCAATCCGTACCGGAAACATTAATAATGCAAGTTGGTGAGCTAAACTCTGCCAAAGAAATCTGGGATGCGATTAAAACAATACACGTTGGAGCTGATAGGGTAAAAGAAGCTAGGCTTCAAACCCTAATGATCGAATTTGACAAACTTAAGATGAAGGATGGAGATACCGTCAATGCCTTCAGTAACAAGTTATCTGAACTTGCGTCTAAATCTGCTTCTCTTGGAGCAGTGATTGAAGAATCGAAGATTGTGAAGAAATTCTTAAAGAGTCTGCCAAGGAGAAAGTTTGTTCACATGGTTGCATCTCTAGAACAGATGCTCGATCTGAATAAAATAAAATTTGATGATGTTGTGGGAAGAATAAAAGCTTTTGAAGAGAGAATTGCAGAGGACGAAGATGATGAAAGTGAAGAATCGAAAAAATTGATGTATACGAATACAAACTCTAATCAAGAGAGCTATGGCAATAACTATAGAGGACGTGGACGCGGTAATGGAAGAACAAGCTGGAGAGGCAGAGGCCGAGGTCGCTATGGAAGTTTTCAAGCACAAAAGGAGGCGTATAAACAAGGAAAACCAGTGGGAGATTTCTCACATATTACCTGCTTCAATTGTGACAAAACTGGACACTATGCAACGGATTGTCCAGATAAGATGTTGAAACTACAAGAGACTGTTGAGACTGCCGAAAGAAAGGATGAGGAGACACGAGAAGCTGATGCGTTAATGGTGAACGAAGTTGTATACTTGAATGAAAGAAACGTGAATCCGAAGATGTTTGATGTTGAGACAGATGCAAGAGACGTTTGGTACCTTGATAATGGCGCAAGTAACCACATGAGTGGAAATCGAAGATTCTTTTGTGAGCTTGATGAAACTGTAACAGGAAAGGTACGGTTTGGGGATGATTCACAGATTGATATACTTGGAAAGGGTGCAATCCGTTTCATTATAGGTGAAGGAAAGAAGATATTGAGGGACGTATATTACATACCGGCACTAAGAAGCAACATAGTCTCCTTAGGACAAGCCACAGAGGTTGGTTGTGAGGTTAAAATGAAGGGTAGTACTCTGAAGTTGGTTGACAAACATGGAAACATGATGATCGAAACTACAAGATCAAGGAACCGACTATACAAGGTAACACTGCAAGTATTTATTGCAGAATGCCTACTAGCAGCATCACAAGACAACAACTCTTTATGGCACGCACGACTTGGACATATCAACAAAGAGAAACTAAAAGCAATGGTCAAGCAAAACCTGGTTGTGGGTATTCCGAAAGTTGAAAACAATACTGAAACGTGTGTATCATGTCTGAAGGGTAAACAAATCAGGAAGTCCTTCCCTCAAGCCACTACGTTTCGAGCAACAAAGCCCTTGGAATTAATACACGGAGATCTCTGTGGTCCCATCTCTCCAGCAACACCAGCCGGCAAGAGATACATATTCGTTCTTATTGATGACTTCTCACGCTATATGTGGACTATACTGATCACAGAGAAGAGTGAAGCACTTGAAAAATTCAAAATTTTCAAGAAACGTGTAGAACAAGAAACTGGAGCAAAGTTAAAAACTCTGCGAACTGACAGAGGTGGTGAGTTCGTATCTCAAGACTTTCAGTCGTATTGTGAAAAGCACGGCATTAGTCGCCACATGACTGCACCCTATTCTCCTCAACAAAACGGAATTGTGGAACGACGAAACCGAACTCTACTCGAGATGACAAGAAGTATCTTGAAACATATGAATTTACCTAATCAACTCTGGGGCGAAGCAATAAGACATGCTACATATCTGATCAATAGAGTTGCAACGAGATCCTTAGATGGGGAGACACCATACGAAGCTTTAAAGAATCGTAAGCCAAACCTTTCACACTTAAGGGTCTTTGGTTGTGTTTGTCATGCTAGAACAGAGATGGCAGGACGAAAGAAGCTTGATGATAGATCTAGAACTCTTGTTCACTTGGGAACAGAACCGGGATCAAAGGCCTATCGTCTCTTTGATCCGAAGACAAGACGTATTATTGTCAGCCGTGACGTTGTGTTTGAAGAGAGCAAGGAGTGGCATTGGACAGAGATGATAGATCAAGATGAATCACGAGAGTTTGTAGTTAGCGAAAGAGCTCTGACTCAGGGCCCTGGAAGTGTAGAAACGCCACAACCAAGTGATGGAAACGATGATAATCTGCAAGAACCGGCTGATCCTGATGATAGTGATAGTGAGAATGAAGACCCACAGTCACAACACAGACGCTCAACCAGAATAAGATCTAAACCCTCCTACTTGGATGATTATATCTTACTTGCAGAGGAGGAAAGTGAACAACTATTGATGATGATCAATGATGAACCGTGGGATTTTACAGAAGCCAAAGAGATGGAAGTATGGTTGGATGCTTGTAGAGATGAAATTTCGTCTATAGAAAAGAACAACACATGGGAGCTTGTTGAGTTACCTCCGGGAGTAAAGCCAATTGGTTTGAAATGGGTATTCAAGCTCAAGCGCAACGCTGATGGAACGATCAACAAACATAAAGCTCGTTTAGTAGCTAAAGGGTATGTGCAGAAACATCGTGTGGACTACGACGAGGTGTTTGCTCCGGTGGCTCGAATTGAAACAATTCGACTAATCATTGCATTGGCTGCAACATATGGTTGGGAGATACACCATCTTGATGTTAAAACGGCATTCCTTCATGGTGAACTTAAGGAGGATGTGTTTGTTACTCAGCCTGAAGGTTTTATTGTGGCCAAGCAAAGTCACAAGGTGTATAAGTTGAGAAAGGCTCTCTACGGTCTGCGACAAGCACCTAGAGCTTGGAATATAAAGTTGAATCTGATCCTTAAGGGCCTAAGCTTCAGGCGTTGTTCGAAGGAACCCTCTTTATATCGAAAGGAAAGCAAAGAAGAGCTTCTTATAGTGGTTGTGTATGTGGACGACTTGTTAGTTACTGGATCTTCTGTCAAGAGTATACTAGAGTTTAAAGCAGAGATGGCTGTGAAGTTCGAGATGAGTGATCTTGGGTTGTTAACATATTACTTGGGAATTGAAGTGTTGCAGAGTAACAACGGGATCGTACTTAAACAGGACAGGTATGCAAGGAGAATACTCGAAGAAGCTAAGATGAGCTCGTGTAACTCAACATACGTGCCACTTGAGCTAAATGCAAGTTTTTCAAAGGCACCACATGAGGACAGGATTGACGAGAGAGAGTACCGACGCACTATAGGCTGTCTTAGATACCTACTACACACACGTCTGGATCTATCCTTTAGTGTAGGGGTTCTCAGCAGGTATATCTAAGCTGTCTCACGGTGTAGCTTTGAAGCAGGTCATAAGATATCTTCGCGGTACATGCACACTTGGATTACACTATCCGAGAAACAGAGGTTATAAGCTTGTGGGCTACAGTGATAGTTCTCATAATGTGGAAAATGACGATGGTAAAAGCACAACAGGGCATATATTTTACATTGGTGAAAGTCCTATCACATGGTGTTCGACAAAGCAGGAAATAGTAGCTCTATCATCGTGTGAGGCAGAGTTTATGGCAGCCACGGAGGCCGCTAAGCAAGAAATTTGGTTGCAAGAGTTGCTGAGTGAAGCCATTGGTGAGGAAAGCAGAAGAGTGGTGATCAAGGTTGACAATAAGTCTGCAATTGCATTGTCTAAAAATCCAGTGTTTCATGGCCGTAGTAAGCATATCCACAGAAGATTTCATTTCATAAGGGAGTGTGTTGAAAACGAGCAAGTGGAGGTGATCCATGTCTCAGGCAGTGAACAAAAGGCTGATATACTTACCAAATCACTTGGTAAATCGAGATTTGAAGAGATGAGAGACTTGATTGGTGTTAGAGATGTGTGTGGAGACAAGTTCAAGCTTAAGGGGGAGAATGTTGGATAAGCTTGAATCTCAAGTTTCCTTATTTATTGTGTTTATCTATTGGAGTTTGGTGTTTATCTTTACTATTAAGATTAGGATTTGGTTGTCCTATAAATAGGATACGTGGTGGTTAGGTTTGAGTTATGCTTTGCAATTTTGTGAGTTGTGGTTTTGTGATTTGAACTTTGGTGATTAATAATATTGGGNTTCCTTATTTATTGTGTTTATCTATTGGAGTTTGGTGTTTATCTTTACTATTAAGATTAGGATTTGGTTGTCCTATAAATAGGATACGTGGTGGTTAGGTTTGAGTTATGCTTTGCAATTTTGTGAGTTGTGGTTTTGTGATTTGAACTTTGGTGATTAATAATATTGGGACTTCTCGAGAACTTTGTGTGATTCTATAAAGAAGACGAAAATAAGGAGAGGAATAAGCAGGAGACTGAGCAGAGAGGTCTAGCAACCGCCATTGATGTGCTCTTAGGAACGCTCTTAAGATCTCTGCATATTTGTGTCTCTGCGAAACACAAGTGTACGGCTAAAAAAAAAAGTGTACGGTCTTGAATATCGGTGATATCCGGTTCACTCAGAATTATTTTCCTTTTCCTGGTTCTGATTATTTATCTGGTTTAGTGTCAATGTTGTTCATAAAATAGAATGTACATTCTATACGGTTGGGTTAACAGAAATGAGAATCAGTTTCATTTTCTCAATAAACTTCATTTTCATTCAAATTCGTAATATGGTATCAGAGTTCATTGACTACCTTTGCTTCTCCACTTTCTTAGCTCCATTTCGACTCAGTGGCGGATGTACAGCCAGCAAGGCTGGGACATCTGCCCCCTATGGATTTTTTTTTTAAAATTTTTCTTTACTATTTACTAAATTTTGGAGAAATTAGATAAATTTGCCCCCCTTAAAATCTCAAACCTAAGGTTAACTATTCTTTATTTGTAAAGTTTGAAAATTTTGCCCCCCCTAATAAACCTTTCTAAATCCGCCACTGTTTCGACTTCCACTTCTCAAAATTAAACAACTGTTAGATGATTATTTGTATAGTTTAAGTAGCAGTATAAATAGCCATCCTTTTTTAATATAACAAGATTAATAAAAGTCATTTCTTCTCTTATAGTTTCCATTTCTGTTTCTCGTAGTGTTCTGAAACACAAAATACATATCACATCATATAATATATATTTATCAATCAAACGAGAAGAAGAAAGTATATTATTACAGTTATACTCTTATTATTCATCTGGTTTACTACACGTTATCAACACGAACGCTCTCCGACCAGCGAGATAAGTTTTAATTTATATATTTCAATAATTTTTATTATTGTAATCTTATTACTGTTCCGGTGTGAAAGGCTGGGTCTTCTCCGTTTATTTTCAAAATGATAAGTGTTACCTTCCCCGACTGATTGCTAAGAAAATTTACGCCTTCACAATCAGACGAACACGTTGTAGGCTTTGCCTCCGTGAATAAAAATAAAAGATCAAAATGGATGACTATATCATCTCGGATCTTAAATAAAAAGAAAATGTCAAAAATGGTAGACTAAATCTATTCGGATCTTGAATCAAAAGAAAATGTTAACATGGCAGACTATGTCTTTTCAAACCTTGATAAAAATGATCAACATGGTAGACCATGTTTCCTCGGATCATTTGGAAGGCTAAGCCTCGAGTTTTATTTATGTTCATTAAATTTCTGCAATTTAATTTATCGCTTTATGCATTTAATTTCTGCATTTCAATTTCCATCTTTATTTTATTTTTATATATTATTATATGAATATGGTTATCATGTCTAACTTAACAAAGCTCAAAATAAATTCCCTGGATATTACGGGAAATTTTTATGTGACTTGGGCAGTGGCTGCAAAGATGCTCCTGAAAGAAAATGAGCTTTTAAAATCATCAATAAGTTTAAAAATTATATCATATGAGAAAATGATAAAATCATGATATTTTACACCACTCTAGTGATGGTTTAAGATGAGAGATCTTGAGATCTTTGAGTAATTAAGTCCTTAAAATAAATGAAAGGTAAATATGTGAAAGAAAAGAAAGTTAAATCCTTAAAAGAAAGGAAAGGTAAATCCTTGAAAGAAAGAAAGAAAAGGTAAATCCTTGAAAGAAAGGAACGGTAAATCTTTGAAAGAAAGGAATCATAAAATAGTGTAGTTAATTTAAATCCTCCGTATAAACTGAAAAAAGGAGAACCCATAATATGAAACCATCATGTATGTCGTATTGAGAAAAGACGAGGGTGTAGATACAATAGAAATTGTGGTCGTGGAAGAGGATGAGAAAGAAGATTCCGTCCTTATAATAAGAAAAATAAGGACTTCCACGAAAATAAAAATGGTCGGGATAATAAAAGGCAAACATAAAAGGTTTGCTATAGATGCTGTATGAGAAAGTAGTGGGTACGTTTTTGTCGTACGCCAACCGTTGTGTATTAAATTCCAAAAACAAAAAAGAGAAAGGAAGTGATGTAAACTTCATCTCTTATGAATACCGACCATATTTTCAAAACTTGAATTCTCATCTTGATATTTTGGATTTTCTGGTTGATACAGAAAAGAAAAAGAAAAAGAAAATATCGATGTGACTTGATAGTTATCTTCCTGAAGAAAATAAAGTTTATTATGTTATCAACACATATTTTGTGAGAGTTGGATGCCAGATTTTAAGATCTAAGATGGAGATATATATTTGGAAATACTTCATCGTACATGGATTAAAGGTATAAAATATCTCTCCTCTCTTAAAATATATACTATTTTCTGGTAATGTAAAAATTATTATTGGCTCTAGAAGAGCTTATGATGAAAAGACATGCATAAGATTAAGATAGAAAAAGTATAAATGGTGGTAAACCTAAAGTTTACTGATATATGGCCATCTATTGCAATAATGTTATTGACATTATTGTGAAATTTTTAAAACCAAGAGTTTTCCACATATAGCATGTCTTAAACAAAATAAAAGAAACCATCATGGGAGATGAATCATCAAACAAGTTTATTGGATGTGATTTCTTTAAACAGACCGCAAATCAGGATCTCACTCTAAGGATTTAAAACATAATTCATCCCAAAATGGGAAAACTGAATGTGTTATTGGTTCTAGAGTAGGACTCAATATGAGATTTTTGACAAGGAATGTTATCATATCGAGAGAGAGAATTAAAGAATCCAAAACCAAGTGAGTGGAACATTGAGATGATTATGTTTGCACTCGGAAAAGAACTCGATAAAGTAAACTCAAGTAAAATGATCCCCATGATCAGATGTAATGCAGTTATGCATGTAACAGAGTCATATACAATCCAAAAAGGATAAAGTATATGGAAAAATTAAAGATATGCTCGCAAGGTTGTGAGAAGCATATAAGCAGCTGATGGAATGAGATTATGAGAAATGGATTACATGAAAGCTATGTAGGATAATCCATATATAAAGTGACTGCCAGACATTTTGATGAAATCTCATATTCCAGCTGAAAAGGCTCCAGTAAGAAAATGTGTCCCAAAAAGACAATATATGAGTCTATAACAAGCTAGAGACGTGATAGACTACTTTGGTTCCAAAGAATCCTCGAAAAGGAGAAAATATATAAAGAGAGGATGATTCTCATGATGATACCGTTAATATGATTAATATGTAATCAGGTACCTGAGTAAATCATTGATGATGATAAAGAGATCTCGATTAACTATATCAGTACGGATTAAAAAGATGGAACCAAAGAGAAAATAGATTGTCGATAATAAATAAATGAAAAAGTGCTATATAAATGAGGATCCTGAATCTACCTCTATATATGAGCGTAAAATGAATTGATTAGTCAAAGAGTGATGATGCAATCAATTTGATATAAAGCTCATAAGAAACATGAGAGATGTTTGGACCAAAAGTCCAAGGTATATATTTTCTCCAGAGAATTAAATGAAAGATGACCTTAAGGTTTGAAAAATGGCTTGTTCCAAGGTCACTGGAGAAATTTTAAAATAAATGCAATATATTGATATGTCTGGCAGGACATGAACGACTTGAGTTGCATCTTGATATATAGTAGTCCTGGATAATTAATATTGTTCTCGGGAACGCTAAAACTCTGGAAGAGTTAGAACAGGCCGTATATAAGGTATCTTGAACTAGTAACTGGTGGTATAATGAGAAAGAATTTCCAGCGTTAGGGGGAGGAATTAGAGAAATTCCTAAAGATATTAGATGGTGTACACAGTCGTTGTAACACCTTGATCCCCACCTAACTCAAGAGAATTAGATGTTTGGAAAATTGTGCATTTACATAATTTGGCAAACCAATTACCAGATGCGAGAAAGGTGGCAAAAACATATATACCCGTTGAAAATGTTCTAACAAGAGTTGTTGTTCCTGAAGAACAATGGAAACAAAAAAATGAACCTAGGGTTCAGTTAAAGAGGGGAAGATCAACGGGTTCTAAAGATAAAAATCTCCGAAAGAAAAAGAAATTGGTTGAGCAAAATGGAAAAGTTCTAGAAGAACCTGATACTGAGAAATGTCTGAAAGAAGGCAGAAACAGAAAGATTCTAGAAGAATCTGATACTGGAAGACGTCTGAAAGAAGATATAAATGAAAAGGTTCAAAAAGAACCAAATAAAGATAAGGATCCAGATGGCGAGAAAGGAACATGAAATTATGATATTCCATGATCTACGTCTGTGATGAAAAAATCATAAAATAAAAGATGTTGATGAATGTTTTCCTTTTCTATGTCCAAAGACATCGATCATGAAAATAGTGATCCCGTTCCAAGGTCCATTCTGAAATGTCTTTGGACCTATAGTCATAACATCTGAGAATATAAATCTTATTGGGTATTTGTGGGTATTCATGAGAAAAGTAACACAATATAAAGCCTGATCAGTTGTCCAAGATTTTTCTCAAAGACCGGGAATTGATTTTGAGGAAGCGTATTTCCCGGTAATGGATGCAATTATGTTTAGATTTTTGATGAGCCTGACGGCGTCAAAGAATCTTAAAATGCATCTTATATACGTTGTGACTGCATATTTGCATATTTGTATGGATCGTTCGATAATGATATATATATATATATATATATGAAACTCCCTGAAAGATTGAAAATGCTAGAAGCATTGAAAGAAAAATCCAGGGAGGTCTGTTCAGTCAATTACATTGATCACTATACGAATTATAAAGAAATCGTCATCTGAGTTTGTGATCATTGATGTATCTACTGATGAGCTGAACATTATTGGAACTCAAAAGAACGTTGTTGGTGCACAAACTCATATGAAAGAAAAGTTCGAAATGAAAGACAAAATTTTGTTTTGGGCTCCATATTGAGTATCTCCGAGAAGGTATATTTGTGCATCAATCAAATTATACGAAAATACTATTGAAACATTTTATATGGACAAAGCGGCTCCTTTGAGTACTCCAATGGTAAATAGATTTCTCGATGTTAAAAGAGATGTTGTTTTAAAAGATCCTGGTAAGATCTATAAAAATAAGTACTTTGGAGATGCTAATGCTCATTCAAGGAAATTAGAACGGCGTCGAGAATATATACATTTTCTCCAAGGTACGTACTGATTTAAGATTGGTTTATTTTAGAAACCCCGAGTTTGGTATGGTTTTGCAGATACATGCAATTTATAAAGTCAAACGAAATCGAATATGGTTTTATAATTGATGAAACCGCGACTACATGGCGTTCTGAGAAACAAAGATTGGCTTCGACTTCTTCGAAGCATGTTGAGAATGTGTGTGGCTTAGGTCAGTGAAATAATAACCAAGAAATAACCGACGTAAGTCTTTAAAGATAATTCGGCGTGGGTCACTCAACTTGAAAAAACCCATATCAAGAATGAAGCATATCAATCCAAGATTTTTCTCGTGCATACGGGAGCTCGAGAAAATTAAAGAAGTGGATATCGAGTATATACGGTCATGCGACAATCCCACATATTTATTTACAAAAGTCTTCCCATTACAATATTCTGAAAACACGTCTATGGTATCGGAATACGACGTTTGCGTGATCTATGAAGAAAAAGTTATGTCTGTTATTCTTAGGGGGAGATTACGTCACCGTACTCTTGTTTTCTTTATCATGATTTTTATCCCAGAAAAAGAATTTTGTCATGACTAGATTTTTAACGAGGTGGTACGTAATATAAAATGGATATTCAAGGGATAGTGTTATTAGATAATGGTAGAAAATAAGATGATTATCCTTTTATCATCTTTGTCGACTTACCTTCACCGACTTGATTATTTATATAGTTGAAGTGGCAGTATAAATAGCCATCTCTTTGTCCTAGAACAAGATTAATAAAAGTCATTTCTTCTCATATAGTTTCCATCTTTTTGAAACAAAAAACACATATCACATCATATAATATATATTTTATCAATCAAACGAGAAGAATAAAGTATATTATCTATTCTATTAAAACAGAGTCATTCTTTTAATCTACTGATACAAATTGTCATTTAAATTTGGATTCTTTCTAAAGTGTTACAAATAATACAAGTTATATAATTGATTGAACCGCATTACTTAAATTAAACTGGCGGTTATTTATGAAATAGAGTTTTGGGCTTACTTTTGTTTTTATGACATTTATTTGTTTGGTTTTTGGGCTTAGTATTAAAAAAAAACTCCAAAAAACATTAAATAAACTTTCCACCTTAATGGATCAAAAATCAATTACTATTTTCAAGCCCAAAAATATTTAATATTTTCAACAAAACAAAATTATCTATTATTAATCACTTATTTAAATCATGTACTTTAAAACATGTCAATATTTTTAGCCCAAAAATATTTAATATTTTCAACAAAACAAAATTATCTATTCTTAATCACTTATTTAAATCATGTATTTTAAAACATGTTAATATTTTTTATTTTAAATAACAATCACTCTATCTTGATAAATTGTAATGGTAACTTTAAATATTTTTTTTTTAATTTTTCTTAAATAATTACAGATTTTAAAAAATATGTAAAGCAAAACCAAAAACCAAATCTAAAAACTAAAATCCAAAACCAAAAGCTGAAAACGCAAGTTATATTTTTTGTTTTTTTATTACAAAATAAACTATTTCGAAAATTACATGTTCGATTAATTGAGATTTGTTTGTTGGTAATATCAGTACAAACTAACTTAGCAGGTCTAAAAATTAAAAACCCAAATCAAAAGCTGAAAATCAAAAATAGAAACTTAAAAACTAAAAACCAAAAACCAAAATTTAAAACAAAATCTAAAAATAAAAACTGAAACTAAAAATTAATGAAAAACAACCATCACCACAAATTTTGGTGAACTGATTTTATCCGAAAACATTCTTTAAATTAAGATAAAACTCAATTACATAAATTTTTAATCATAAAAAATTTCTGCGCTTGAATTATATTTTTTTTCTTTTTTTATTACAAAATAGACTATTTCAAAAATTTTAGAAAATTATTTTTTCATCTTTTCAGTTTTAAATTACATGTTCGATTAATTGAGATTTGTTTGTTGGTAATATCAGTTCAAACTAACTCAGCGGATCTAATAATTAAAAACTCAAACCAAAAGCTGAAATCAAAAATAGAAACTTAAAAATTAAAACCCAAAAAATCAAAATCTAAAACAAAATCTAAAAATAAAAATTGAAACTAAAAACTAATGAAAAACAATCATCACCACAAATTTTGGTGAACTGATTTTATACCAAAACACCCCAATTATATAAATTTTTAATCATAAAATTTTTGGGTAATATCAGTTCAAACTAACTCAGCGGATCTAAAAATTAAAAACTCAAACCAAAAGCTGAAATCAAAAATAGAAACTTAAAAATTAAAACCCAAAAAAATCAAAATCGAAAACAAAATCTGAAAAGAAAAATTGAAACTAAAAACTAATGAAAAACAATCATCACCACAACTTTTGGTGAACTTATTTTATACCAAAACATTCTTTAAACTAAGACAAAACCCCAATTATCTAAATTTTTAATCATAAAAAATTTCCGCGCTTTTAAGCGCGGGTCAAAATCTAGTTACAATTATACTCTTACTCTTCACCTAATTTACAACAGCTACAATATTATCTGTGAAGAAAGTTCCTTACCGATCAACTCGCTCAACAAATCCGATGGCTGTAGCTGGCAATACCTCAAGAAATGCGTTGCAATCAACTCAATCATCTCCGATCTCATCTCTGATTGTGCAAAATGAAGTTTCCCAAGCTCAGCAAGCTTTCATGATGGCGAACTTGTTCTATCCAACTCTGTCTCCTTTGTACATGAACAATATGGATCATCCAGGTCTACAATGCATCTCTATTAACCTAGATGGTTCATTTATGATGACTGGAATATTGTGACGAGAATTGCTCTAAATGCTAAGAACAAAATAGGATTCATAGATGGAACAATTACTCGTCATGAAGAATTGAATCCATGTTTTCATCTGTGGTCTAGCTGCAATAGCATGGTGAAATCATGGGTGTTGAACTCAGTTTCGTCTCAGATTTACCATAGTATATTACGTTTGAGCCATGTTCTAAAACGCGAGCGCCTAGCTGCCCGGCTAATCGGTGTTCGGAGTCTATCCGCAGGTATTTTAACAAAATCGGCAAACCAAATCGGAAATAACTAATCGGCCCATTTTCTAATTAATCGAAATTTTTACCGATTAATCGGCCCATCTAAGAATCAAACATGCCTAAATTTTAAACTATAAAGGCTTATTTAGGCTGTAGTGGAAGCCCAACACTTTACTCTTCCTGCCGCATGTATGCTCTTATATATAGACTAAGATTTTGCCTCAACTCGCCAATCTTAACTGATGTGGGACTTTCACCCATCAAGACAATAAAGCGAAAATAAATATATTGCATACAAGGGGGGTCGAAGTCGGGTGGGCAGCGTTATATCAGGTGTCTCGGCCACTAGGAGACAACAAACTCTTTGTACTTTGACTCATATGTTAATATATATCCACATATACGTAGAGTAAAGACAAAAAAAACTATGCCCCAATTAATCTCCGATTAATCTCTGATTTATTGTCTAGGCGCTAGGCCCAACCCGAACGTCCGACTAACGCCTAGCGACTTCTTAAACACTGAGTTTGAGTGATGCATCTGAATATTAAATTTAGTATTAAATTTATATATATATATATATATATATTTGTTAAAATAAATATTTAATAGTTATCTACTATTAATATTTAATGATATGATGAAACATGTTCTTATTGATATTCTTATGAGTATAGTCTTACAGGTTCTTCCAACAACATATAAACTATTTATCAAATATAAAACTAATTGAAAAAACATAAAACACACTCAAAGTTACGCTTGGTCGTTAAGATACCGTTGGGATACAAGTTGGCTATTTTTGAATTTCAATTCTAGTTTATATCACATCCTAAGTCTTATTCTGGTAAATATATAAATATGGATCAGGTTAAGATATAACCATATATCATTGGGATTTAGTTTGGATATACTCGAAGTTAAATCCAAAATTTAAAAACAAAACATATAAAATAAATATTTATTGATATATAATTATATATTTAAATTACTTATTTAAAATTTAAATATTTGTTTTTAAATATCATTTCAAATAAATATAGAATTTAATATTTTAAGTAATTATTTATGTTTTAAATATATATATATATATATATATATATATATATATATATTGTGGTTAATTTGTAAATCTAGATCGGTTTTTTAGATTTGTTTGGGTTCCGATCGTTCAGGTTACCCGCTTTGATTCGGTTAATAACACTTCGGGTTTAGATTTGCTTTGTACCACCCTACAAAATCCATTATGGTATTTCTTATATTTATGATCAAATACGGACTAAATTTTTTAGTTTGGTTTCAGTTCGGACTTTGGATTATGGATTTTATGTCCATGCCTACTCTAAATAAAGAGAAAATAATATTATATAAAGTTTTCACCACAAAATTATTCTGCTTTTTGAAAATGCGGGTGAAAATCTAGTATTCTCTTTAATTTTCTCAAAAAAATCAAACAGTGAGTTTTATCCTCTATTAGTCACTTTAGCGTTTGCAATTTTATTTGCATTTTTAGCAAGTTTAATTTTAAAGGGAAATTTTTTTTTTTTTTTGCCAAAAAACTAGTACATTATCTCTTTAGATTAATCTCTACTTTAAGTATCATTAGGCTAATTATTTTCAAAATGGAAATAATACCCTTAAATTTTAATGATAAAATCGAAATTATAATTAAAAAAAATTGTTAAATATTAAAATATAATAAATAATTAAAGTAATTAATATAAAAACTTGAAAATCCCCAAATTAAAAAGACCTAAACGCTGAAGACTCCGTTTAATGACCCATTCCCGGAGTATTTTTAAATTTGAAGAAAATAAATTGCAAGAGGTTTAATTCTACAAGGAGCATATTTTTCTAAGTGTGAAAATACTTGTATTTATGAAGGTTGGAGGAATGAACTATATTTGACTAACTGTCGGATCATTAGTGAGTTCATGGAACATATTTTGAATGGACTGAATGACGGTAAATGATTATGGAATGATAAGAGCATAATTTAGGAAAGATCAAGACCTTAAGGGAAATTATAGAATGTTAGACTACTAGACAATGTGTGTCCTAAATAAGGAAAGATCGAGTAGCTAGCATTACATGATTATACAAAAGGAATATCGGATCTACGAGACTCATATAAGGAATGAACCGTAGAGATTAATTCAAGACATTGATGGTAATCTTTGACTAAGCCAAATAAGAAAATTTGAATTAAAAAAAAAGAAAAAAAAAAGAAAATTTGCATTAAGTCTCTAGCTTGGTGAGGAAGTTTGAGAAATCCTATATATGGACTCCTTGAGCTCTCATTTTTCCACAGCCAAGAAAAATATTTTAGAGAGAAGTTAAAACATGAATGAGTTGATAGAGAGAAAACTTCAAGAAGAGGGGCTGAAGGAGGAGGAGCTAAAGAGTTCTTCGCGGGAAAACACAAGGAAGTTCAGGGTCTTCGAATCCTAAAGATTCAGCCAAGGTGAGTATGTGATTGATGGAAACTCGATAACATAGATATTAGTGAATTAGATCTGGATATGCTAGGATATATGAATGACTGATGTATTTTATGGAAAGTTTTTTTTCGTTCTTTGAAGTACTCTTCCAGGATCGAAGAATGTTCTTCGCGTTCTTATGGTATGACATGCTAGATTGTGTGTATAGGTACTAAAAATCAATGAGAATGTTTATGTGAAAACTTAGGATTTGATCTATAAATGAATGGCATGTCAAAGGAAAAATGTTAAGAAATCAAACATGAAATAATTAAGGAAAGTACGGATTAAGAAAATGATAAGAAATAAGTAAAGTATGTTTGGTTTAGGGCCGTAAAAGATGATATGAATGTTTTGGCTTCAGACCATAAAGGATGATATGAACATTTTGGCTTCGGGCCGTAAAGGATGATATGATCGTTTTGGCTTGAGGCCATATATTGGCTTCTGCTGTGATGGACCTATGGGGTCGAGTGATGAGAGACCGACGGGTCGATTATGATGGCTATGGGCCAAGTTTGTTTGGCTTCCGGCCGTAAGTGATCTTCAGGGTTGAGGATGAGAAAAATGGTTAAAGGAATGAAAATGTTTTAAAATCTATAAGTAAAGATATATGGGAGTTCAACACAAATGGTTAAGAATAAGGATGAAATGGAATGCTAGGTTCATAAAAAGGATTGGAATGATAGGTGGCTAGAATAAAATGGAATGTTAAGTTGCTAAAAGGAAATGAAATGTTAGGATGCTAGTACGGAATGGAATGCTAGGTTGCTAGAATGAATGTAATGCTAGGTTGTTATAATGGAATAAAATACTAGGTTGCTAGAATTGATTGGAATGCTAGGTTGTTAGAATTGAATGGAATGCTAGGTTGCTAGATGTTATGGGTTGCATGTGGGTGGTTTTTAGAATCCTCACTGAGTATTTTGTATGCTCATGCCTCCTTATGTGATGCATGTAATGTTTAATTGTGTGGACCGGAGTGCGAGACTAGAAAGACCATCTGAAAATAGTTTTTTAATTGGGGTAATGTTTGAAGAGTTTTGATCAAGCTGTCTTATTGTAACAGTATAGATTTTAAGTATTTAGTCTTGAATTTCATTAACAAAGTCACAGTATTTCTTAGTTTTTTTTTTTGAGAATTTTTCAGAAGTTTACTTAGAATTTTAAACGTGTTTTCAAATATTTATAGGTCGGGGTGTTTCACTCAGCCTCTCTCTCTCGTAAGGCGATGTCTGTGTCTCATTGTGGCGTCGATGATACTGGCTGAAATCAAACGATCCTCCGACGTTGATCTCTTCTTCTCCGACTTTACTCCGGCGTGGGCTGAAATCGAGAACTATCTCCCGTCTAGGCTCTTCTTCCCATGTTGAAGTTGAAGGTAAATCATCTATTTCCTTGGTATTTCGTTTTGTTCTTTTGATTTCTCATCTGAGATAATCTCTTGCTCAGTTCTTCTAAGACCTAACTATAGTTTCATGCTTTCAAAACCAGTGTTTAATAATCTCCTTTTTTGTTAACAAAAATCAAAAAAAAAATTGTTTGATAATCTCCTTGTTTTTTGTTTTATTGTTTTGATTTCTCAAGTGTGATAAGCTCTTGATGGGTTCTTAGCATGTTGTGAGTCGTGTAGCTTAGGACAGTTTGTTGAATCTCCTTCTTTTGTTGTTCTTGTACTCCTGCTCAAAGTCAGTGTAGCTAAGGAAATTGTACTCTTTTCATGATTTTTATTTTGCTAAAATTTTCATGAATTTTTGTTTGTATTTTACAAAATAACTAAAACGGTATATTCACAACTTGTGCTAGTTCATGTCATGTTTGCTTGAAGTGCAAATTATGAAATAGGTCTTAACCATGTGTCCGCGGTCAGGTGGTAGCTTGGCGTTCCATGAATCCTACGAAATCTGAGTTTCAATTCGCCTACACTGAGATTAACACAACATGTGACCACCAAGACTTTCACATTCTATCTCCGGAGAATGGTTTACCATTTTTTTTTAAATAGGTCTTGTACTTGAAGTAGTAGAACTTTTAAAGTGCATCATTTTAATTAAAATATAGACTAGAGATGTAGAGAGAGAATATGCTCTCTGGCCTCTTCCCGAGGTTCAAATTTTGAATCTCTATGTTTGTGTTTCTCCGGTGGCCAGAGGCGGACCCACATAGAAAGATGGGGTTGCACCTGACACCCCTTAAATAGCTATAAATATTATTTTGTTCACACAAGCACTGAAAAATCCGCAGATCTAGTGGTAAAATGTTCCGCTTGCTACACCTTAACCACGGTTCAAACCTCCTTGATTAGCGCATTTTATTTATTTTTTCCCTTTTAAGTATTAGTCTGACCCAGATAAAATTAATTTCTGGTCCGTCACTGCCGGTGGCCAGCTGCTGAAAGCGTCCTCCCTGAACGGCACCATCTTCACCTCTGCTCCCTTCATTGCATCAAGTTATATCTGACGAATCATTTCAAGCTCAATCTAGATAAGTCTGTTGTTAAGTCCAAGCTCTTAACAAAGGACAGTGGTGGTCCTCCCCGGAGCTCCTCCTCTCTGTTCCGGAAGCTTGTTTCTACTGCCTAAACTAGCTAACGTTTTTAGTCGTGGGTGACTACAACGTTTTTCTTTTCACCAATTTAACAACTATTTTCGAACCTCTAAGAAATGCGAGTACTTTCCAAGCTCCTAGCAAGAGGAAGAAGATGATGAATTGGTAAAGAAATGGGCTCTATGAACGTGCGCAATCAATTGCAAGCTTGTATATGAGAGGCATATTTACTGAGCTACTCCATCTTTGTAGATCTTTACTAGATCTTCACAGATTTTGGATTCTTCAAAGTAGACCTGAAGCTTTTCAAAATTTATTTTCTCTCCAGTCTTTGTGAGTAAGCAGTACACGCCGGCTTATATTCGCCTCCGTGAGGAAACAACCATCATCTCCTTTCGTTCCCATCGGCTTTTCTCCACAACCATCAACGTCCTCCATTCTTGTTTGCTTTTTAGATCGGTTCTCCTCGGCCTGAAGTTATCAGTCTGTGCGCAAAATTTCTAGCCAAGTGCTAAATTAAAAGCGTGGGTGCTTAACTCTAAAACACCATCTTGTCAGCTCCCTTGGCCTGTGTTTCTTTGGAAAATTTTGAGAGAGTTTCATTAGCGTTTCTGTAATTTCAGATCACAGATCCACCTTCAGATAGTTTGTTTTTGGTTTATCACATTAGAATTTTCTGGTGTTGATAAATCAAATATACAATTACTTCTATTAAAAAAAAATCATTGCTTTATCAGATTTTGAGTTGCACTCCATTCCTCTCGGTTCAAATAAATTGGATATTCAAGGAGATTCGATAAATGATACGGTAGTAGCAAAAGAGCTTGCACGTCTTACATTTGTGATAAAGAGCATACGGGTGGTATCCATATCAACCAGCAGTTTGTTTTGGATCATCACATTAGTTCTTTTAACTGGTGTTGTTATGTCCAGTATACATATAGATTTCTAAAAACAAGAATTTGTAAGATGAATTCAGTGGCATGGAGCTGTTAAGGTGTGGGAGCTGATCTGATAAAATAACATCTTGATGAGTTATATCATTGTTTTCGACCTAAATTTCTATTTTTATCAGAGACAAAAAATAATCGCCATGTTCTCCAAAATTTACAAGTTTCTTATGGGTATGATCAAGTTTGTACCGTTGAGCCTCGGGGCCAAGTGGTGGCTTAGCACTTTTTTGTATGGATGATCCTTTGGTTACTATCTTGTATGCGGACGCGCACATGATTGATATTGAAACTAGACTCGAAGAACATGCGATCTTTATGACTTTTGTATACGGTGACCCTATTGTTAGATATCGTGAGTTGGTTTGGGAATGATTGTCACGCATGAGTACAAACCAAAGCAAAGTGTGGTTCATCATTGGAGACTTCAACGAGATCACTGGAACCATGAGAAGAGGGGAGGAAGGCGTCGTTTAGAGAGCTCTTTTCTCCTTTTCCAAATCATGTTAGAAAATTTTGGAATGCTTGACTTTCTATACAAAGGAAATTCATTCTCGTGGGTGGGAAAAAAGACGATCCGAGAAAGTTAAATGTAAACTTGATAGAACAGTGGCAAATGGAGAGTGGCACATATTATTTACCCACTCAATTGTAGAATTCCTTCAATTATGGGGTTCGGACCACAGACCGGTCCTAGCACGGATTCAATCTACTGTTAGGAGGACAAGGAAAAATTTTAGATTCGACAAGAGGTGGATCGGTAAACCGGGGTTCAAAGAAGCGGTATTCTCGGGATTGAGACAATTTGATGAAATTCCAATAAGGAATTTTTATCAAAAAATTACTTCATTTCGAAATAAAAATAGCTCTTGGAAGAAACAAAATCCACCAAATTCTGCTTCATTAATTAAAGAATTAAAAATATAAGATAGATTTGGCTCAAGATGATGATAACTACACGACGGAAGAGTTGGAGGAATTACGAAGACATTTGATATCAGCAGTTAAAGAAAAAAATATTTTTTGGGAACAAAAAAGTAGGGACAAGTGGCATAAAGACGGGGAGAGGAACACAAAATTTCATCATGCCACCACTAAACAACGAAGAGCCCAGAATCAAATCATTAGTATAAAAGAAAAGCATGGGAAGTTGGTAAAGAGTGAAATCGAGGTAGAGAATGTGGTTGTTCAATATTTTTGTGATCTCTTCTCTACTTCTTTGCCAACAGAGATAGATAGTTCCCTCCGTTTTATTTCAGAAAAGGTGTCCCAAGCTGACAATAGGTTACTTTTAGAGAAACTATCGGAACATGAAATTAGGAAAGCGCTTTTCGAGATCAACCCGGACAAAGCACCGGAACCGGACGGCATGACTTGTAAATTATTTCAGAGATTCTGGCGGGATATGCGCCAAGACATCATCAGATTTGTACAAGATTTCTTCGAGACAGGATTTCTTGACCCTGTGCTGAGCCAGACAAATATCTGTCTCATCCCTAAGAAGAAGAAACCCCAGGACATGACCGAGTTCATACCTATTAGTCTCTGCAATGTTAGCTATAAGATTATATCTAAGCTATTATGCAAGATACTAAAGAGGGTTATACAATGCTTAATCTCAGAGACACAATCAGTTTTTGTGGAAAAACGTTTGATTAATGATAACATTCTGATAGCACAAGAGAATTTCCATCCACTATGGACGAATAACAGATATAGAGTAGATTTTATGGCTATTAAAACAAACATGAGCAAAGCCTACGATAGAGTGGAATGGAGTTTTTTTAGCAGCTTTGATGCTGAAGATGGGATTTGATGAAAGACTGGTTGACCTTATTATGTGTTGTGTCACGTCGGTTTCATATCAAGTCCTTGTCAATGGGCAACCGAGAGGGCGAATTTTACCAAAGAGGGGGCTGAGGCAGGGAGACCCCCTCTCCCCTTTTTTGTTCATTTTGTGCACTGAAGCTTTGATATCACTCCTTAACGGAGCAGAAGCGGAGAAGAAGATTGTGGGTCTTCGCGTTGCCCAGGCGAGCCCGAGGATCTCCCATCTCCTCTTCGCTGATAATAGCCTTTTCTTTTGCGAGGCGAAAGTGAGCCAGTGCAAGGAGATTATGGATATTATAGACATATATGGGAAAGCTTCAGGGAAAAAACTAAATGCGGAGAAATCTTTGATGTTCTTCGAAAACAGAGTGGACTACTCCCGAAAACAAGAGATAAAAGAAATATTGGGTTTTTTCTACTGAAGGAGGCATAGGAATGTACCTTGGATTACATGAACAAATTTGTGGCTCGAAAACCAAACTATTCTACTACGTACAAGATTAGCTTAATGGGCGAGTAAATAATTGCTCATCGAGCCTACTCTCGAAAGGAGGAAAAGAAGTTCAGATTAAAGCGGTGGCTCAAGCAGTTCCGACATATCCAATATCGTGTTACGTGATTCCAAAAAGCATTACTGATAAACTAAGGAGTACGACTTCTAATTTTTGTGGAGTTCGAAACAGAACAAGAGAGGCTTGCATTGGATAGCATGGGACGAGATCTGTACCCACAAGGAATCAGGGGGGGGGGACTAGATTTTTGAGACCTCCATGATTTCAATTTAGCACTTCGCGCAAAACAATTATGGTGTTTGATCCAGTATTCGAGTTCCTTACTGGCACGTACCCTAAAAGGAAGATATTACAACAATACTTCTCCCCTGGAAGATCAACGAACATACTCACCCTTATATGGTTGATGTAGTATCATGGCAGCAAGTCCTTTATTCATGTCGGGGTTACGGAGCAATTAGAACAGGCCGCGATACAAGGGTCTGGAGCAATTATAATTATGTCGTTTTACCTGCCGATCACATTGTCTACAGACTTTCCCAACTCCCTGTTCAGGCCTTTATTAGGAATGATACCAAAGAGTGGGATATTCAGCTTCTACGGGAATTCTTTCAGCCAGATGATATCCCATTGATACTTGGGATTAAATCCTCCCGCTCCTCTGCTCTGGATGGTATGTTTGGAATCACACAAAGACATGAGTCTATTCAGTTAAAACTGGATATAATCTACTCCAATTGAGCAAGACGAGCCCTACACATGAAATGATTCTCGAACCAAGTGTCAAAAGCCTCCAGAGTCATGTATGGAAGTTAAAGGCTCCAAGCAAGATGAAGGACTTTTAGTGGCAAGAAATTTTGGGATGTGTGGTGACAGCAGAAATGCTAACTTATAGACGTGCTGGCCCAGTGGAGTCGATTAACCATCTCCATTTTGAGTGCCCCCCTGCCATGCAGGTTTGGGCTTTATCAGACTATCCGTCCATTCCGAGGACTTCCCGAGTATATCTATTTACCAAAACATGAACTTTCTGTTTTGGAAGCGAAAAGAAGTGGCTCCTCGGAGACCACAATTCGACACCTTCCCATGGATCTGTTGGTACATTTGGAAGGCAAGGAAAAACAAACTCTTTAATGGGAAAGACGTTTCCCCAATGAACACTCTTCAGAATGCGTCTCTTGAGGCAGAATGTTGGAGTAAGGCAAACGAGAAGGAGGAAGTAAATGAGGATCATGAGGTACCTCCTGGTTCAGAGCCCCCTAGGATCCCCCAAACCCCTACATGCCAAATTGATGCATCATGGATCGATAATGGTAGTGTCAGTGGCTTAGGGTGGAGTCTCAAGGATCAAATGAGTTCTGAATGGTTTGGATTACGGGCGTGTAGAAGGAGCCTATCAGCTCTGCATGGCGAGATGGAAGGCTTACTGTGGGCAGTCTTATGTAAGAGAGATTTGAGGATAATTTCAATACGGATTGAGACAGACTGCTCGGACCTAGTGGACATGTCTACTAGACCGAAAGACTGGCCGGCTTTCGCGACAGAGATTGATGTGTTTCAGCGACTACGGGAAGACTTCGAGGATGTGAGTCTGTCTCATATTCCCTGGAGTAGAAATGGACGAGCGGATGCATTAGCTAAAGAAGCAAGGAGTAGAGACTATTCATTTTCCCATATAGATTAAACCCGGCCATACGGAATTTCTTCTCAGAGAATTGACTCGACTGGTCACCACTTGATTTAGAGTAAATGGACGGCTGACAAAAAAAATTAAAATATACACTTTCATATATTAATACTAGAGACAGGCACGCATATACTTTGTGGTTGTTTTTCGAGCATAATTACGAGGTTGTTACATTGTTAATTATGTTTAGTTCTGGTTACATTCCTTAGACCACTATTGTTGAATCTGTTTATTTCCCATATATGTCTATTTTTTATGTTTAGGCAAAGTTATGAGATGATCTGAATACGACTAATCTTCAGGATCCCCAACACCCCATGGCTTTAGTCTCCTTGCAAGTCCCTTGTTTCAGACGCTTTAAGACCTACCAGACCCTCAATTGCTGCTAGATGCTCTCGTTAGTTAGCTCTAGTTAAGGTTCTTTTGAAACTCCTAGACCCAAGTATTTCCTACGTGTTTTTTTAAACAATTTCAGTTATTTTCTTACATTGCATGCTTTCATTAATGGACATTATTTTTGACGTGCTTTAGACATTCTGTTATAAACTGATTGATTAGTTTAAAGACAATATAGTTAAACTTCAGCACGTATGAAACTTTCACTAATTAGTTATATATTTAAAAGACACATGAAAGAATAACATAACTCCATCAGATGTTAACTAATGTAATGTCTACCGAGAAACCTCCTTTTTGGTAACAACTTTAATACCTTGACAGTTTCTGTTATAGTTAAATGAACTCCAGAAACCCTATACTGAGACAAAATGTATGTTATACTTATTTATACTTGATGGAGTTATGTGTATTTTGTCAGTAATACTTATTTATACTTAGTAGTATTTCTTAATCATGTATCCCCATATTTCGTTTCCTTACTTTCGCTGTGCTCTCAATTGTTTATTAAGATTAATTAATAGAGTATTAAAAGTGATTATTTTACTGAGTTGTGACATTAGTTATTGATATCTACTGTGTTTAGTTTTCACCTATGGAGTTGGAGTTGCCTAGACGTCTATACGGAGAGGACTTGGAACCACAAACTAAGAAGATTAATAACAGCTGTCGAATGAGATTTCTCAAGATTCCGAGGACAAAAATGGAGCCAGAATACATGGAAATGAGGAAAAATCCCTTTTTCTCCCTATTTTGGCTATTGAGGAGAAGAGGTCGAAGTTTTCGGCGAGGCTGGTACACGCTTTCATGTTTAAGAAGTTGATGACAAGCAAGAAACATGAGAAGTGGTTTACATTTGCGAGGAGGCCTCTGCACTTTGGACTGCAAGAGTATCATGTTGTCACTGATCTGAAAGTGAAGCAAGAGAAGAACAGTGGATCAGCGAAATGAAACGATGATATGGGTTTTGGAGAAACCAGATAAAGAGACGTGGGAAAATTGACTTGATGATAATAAAATAAGTATTTGGAAGAGAGCAGTAGCTGAACTTGGGTTGATAGGGTGTGGCTGATCTATCTATGTGTTATTATGGGTGTAGTGATGGGGATGGATGAGAAGGTGAATTTTCTATATCTGTACGTGAAGTTGGCGATGGATTTGGAGAAGCTTTGAAAGTACCCCTGGGGTCTGTATTCTTTTGATTTCCTACTAAAATCGATTGATAAAACAAGGGACAAGTTGGAGCAGAAGGAGGGATACCTGATGGAAAGATTCAAATTGTTGTTTGGTTTCCATATTTTGACTATGGAAGCTATTCCTACTTTTGGCGAGATTTGTGGTAAAAGAGTTAGCGACAATTTCACAGGTCGTATGTGTGCTAACTGGACATGATGTGCGGATGTTCTTATGAAAACATCATTGGGCTTGAGACTGTATTTCCAGAGAAGGTATGCATATACTCTTCTACTAAAACCGTTTGATTGTCTTGTTCATTTTACTAATGATTTGAATGTCTTGTAGGGGATTTTGCATTCAGTCATCGAACTAGGCGGAGATGGAGTGGTTGTTTTGGCTAATGATTTTGTAAGGAAGGATGAGAAAAAGATGAAAGAGTTGATCGCATACTGGATATGATCCAAAGAAACTATGATTGGAGCAATCATGGTTGGGGAGTAGTGGAAGGTATAACCTCTGAAATGGTGGAAGCTGACAAAGAGGAAGGAAAGGAAGGAGACGATAAAGCTAAAACTGAGATTGGCGAGAATAGTAGTGTTACAGAGGATGTGGATTACATGGCTGCTGTTTCGGGTAGAAACAGAAGAAAGAATGTGGAGGACCGAGGAGCGGATAGAAAAAAGAAGAACTTATTGTGCCAGCTAGCTGCTTCAAACAAGGGGAACAGTGAAACATATATGAAACAGGTTTTGAGGGTCTGCTACAAGCTTCTTTCACTGCATTTGAAGGAAAATTATGTCAGCATTTCTCGGATAGAATGAACAAGTTTGAGACAGAGGTAACCAGCAAGATGGGGAAGTTGGAGACTGAAATTACACAGCTCAAGACAGCTTTACTAGTGACTGAACTGGCAGCGAAGACTGATCAAGAAAGCGACCCTAGAAGGAGAAGTGCAGAAACAGGTCTTACCAAGAGTAAAAAGTCACAGATCAAGAAAGTAAAAAGGTAACCACTAAGAGAAAGCGTTAAGAGTTGTTGGAATTTGAAACAAGGCAGTTGGAAGTAGTTTTTTTAAGCTAGGTTTTTGGAACTTGGAACTAGGCAGCATCACATTTTGTTTGTGTAATATGTAATGATTGTATTTTCTTAATGTTTTATTGTGTACTTTGTAGTTAAAATTACGTTTGCTTGTATAATATGTTATTCAAACTTGGCGTATGTATGTGTAATATGTACTTGGAACTTGATGTTTATGCTATTAATATTATCTTATATCTTTTTTTGTCATCAGTCTGTGAAAAAGAAAAATTTAAACACTGATGATTTGTTTGTCGATTTACATGGAGTAAATTTGACTATATCATCAGATATTGATCATCTTTGTCTCTTCCCTCCCTCCCACTCTCGAGTTTTCCTCTCATTCTTTTTTTTTCACTTCTCTCTTTGTGTCGGGAAAATCTCTATCAGTCAATTGAATTCTCTCATCTCTTCTCGATCTCAAAAGCTAGTAGATTTCTTCTTCGAGAAAGTTTCTCTACAAACCAGATCTCGATTCAAAACCTATGGGGTTCTAGAATCTTCGAAATTCAATTGATCGTTTGATTTTTTTGGGTAATTGATAATTATATGATTTAGGGTTTCAAATGTTAATTATTTAGAACTTTTGACCGATTTTGGGAATTTTACAGAAAATTACCAGCAGCTCAAGTTCTATCTCGGAAGCTGAGGTATGTATAACTTTAGGGTTTTTATTTGAGAAAGAGGTTTGGATGTTCGTATTGACTAATTAAGGCTTTTCAGACAGGTTTCATGAACAGATTTTGGTGGTGGCTTCAAGCTGAGGTATTTATAATTTCACAGACAGATTGTAGTGTTAAGTGATTTAGAGTTGTCTGATTTTAATCGATTTTGCTTTCTTTAGCAGATTATCTTTTAAAAGATATTTGCAACCTAAAGGTAATTTGCAGATAATCCTTCTCATTCTCTCGTATGTGTCTCTAAAGTCTTCGTGTATTGGGGCTTATGTTCATTATCACACATGTTTGGAACCCTTTGAGCTTGGAGCTGTGGTGGTGCTGTGACATGGATAAGTCTTGGGTTTGGCTTCCAAGGTATGATTTTATATGTAATTATTATTAACTCTGTTACTTACAACTGAATTTCTTATGATTGAATTTTCAAATGTTTTCTTCTTTATAGGACTAGACTTGAGTATGAGCAAAGAGCAACGGATTTTGTTTATGGGTCAGCAAAGAGGTTGGGCAATCCCGCAAAGTTGTTTTATCCATGTCTCCAATGCCGAAATCTGTGCCACCAATCAGTAGCCACAGTCTTGGATCATCTTGTTATTAAAGGAATGGATCAGAAGTACAAGAGAAATAAATGGATCGTTCTATTAAATTATTTTCTCAAAACTGTTTACTGGAAAATGATTGGATGGTTCTAATAAAATTCTGAGGGATATTAGCGATTATCTTTGGCTAATAAATATTTTTAATAAAACAAATAATGAAATATAATAAAACTCAAAATAATATTAAAATTATCAAATATTACAAATAAAAAAAATTAATAGAAATGTTCTATAAAATAAAACGAAAATAATAGTATAGTTATAATCTTATAATCGTTGAGATGCGATGGTGCTGGTGTAGGATGCACAGATCGCCATGATGGTGGAGGAGAGTAACAGCAATGACAGCAGAGGGAGTTGTGACGGTGAAAGTGGCAATGTAAAGAGTTGAAGCGGTGGTGTAAAAAGGTTTTAGGTGGAGTTTTTTTCAAAGCTAAAATTTTTGTAAAAAAAAATCTAAAAGCATTAAAATAAACAGAGGAAAATGAAGAAGTAAAGAGGAGAAAAGGAGAAAAAAATGAACATACTAGACATAGCACAGTAATTGAGACCAAACTGGAAGAATACACGAAATCGAACATTCTTATGAAAGTGTCACTTTATACTTTACGAAAGAGAAGTTCCACTTTTGACAGATATTGAAGAAAAAAAAAATATATATATATATATATATATATATATATATATATGAAAAGATAAAAAATAAATATATGAAGATATAAGAAATATAAAAATATTAAATATTAGATTTTTTTTGTAGTGGATGAAACATGTGTTGTTTTTGTAATATTCTTGTTTGGTTCATGTTGATTATGATAGAATTAGTTTGGTTAGAAGGTATTAGGGCCTTTCACATACAAGAAATTGTGTTGCAAGTGAAATGTGACATTCTATGTAAAAGTGACTTGAAGTGTTATTTTTTTCTATTGTCAGACATATTAGACCATCACCAACAATGCATCTAAGAGGGTTCTATGTCACACTTCTAAGTAATTAAAGGTTCAAAAATAAATCAGAAAAAAATTAAATTAGATAGATAGGGTTCTAAAAACTAATTTTTGGAAACACTTCTAACTGATACGTGTCACACTTTCTGATAAGGTTCAATTGAAAAAAAAATTTGTTCCCTTGTTCTCTCTCTCCCTTCCATCGAGTAAAAGAAACAAGCTTGAATTGAGCTTTCCCAATTGTGATTGATTTTGTCGAGTGAAAAAACTTGTTCCCAATTGTGCTTTTCATATTTACATATAGAGAAGTGAGCTTGACGGCGGATTTGTTGTATTTGTTTGCAAGAGATAGAGGAGATGAAGACGGGGAGAAGAAGAGTCTGGGAAAAAAAATATGGAGATTCATATTCAAAACGAGAGAAGACACAAGAGCTAGGTTTTGGATCGACAAGGTATATCTTGATCTTCTTATCTGATCGTATTCCATTGATGCTATGATTATAAGTGTTTCTCTGTATTTTCAGGAAGCGGAAAATGAGAATGACAAAGTGGCTACAGGCGATGAAGTCAGGTACTTAGAGAGTCTGTCTTGAACAAAATTCTTTCTTTTTTTTTTTTTGTAGAATTTAACAAGTTTGATATATTGTTCATTGATTCACTGTCTTGTGTCTTAAGAACTAAGAGGCGTCTTCTTTCCTTCTTGTTTGAAGTTTAGTAGTGTTTGATCTGGTTCTTATGTGAGTAACTGAATATCAAATATGTTTTTTTTTTCAGTTGAACCATGGAGACTCGATGATGACAATAAGGCTGTTTGTTGATGCCCCAGAGACATGTTGTAAGGTCAGTTTTATATCACTAAAGCTTTAGCCTTTTGTTGTTGTTTTAAGTTGGAAATTGTTAATCTTGTGATGTTTCTATCATGTTTATATGCTGTCTTACTTGCTCTTATCGATACAATTTTGTGCCCTTTTCTTTTACTTCTCTTTATTGCAAGTCATTTATATATGTCATTTATATCAGTTGCTCGTTGTACACTGTGAATTGAGCAAAGAGTGATGCTTTAAACGTTCTTGATGAGATAATAAGTTTGTGATTTCCTGAAACAAGATTGATTTGATTGTAATGTCATTTTTTACTTTTTGTTTTCAGGACTTTACTGGTGTCCCTCCAGTTGTTGATCTTGCTTGCATGAGAGATGCTATGAATAATCTCGGCAGTGATTCTAATAAAAGATTAATCCACTGGTTAGTTTCCTTCTGCTATCTACTGAGATTGGTTAATTTCACGTGTCTCTCTGGTATGATATAAGGGTCTGTTTTATACATGGCGGGTCCCTGTAGATCTTGTCATTGACCACTCTGTTCAGGTGGATGTGGCAAGATCTGAGAACGCAGTGCAGGCTAACATGGAGCTTGAGTTCCAGCGTAACAATGAAAGATTTGCTTTTCTTAAGTGGGATTCCAATGCCTTTGACAACATGCTTGTCGTTCCTCTTGGATCTGGAATTGTACATCAAGTAAGTGATAAGGGTTCTGAAACTGTATTGTGTTTGGACGCCGAAAGTCTTTTTGATTTGAGGGACCTAAGTTTTATAATTTTGTGATTGATAGGTCAATCTAGAGTACCTTGCTAGAGTTGTTTTCCACACAAATGGACTTCTTTACCCAGACAGTGTTGTTGGAACAGACTCTTACACCACTATGATTGATGGACTGGGTGTTTCTGGATGGGGAGTTGGCGGTATAGAAGCTGAAGCTACCATGTTCGGTCAGGTGAATTATATGATCTATTCTGTCAAGAACTCATAACTAACTGTCTGAAGTCTTTCTGAAACTTGCTTCTATACTTTTCTCTGTCGTTTGTAATCACCGAAGTGATATTGATTGGCTTGTGGGATGGATTTTGGCTCAGGTACATGCTTAAGTGTGGATAAACATAGACTCCTTGGTGACTCAAGAAGAATTTAGTAAAATTAATGGAGGAAAGATGTAATAGAGTGTGAGGCAAATAAATTGACAAGTTTTTAAATTTTTAAAACTTAGAACCTTTAATTGGTTCTATCATTGGAGAGGCTAAAATTAAACAAATATCTAAATTTTTAAAATTGATTATTTTCAATTAAAATTTGATTTAGAACTCTAACCTCATATCTATTGTTGGAGATGGTCTTACACTTCTTCATTAATTCAATCTCCAAAACAAATTCTAATATTTTAATTATGTATTGAATGTATTAATACTATTTCTTCTTCTGTTTGAATTCTTTTCTTGGGGTTCTGAAAAAAATACAAACATACATGGTTGATCTTTCTGACATCACATGTAACATGCCAAATCTCTTTATTGGTTTACCATGGCGGAACTACTTTTATTCTGTCGTAAAACCCGATATCGAAAAATCTTTCAAAATCTCCGAAACAAATTTCATTTCATCTATAGAAAACAAAAAAAAATCCCTTAGCAATTTTCTATTCATAATTCCATTTTTTATTGGTATTTTTCTGGACCCTATAATTTTTTTTCAGATCCACTTCTTATTATCCGTAGAAAATTCAGAGTAAAGCTATGGGAAAATATAAATTTCTCTCGAACGTTTATCATCAAACATCCTTACCAAGATAAAAGAAAAAAAATTCAATTTAACAAAACACCAGAGACAAGCTTTTTCTCAAAAATCTAAAAATTTATTAATGTTGGATTGCGCGACATCTGAAGAAGAAATAAAAGCACTCTTCTTACAAGTTCTACCACCATTGTCAGTTTAAGGTTGGTAAGTGGCTGAGGAGGTGGTTCAGGCCGACCCTTTCCTTTTTGTATAAATAGGGATACTCTGTTTTATTATAAAATCAAAGCGTATACACAAAACTAAAAGAAATAATAATCAGAAGGCTATCTTAGTTTTGAAGAACTCAAAGAGGAATAGCTGAACAGCTTAAATCAAAAAGCATTTGGATAAGTTCTTTTGAATATAGTTTTGCTTTCCGACTTAGTTCTCCACCTTGAATCCAAATCTGAGGTTAGTTTTTAGTTATTATCGATTCCTCCTAGAATCCATGTTTTGTCTAGGAGAGATCTAAAAACTCAATATGACACCGTAAAGTGTCCTTGTCTCATTTTGAAAAGATAAGGCGCATTGTAGTTATACTTGTTGTTTTACTGTAAACTAGGATGATACCCGCGTCTTGCGCAGGGTGAGATAAATGTTGAAATGATTTATTGATGAAACTATATTGGATTTTGCATTGTTTAACTGTATATTGTTTGAGGTGTATTTGATCGTCACATTTGATTTTGGACGAATGAGTGTTGATATTTTTTTTACGTGGTAGTAATTTGTATTTGATAATGTGGCTAATAAAGCAAATCGAAGAAATATAAATTATAATAGTATTTTAAAAAACAGAAATGCTTCCTTGTAGAAAAATAATAAATAAAAGACATCATAATATAATTAAAGAATAAATAAAAACATCATAATAAAATTATAATAGTGTTTTAAAAAACAGAAATGCTTCAATGTAGAAAACAATAAATAAAAAACATCATAATATAATTAAACGACAATGGTAAAAAAAAGGTGAAACTGAAAGCAGCACATCAATGATTCTTCTCTTCACTAGTTGTAGTATGGAATCCTAAAAAAAAAAACAGAGTAATAAAATAAACTGGATATAATTATATAGTCAACCTAGGTATATATTCACCTATGAAATTGTCCATATTACCTCCTTCGGAAATGGTGGATCTCTGGAACATCATCAGGCTCAAAGCGAATTTTAGAAAATCCATCGATGGTTGTAACATTATTCAATTCACCTAATCATGATCCATAAAATAATGACACCATAAACAAATATTATAATTTCTAAAACTGTGTTTAAAAATAAATAATGTAATTTACCAACACCCCAATCGATACGCCAAAACTGTAAAAAACATAGAACAACAGGTGCTGGTTGTGTTCAAGAAATGATCTATAAGTTGAGAAACTTCTCCAAATGCTACACATCTAATGTGTTCATAGCTGACAGTGAGATCAAATGATTAACGTTTCAGATAATATTACAATCTTTTTAGATGATAAATGGTTAAATAAACATGTAGAAACCATACTCAATACTGACTAAATACAACTCGATTCTATGGTTATGTATTGCATCTGCTTCAAGCCCCCCCCCCCCCCAATGCTATCAATGATCTATACAGATCTGTTGAATATATATATAAAAAAGGAACATGTTTAAAGTGACATTTGACGTAATTTAACCAAAACACACAATCTTTTTGGAGCTCATCTGCAAAAAAATATAAAATCAGTAGATAAAAAATACCAATAGAAAATTTTGGATGCGCTAGGCCTTTGAGTACGTTATCGAATGTTACAAAACGATAATAGTTACAAAAGACAGTGGTGGGATCTTTAAAATGAAGGATGAGCTACTGAGGTTAATTTTGTATCGGTTCCTTGTTACCCTCGTCAACAAAGTTGCATAAGTAATGGCAAAGTTTTGTAACTCATACCAATCGCCTTCCACCATAGGGCTTTCAAACGGTTCATCCAAATTTTTCGAAAATGTTGCTTGGATAGTAGAACCCTGCAGAGCAAAAAATCAAATGGTTAGTATAGATTTAAGGGACAAGAATGTAAAAAATAAATATTTAACATAGGTACAACTCACTTGCTCATCTCCTAATATCAGTTGAGAAGTCATTGTCGTGGTGCTACTAACCGTGGTCCCCTTAATGAGCAACTTTATACGTAGTGGATTGAGAAGCTTCTGATGATTCAACTCGTTGAACAAAGTATGCGTACCCATGTATAGAGAATAATTATATGATCTTAAAATTTTTTGTGATGATGTGTTCTTGTTGGACGCCGGGGAATATATAACGTGTTACCCAAATATATGTCTTCCATATTCAATTCCATTAACAGCTTCGTAAGTTCAATGAGAGAATAATTGATATCAATTAGTCAATATGGATACCAATCATACTGAAAATCATGAGCAATCATACTAAAACTGCATCTATCAAAGTGTGATTGATGAATAAGTTGGCTTCTGAAAATATATAATGTTTCCATAAAACGGGAAGTAACTTAAGGTGATGAATATATGGTGGTAATCATAACATTCTCCACAATTGTGTAAGCTTAATATATTTCCTTATTAGCATGGGGTGATTCGATAAATATACAGTATTATTAAGAACTATGTTTGAAGGTGCATGTTTTTTTTAGAAACAAAATAACAGACAATTAATCTACAACATAAGCCCGAAAACTTATGCTTCGTGTGGACTTTATATGTGTAACTCTAATTAGGTTAAACATATTGAAAGGCTTTTAGAATATTGTCATACTTGTATCCCAATTAAGTTATTAATTAGTTCTTCAGTTATTGACTAAATATATTTTTGCAAAGGAGAAATCTGGTTGTTTGACTGTGTTTTTATGAATTATTAATATCTAAAAATGCAAACACAATGTATTAAATTCGAACTATATGAAATGGAAAATAATATGACCAATGTACATTGAGAATTCTATATTGTAATTTGGACTGAACTCCTTTTAAAATAGAAAACCAAACTGATATAAAACTATAAAATACATTATGTTCATTGGCATCCTGTTATTGATTTAACATGTTTTAATATTCCTTTTTAAAACTATTTTTATATTTATTGTTTTGAATATTATACATTAAATGGTATATTCCCAATAACAATGTTAGATTTTTTATATATTTAATTAAATTTTTATACTAATTTTATCAGTTTATTGGAAAATATAATCGACTTTCATAAATCAATTCATCTGTTTTGTGAATAGCCATATTGAATATTATACAGGTGTAATCAGTCACGTTCAATTTTTTTTCGAAAATGAAATTAATTTTCTTAACTAATTTCAATAATACCAGTATCAAATGTAAAAACAAATATTTGGAATGGTACATCAATTTTCTTTGTGTTTAAACATTCTATCTTTCTCAAACAAGTTAGAGAATTGTAAGTTTTCACTACAAAAAAAGTTGCCATTGATAGCACATTCTTATAGTGCGTTTTACTGAACTGGTATGTTTGATTAGTCAGAAATTTTATTTTAGTATAATAGCATTAGTTAAACGCTAAGATAGAGTTTTAATAACCGGGAAACTAAAATTGGCTTTCCGCCAAACACTTAGTGAACAAATCCCTAATTTTCTCACATTTCTCTCTCGACTCTCTCTTCCCTCTCTCCCGTCTCCCTTTTCCTTCTATTCTCTCTCACCTTTCCCTCTCTACTCTCACACTTTTCCCTCTCTTCTCAGAAACAAATCTCAAATCCTTCTCCCCGACTCTCCCATTCCCCTCATCTCGTCGATTCCACCGCCGTTCTCCACCTCGAAGGTATTGGATGTCGGAATTACGACATCTCTCTTGACATCAAGCTCAAATCTTTGATTTTTTGTTGTTTTGATTCTTGCATGTTTGATCTTTCAGTTCTATTTACAGTTTATTGATTCGATTTACTTGTTATTCTCCTACTCGTTTTGTTTATCAATTTGTTGATTCGGTTTTGTTTAAAGTCTTTGAAATTTGTTGATTCGGTTTTGTTGCTTTGATTTCTTGGTTGTTTGTGTCTTTGATTAGGGATTGTATATTTTTCATTTTCGATTTACAGTTTAGAGATTGTAGAGATGTCTTTTATGTCTTCGGTTTTTGATTCTATTTATGTATTTTGTATAAACAACTTGACATCTTGTTTATCTTACGAAAGGTTTAGATATAAGTTCCAACAGAGAATGGTGGATAAAAATTGGGTGCATCTAAGCAGGTAATGAATTTAATCGTATATGTTTGGTTTAATTTTGTTGTGTGGAGACTTAACTTGTTTATAACTTTTTGCTTTTGTTTGTCAATCACAGAGTTGATCCAGCTTATGAAAGAGGGGCTTCAAAGTTTGTAAGGGATGTGACTTCAGCTTCGGGAGGGATTGATATGCTTGTGTGTCCCTGCATTGACTGCCGTAATATGGATCGTCATTCAGGAAGTGTGGTCCTTCACCATCTTGGTACTAGAGGAATGGAGGAGGGTTATAAGATGCGGTCTGATTGGTATCTACATGGAGACTTGAACTCGGGGGTTGCAGCTAAAAGCAGAGTAACTGACTGGAATGAAGAGGTCTTTGGGTTATTCAGAGCTGCTGAGTGTTTTGATGAATAGTTAGCTGGTTCAGGGGGTTTATCTGAGATGGCAGAGGGAGACGACAAGAAAGAAGATGAGTTCTTGGCGAAGCTAGCTGATGCTGAAACTCCATTGTATCCGAGTTGTTCAAACCATAGCAAGTTGTCTGCAATTGTTTCATTATTCAGGCTGAAGACTCAGAATGGGTGGTCTGATAAAAGGTTCAACGATCTGTTAGAGACACTGCCAGAGATACTACCTGAGGAGAATGTTCTGCATACATCATTGTATGATGTGAAGAAAATTCTGAAATCTTTCGACATGGGGTACGAGAAGATTCATGCTTGTGTAAATGACTGCATTCTGTTCAGAAAGAAATTCAAGAAGCTTGAGAAGTGTCCAAAGTGCAAGGCTTCAAGATGGAAGACTAATATACACACTGGTGAGAAGAAGAAAGGAGTCCCACAGAAAGTTTTGCATTACTTTCCCAACATACCAAGATTGAAGAGGATGTTCCAATCTGAGCAAATGGCCAAGGATTTACGGTGGCACTTCAGCAACAGAAGCACTGATGGAATGCTTCGTCACCCTGTTGATTCAGTGACCTGGGATCAGATGAATGCTAAATATCCTACATTCGCAGCTGAAGAGAGGAACCTCAGGCTTGGTCTTTCAACAGACGGATTCAATCCATTCAACATGAAGAACTCGATGTACAGTTGCTGGCCTGTTTTGTTAGTCAACTACAACCTCCTACCTGACTTATGTATGAAGAAGGAGAACATCATGCTTTCCTTATTGATTCCGGGTCCACATCAGCCTGGTAATAGTTTAGATGTGTACTCAGAACCCCTTATTGATGATCTGAACAGTTTGTGGAGCGTTGGAGAGTTAACCTATGACTCTCTAAGTCGATCTACTTTTACTCTTAAGGCAATGCTGCTTTGGACGATCCAGCTTATGGAAATCTTGATGGCTGCAAAGTAAAGGGTAAAATGGGATGTCCGTTGTGTGGGAAGAATACAGATAGTATGTGGCTAAAGTTCAGTAGGAAGCATGTCTACATGTGCCATAGAAAGGGTCTCCCACCAGGTCATCGTTTCAGGGGAAAGAAGTGATGGTTCGATGGAAAAGCAGAATATGGGAGAAGGGGAAGGATACTTACTGGGCGTGACATTTCTCAAAACCTGAGAAATTTCAAGAATGAATTTGGCAATTTGAAACGATCAGCAAGTAAGAGAAAAAGAAGTAACTGTTCTATTGATTTAGGCTCTGACAGTGAGGGTATTTCCAGTGAATCAGAGGAAGGGGAAGAGGAAGAGGAAGAAGTAGAAGTAGATGAGGATGAGTTATCTAGATCGAAGAAGAGGTCAATCTTCTTCAAACTACCTTATTGAGAGGTAAAAAAAATATTTTGCTTTAGTTTATGTCCACTGTCACTTTTCTTTGTTTAACTTCATTTTCTGTTTTCTTCTAATATTATCAGGATATTCCAGTAAGGCACAACTTAGATGTAATGCATGTGGAGAGAAATGTGGCTGCAAGTTTAGTGTCAACGTTGTTGCATTGTGGGAAATCGAAGGATGGTCTTGGGGATCGTAAAGATCTGGAGGAACTTGGCATTATGCATGATTTGCACCCTAGAGTCCAGGGTAAACGTACCTATCTTCCTCCAGCACCGTGGTCTTTGTCTATGGCAGAGAAGAAGATCTTTTGCAGGCGTTTATTTGACTTCAAAGGGCCAGATGGATATTGTTCTAACATATTAAGAGGTGTCTCATTAGATGACTGTAAAGTCACAGGTCTGAAATCACATGACTATCATGTCTTGATGCAACAACTGCTGCCAATTGCACTTAAGGGATTGTTACCTAAAGGACCGAGGCTTGCAATATTCAGGTTGTGCGCTTTCTTCAATCTGTTGTGCCAGAGAGTGATTGACAGGGAGAATCTCTTGATTATGGAAGCTGAGATTGTTGAGACGCTGTGTTTGTTTGAATGGTTTTTCCCTCCAAGTTTCTTTGATATCATGCTCTATCTGACTGTGCACCTAGGAAGAGAGGCCAGGCTTGGTGGACCAATCCACTTTAGATGGATGTACCCATTTGAAAGGTATGATATATATTACAATTTTAGCTAATTTACCATTCTTTTACTAACATATCTACACTGAAATTTGTTTCAGGTACATGAAAGTCCTCAAAGACTTTGTGAGAAATCCACAAGACCAGAGGGGTGCATTGCTGAGTCGTATCTAGCAGAGGAGTGTATCCGGTTCTGCAGTGACTTTCTCAAGAAGACTACAAATGTCCAAGAGAAACTTGATAGAAACATGGAGTATGAGAGCAATTCTATTCTAGATGGTCGTCCAATATCCACCGCCACTTCAGTTACTCTCAGTGAAATGGAAAAGAAAATTGCTCATCTTGCTATCATCCAAAACATGGCTATGATCGAACCATATGTAGAGTAAGTACAATATTTTTTTCCATTAACTCATTTATATTTATGATCTACATTTTAATATAATTTTCTTCTATCTGTATCAAGTCAGCATCTTCAATATTTACAAGAGAAAGATGATAGATGTCGCCGAGATGCATCAATATTGTGGAGTATGCATACTAAGAATTTTGCATGTTGGCTAAAAGAACAGGTAATGAGTTCTTTTCAAAAAAAATTCTTCTTATGTTATGACAATTGTATTGGTAACTGAGTTGTATTCCAAATTTCTATTGATACTTTGTCAGGTTCCTCTTGATTCTACAGAACATGATGATACACTTAAGTGGATAGCTTATGGTCCACGTTGTTCTGCAAGGTCATATACGGGATTCATAGCTAATGGGCAGAGGTTTCACACATCATCAGTTGATAGGAAGAGTCAGAACAGGGGGGTTTATTATGAGGCTACAGCAGTGTGTAGATCAAGTGCAAAAGATACAGCTCAGGTTGTAGATTTGGTTTCCTACTACGGCAGAGTAATTGACATCATTTTGGTAGATTATAATGTGTTCTATGTTCCTTTGTTCCGGTGTCAATGGGCCGTTAAGGGTAATGGAGTGAAGACTGAAGATGGTTTTACACTTGTCAACATGAGTCATAGTCAAGCCTCATTTGCAAGTGACCCGTACATACTGGCATCTCAAGCGAAGCAAGTATTTTACTCTAGGGAAAATGAGTCTTCAAATTGGTATGTAGTGATGAGAGGTCCTTCTAGAAGATACAGTAAAGAAGAGACTCATGAGGGAACTGCAGAGATTGGACCATTGCCATCAACTATGGACATGGATGTTGACATTGATGAAGCTGAGAATGCCAGAAGTGATTGTGAAGGCATATATGTAAGCTGCTGTAAGTGTTGTATTATGTGTTGATTGGTCATCTTTTACACTGCATATGTATTTGATTAACTGATCTGAGTCTATATTGTTGCAGCCTGTAGAGGGAATGAAGAAGTGAGGTCCTCATTAACTGAACTTTATGTATAATATTTACTGTTTTCAATCGGCATTGGACTATTGTTACTGTTTTCAATTGGCTTTAGACTTCATTTTCTGTTTTCAATCGGCATCAGTGACGTATGTGTAATGACTTATGTATTTCGAACATATCTTATCAATGGAGTTGTTTGGTTATGAATTTCTATTCTGGTGAAATCAAATATTCGAAATAGCATATCATAGCTCTTATCATATTTAACAATAGCAAAAAAAAAAAATTTTATTAATACAAATCATAGCATTTATAATTACATATAAGAAAAACTTTCATAATATATACCAAAGCTATCACAAACTTTAGTATAGCTCTTATCAACAGCAATTACCGTAATAAACTTTTGCTATTGTAGAAGTCCCTACTATGGCACAATATACATATCGTAATAAATTTGTAACAGAAAATAACCGTGCTGTAGATTTGTTACTAACATCACCAACTTAGCGCTATTGTAAACTTACATTTCGTAGCATTACAGAAAACCGCTATTGTAGGGGGGGGGGTACCTATGATTGTTGCCGCATACATAGCATTTATGAAAACGCTATGAAAGCCCTAACATAGCATAAAACCCGCGCTAACAATGAGCATATTTCTTGTAGTGTTTATTATATCCATCACCCTAGATATTATCTTATCACCAAAAAAATCTATGGTTCTTAATTTAAGTAATTCGGTAATTAGATGAACATTCACAAATAATCATCTAACCAAACAGGAAAGAGGCGAGGACATCCTTTATAATTGTATCATAATGACTAATGAAATATAATCCAAACAATATAAAAAAGCAATGATCAATTTTAAAAAAAAAACAACCAGTTCAAACATATGGCAGGTTCCATACTTATTTTAAAAGCAAAAACAAAGCCCCTCCCCCTAAACGATATAGATTCATCAAGCTCCTCGATCTGTCTCCTTATCTTCTGAGAAACTCGTTCCACAAAGCTGTTCGACTACACATCTCAATACAAACATCATCATCATCCACAATCAATTCCAAATAGGATTCAATATCAAAATGTTACCTTTAGCAGATCATAGCCGAGAGCGATTAGAGAATCTAAGGTTCCAACACGAAGATTAGCTATATTTAACTGCAAAATCCAAAATCAAAATTAGATCTTACTCATCGTAATCACAAGATCTCTGCTTGAAAATATATTTCGTACCCGATAAACCGGCTTATCAAACGAATGCTTGGAGATCTGCTCCGATGGATCTCTCACTCTACTTCTTCTATCATAATGGACACGCACGCGAGAACGAAACGAAGCTTATATATCGGACAACTGTCGTCAATGGCTTTCGTCGATTTCACTACTCGGCGGAAATTGTTTGATGGCTTAGGAAATTCCGGTAGACCGTAGTCAAAGTACATGCAATAAACGTCGGTAGGAGATGAGAGATCTGAAGGCTCAGATCACCTGAGACTGTTGGATTCAATTATTTTGGAAAGAGGAGAGACAATGAACTGTAAACATATCCTTTCTATACGCAAGATACATTTTTATGCAAAAAACTTTATGTTACAAATGTTAGTCCAATGGCAATTCTAGTAAATTTCCTAGACGGGAGTGGGCATTTTTAAATGTGGTATGAGAAGCTCTATAGAGCTGACACGTCACCAAAATGGCACTCTTGTAAATAAACTACATTAGGAAGGTTATTCTTTTTAGTTGCTTCTATTTTAATAATAAGGGGATAAAGATGATGGTTACTCTTTTTAGTTGCGTCTACTGTTATATACAACAACACGAACCTGATTACATGTGCAGTCCGAGGCGTAAACTACCAATTCTTTGAATCATCAGAATCCTATCTCGAATCTTAACAAATAAACTCGCAGACTTGTTTACGAACAGAGAATATCCAGGTAAAGGTGAAAATCATATTTTAGTTTAATTTGCAATACCTTGAGATCATCCTCAATTTTAGCTACCTGAGACTGAATATTCTCCACAACCTCCTTAAGTGCTGACAATGTTGGGTACTTATCTTCATCCCTCACAAACATTGACACCAATAAAAAAAAGGTATTCTCATTTACCAAATCCAATCACTACAAAATCAGCCATCAACTAACACTTAAAAAAAATAATCAAATATCTTGTGAGCAGAATCATCAGGAACTCCATCAACAGTAAGAGCATTGCTCTCAACACCAGAAATCCTCTCAAGCTCCTCGATCAGTCTCCTTATCTTTTGAGAAACTCGTTCCACAAAGCTGTTCGACTACACATCTCAATACAAACATCATCATCATTCACAATCAATTCCAAATAGGATTCAATATCAAAATGTTACCTTTAGCAGATCATAGACGAGAGCGATTAGAGAATCTAAGGTTCCAACACGAAGATTAGCTATATTTAACTGCAAAATCCAAAATCAAAATTAGATCTTCCTCATCGTAATCACAAGATCTCTGCTTGAAAATAGATTTCATACCCGATAAACCGGATTATCAGACGAATGCTTGGAGATCTGCTCCGATGGATCTCTCACTCTACTTCTTCTATCATAATGGACACGCACGCGAGAACGAAACGAAGCTTATATATCGGACAACCGTCGTCAATGGCTTCCGTCGATTTCACTACTCGGCGGAAATTGTTTGATGGCTTAGGAAATTCCGGTACACCGTAGTCAAGTACATGCAATAAACGTCGGTAGGAGATGAGAGATCCGAAGGCTCAGATCACCTGAGACTGTTGGATTCAATTATTTTGGAAAGAGGAGAGACAATGAACTGTAAACATATCCTTTCTATACGGAAGATACATTTTTTATGCAAAAAGACTTTATATTACAAATGTTAGTCCAATGGCAATTCTAATAAATTTCCTAGACAGAAGTGGGCATTTTTAAATGTGGTCTGAGAAGCTCTGTGGAGCTGACACGTCACCAAAATGACACTCTCGTAAATAAAATACATTAAGAAGGTTACTCTTTTTAGTTGCTTCTATTTTAATAATAAGGGGATGTCAAAATAACTGAAAAATTATTCTGATATAAATACAGTTTAGATAAGAGACTTAAATTACTATATTAAGAAAAGATAAAAAATAAATAAGATTATGAGGAAAATATAATTAAACAAAAAAACATGTTCCTTTAGTTATTTTATTAGTATACTAGATTTTGAACCCGCACATCCGTGCGGGTAATTTTTCATTTTATAAAAATATAACAAAATCTTTCAGATATATCATTTACATTTTATTTTTATATTTTATAACTATAGAATCTTATTATTTTAATTTTTTTATATAATATATTGTTGTCATTTTTTTAAAATATCAAATATATTTTTTTAGATAATGTATTTGTTGTGAATTATAAAAATATATGTCAACTTTTTTTGTATAAAAATATTACATGATTTTAAAAAATTAATATGTTTTAACAGTGAATAAAAGAAAATTTTAAAATAAAATATTTTTCTTTACCAATTTAATAAATTTTATATTAATTTCACATAGCATTTTATTTTAATATAATATAGAAAATCATTAAATTATAAAATATACCAATTTTTATTTTTAATTATTAATATATATATAATAATCACGAAATTAAATAATATATATTTTATAAAAATATTTAACTTTCTTGGTAAGATCTTGTTAGATATTTTCTCAGCAGATTTTGTTATAAATGAAATTAAAGATAACTTTATAGTTATAAATTATTAAAATATTTCTTCAGTAATATATATTTGGTTGATTAATATAAATAATCAAATATGTTATATTAATGAAATAGTCCAATATGACTTTTTGTAGTAGATATAAATGGTACTTCTCTTTTAATATAGAAGATGTACCCAGATACAAATAAATTTATGTTCAGATGCTTTAATCATAAAAGCCCTTTTCAAACAAAACAAAAAACAACATTTAGATAAAACAACTAAATAAACATTAATATGGAGCATATAAGTGAAGCTTCCAGATGTAGTAACGAATATTGTTAAAGGCCACCATATTGGAAGCATGGTTAACTTTTTCATGCCTTGAGGCTAAGACTGACTACTTCATTCGATTTGCCTAAACATTGTTTTGTACGTTCTTTTTATTCTTTTGGAAAACTGTTTTGTACGTTCTTCTAAATATGAAAATGAACTATCAAAGCTTTACATGAATTTTAGCCCTCCTCAGGTTAGGGGTGAGACAGATCCGGATATCCAAGAAATTTGAAGTATTCGGATTCGAATTCATCGGATCCGTAATTTTAGTATTCGGATGCAAATTCGTGTCTTTCGGATATCCGGACTTCAGATATATGTCTAGATATGTGATATCCACGGATATCCGGATTCGGATTCAGGTTCGGATCCGTAAAAATAATAAAAAAAAAACAAAATTCTAAAAATAATACATAAACTAAATACTTAACACTACAAGAAAACTAAGCATTTACTAGGAAACTTTACTAGGAAAATTATTCCTCGTAAAATTACTACGCGTTTACTTCCAGTTTACGAGGAAACCAGCTTTCCTCGTAAGTTCCTCGTAAAATTACGAGAAATACGTTTCGTCGTAAGGTCGTAGTAAGCTTATGTGGCCCTTACGAGGAAAAAGTCACTTTCCTCGTAAAGCCCTAGTAAAACAATTCCTCGTAAAGTCCTAGTAAAGCCTTACTAGGAACTTAGGACGAACTGGTTTTCTTACTACGAAATTAAGAGGAACTAGATAGTAAATATCCAATTTAAATTTTGTACCTATTTTTCCTAGCAATTTCCTAGTAAATTCTCAAATCTCTATAAATACCACCACATGTGATTCATTTGAAACACACCAAACAAATAGAA
>CAKOAT010174710.1:2056-20734 GCA_932364175.1 Eruca vesicaria subsp. sativa
GAAGTTTCCGCACCCATCGCTTCCGCCCAACCGGAGGAGACAATCCCGGACAAAGACATCGATCCCGCGACTGAAGCGATCGAGAAGTCTACGACAGCCGAGTAAACACACTCGCGCAAACTATCAGAACTACGAGATGGCTTGATTTCCGAAAGGAATACGTAGGCAGCTCGCCTAAAGACGAGTTCAGCTATCCCCCCTTCCAAAGGGGGGGGGGGGGGGGAGTGGGTGAGTATACGAGTATTTTGTATACTCCCGAAAATTTTTCGAAATTTTTTATAAAGACAAAGTTAGAATATCTCCGCTACCATCGAAAAACACAAATCCGGAAAATCACTTCCGCAGTAACAATTACTCAATCATTTTTACAAAAATTCGCATATCAAAATATTTTCGGAAAGAACGGGCGAGACGTCGCCTAAATTCTCGAAGAAAAATATTTCCCCAAAGTCCGTCCGCGACTATAAAAATACGAACGCTCGGCGATTGGCCCCGTCGAGCACGCTAGCCGTCCTAAACAAACGCACTGACCTATCGGTCCGCATACATCCGACGAGGATAAAATAGCACGCTATAAAAGAAATCCAAATTTTTGGTCAGCACTTCCGGGACAGTCTCCCGGTGAGATGCTCGATTCCAACCAGACGAATCGTATAAGCCGAGAACCTATCGCGGATTCTAAATCGGTATTGAATCAGGTTAAAATCGCAACGGGCAAAACGAAAGCCGATTAGTCATCGCACAGCTCCAATCCGAAAGTAAACCTAGGTCTTGCCCTAAACCCAGCACACTGGTCGCTAACGTCTCAAGGCATGAATCGAGATCCTAAAGGCATGTCTCTTCGCCCACATCTAATCACTCGCGAAAATCAAAGTCTCCCGAGTTAACGAATCGGACGATCTACACCTAAGAGTTAGGTACGAGATGACAACTCGTATTTTTTCCCTCTACATCTAACATAAAAAAACGAATTTCATACTTAGAAAATATTTTCTTATTAAACATCCGAATAACACACCGCCCGGCGGTAGGGATTCAAAGCCACCAATGGCCAGTACCGGAAAAACAACGACAAAATCGAAAAAACTAAGAACATCAAACATCGAAGTCATCAAACCCAGGTTGATCGACTTCGCCATCTACATCCGAAATTCCAGGACCGACTTCAACCGAATCTGGCGACACTACGACGGGATTCCATTGATCCCACATACGCGCCTTAAGGTCGAAAAACTCGGACTGCATATCTTTTTCCCGATTCAAATCTTCCCATCGCATTTCGGATTCCTTAGCAAACAAGTACCCTTCATTATGAGTCAGGGAAACCCATGAACGACTCCGCGACATTCGGGATAATCACCATGCGCCCGTTGAATAGCTTCCGCATCCGAATAGCCGGTTGCAAATCGTTCGCGACAAACCTTCATCTCCTCGGCAACCTCCCGTTTGCCCGCACGACGAGCACGACGAATCTTTTGGTCAGAAAGCTCCTTCACACGACGAGACCTGGTCGCACACTCATCCCTCACGCGAGTAACCTCCCTCGCGACCATTTCTTCGGCCTGGTTGGCCTCGACCTCTGCCCGAAGACGAGCAACTTCCTTTTCGGCCATGTCCGCTCGAAACTCGGCAAGGCGAGCCTCAGCAGTGCGGTTGTCCAGGGCATGGCTCATGATATGGAAACCCTACCAAAAGGAAGAATCAAGCCATATCATAAAAGCTGCTCGAAAACGAAAACAATAAACGCACGTACCTCCTTTGCTATCTCAGACCCCCTAGTAAGCTCCGGAACTTGATCATGGTCAACGTCCGGAAAATGGGAGGTCGATGATCCGCCTGCCCTCGTCCAAAAGCCGTCTTCCGCCTGACTATCAAGAAAATCCTTGAGGATATTATCAGGAGAAGTCGCANATGATCCGCCTGCCCTCGTCCAAAAGCCGTCTTCCGCCTGACTATCAAGAAAATCCTTGAGGATATTATCAGGAGAAGTCGCACGCTCAAACTCATCGTCTTCAATTACCGGATTCTTATCCCTTCGGAAGCGAGATTTTCTGCTCCCCATCGAGGGAACATGCGGAATGAACTCTCCGATAAATGGATCCTCCTCGTAGATCGGAGAATTCGCGAAACGTCGAGATCGGAAGAAGGCAACCGCCTGACGGACGCGTTGCGGAGAAAAACTACACCAACCAACTTCACCACGTTTGAGAGAAGTAGTGATCTCCGGAAGATCCGCAGGATACGGAGGCAGAGGATTGGTCACTGCGGAAAAACAGGAAGCCATTTTTTAAAAAAAAAAAACAAAAAAAAAATTAAAAATACGAATACTCAAAATAATAAGGGTTCGTGCGAATCCAAGGCATATACTTCTCCGACCCCACACGGTCGTAAAGAACGGAATGCCGCCCTCCTCGACCGACGCACCATCGATACGAACATAGAAGAAATTCTTCTTCCAAGACGTAGAAGTCGTTGAGCAGCCCGTAACAACTTCATCGCGAGGGTTTAGAGTGATCCTCCGCGATTGTCCTGTAGGTTTTAACAAACCCTCGTGATGATCGACGGTAAGGGTGATTCCCTGCTCGTAACTTAGCGTCAAAAGACCGACGAGTTGCTTTAAACTTGAAGGATTCAACTGACTAATCGACAGTCCTAGCCTGTGAAGGAAATGCACAATGACTTCCGGAATCGGAAACCACAAGTGGCATTGTTGCAAAAAAATGTTGTAACACATGAAGAAACCATCGGGCGCATCCTCGTCGCTCTCCCCGGCAAGCGGGGAACGAAACTCAACAGCCTCTGGGACTCGGCAGAATTCACGCATGTAATCAACGTTGTTTAAAAGCGTCAAACTCGAACGTCCGGAAATCTGATCGACGTCCGACAAAACTGGAACCCAAGTTCCGGGCCTAGCGGATCCCGATTTGTCTCCAATTGCCCAAAAGGCCTCGATATCCGCCGGATCGGCCAACGGGGACAAATACTCTTCTTTCGGATCCAAGGCTGGAGGCTGCGAACTCGTTCCTTCAGAATTCTGAAAATTTGAACTAGTCGAGGAACGGGTTTTTCTTCCTGAAAACATGCTGGAAGATCTTCAGAGAAAGTGGAGAGAAAAAGTTCTTGAATAAGTTGTAAAAGATGGAGTAAAGAATTCAAAATTTTACTCCATATACTTATAGAGAAGAATTTTACTATTCACCTTTGGACTTTTGGCCATTAAAGTTCCGCCTAATTCCACCAAACTCGCCAAACAAGCGCAATCCACTCGCAAGAATCCCACGATTCTTACGAGCTGGGGGGCTAACTGTTGGGGTCAAAATCGGTAAGACGGAATTAATAGCCAAAACTTTCCGCAAGAATACAAAAAGAACAGTTTTACAAAACTCGAGCATTGTTTTATAAAACTGGAGAAATCGTTTTATAAAACTCGAGAAATCATTTTGTAAAACTCGAGAAATCGTTTTATAAAGCTCGAGAATCGTTTTATAAAGCTCGAGAAATCATTTTATAAAGCTCGGGAATCGTTGTATAAAACTCGAGAAATCCTTTTATAAAACTCGAGAAATCGTTTTATAAAACTCGAGAAACCGTTTTATAAAACTCGAGAATCGTTTTAAAAAACTCGAGGATCGTTTTATAAAACTCGAGAACCGTTTTATAAAACTCGAGAACCGTTTTATAAAACTCGAGAAATCGCTTTATAAAACTCGAGAAACCGCTTTATAAAACTCGAGAAACCGTTTTATAAAACTCGAGAAACCGTTTTATAAAACTCGAGAATCGATTTATAAAACTCGAGAATCGTTTTATAAAACTCGAGAAATCGCTTTATAAAACTCGAGAAACCGTTTTATAAAACTCGAGAATCGTTTTATAAAACTCGAGAATCGTTTTATAAAACTCGAGAAACCGTTTTATAAAACTCGAAAAATCGCTTTATAAAACTCGAGAAACCGTTTTATAAAACTCGAGAATCGTTTTATAAAACTCGAAGATCGTTTTTATAAAACTCAAAAGTCGTTTTATGAAATCCGAAGATCGTTTTATAAAACTCGAGAATCGTTTTATAAAACTCGAAGATCGTTTTTATAAAACTAAAAAGTCGTTTTATGAAATCCGAAGATCATTTTATAAAACTCGAGAATCGTTTTACAAAACCGCAAAAAACCGCAAAAAACCGAAAAAGCCGTAAGACGCGAACTAAGCCGGACCCGGCTTAGTTCGCCGATGGGCAAACTAAGAAACACTCTCTAGTTCGCCCATCGGCGAACTAAGCCGGGTCACTCTTTAGTTCGCCGATGGGCGAACTAAGAAGCATTCTCTAGTTCGCCGATGGGCGAACTAAAACATGCTTGATTAGTTCGCCCATCGGCGAACTAAGCCGGGCCAGGCGAACTAGAGACTTCCCGGACACTCCGCGTCTCGATTTCCCGCATCTCCGATTCAAACTTACGTCTTTCGACACGATCGCATTCTAAATTACGGCTGAAACATCTCCCGTTTCATCTCGATCCGACTTACCGTTCGAGTTTTACGATAAAAACCGTAAAACTTCGTTTTCTCGGAAAGAACTCGAGAAAATCGTATAAAACGGCAACGGTTAAACAAAACACCGAACNCAACGTTTTTGACGGTTTACTCGCAGAAGGAAAATAAAAGTCAAGTTTAAAGATAAAAGGAAGGTTTGAAGAGAAATAGAAGATTTCCGCAGAAGAAAAGGAAGGATCGAGAAGAATGGAAAATTCCCGATTTAGTCAAATCTGGGCGAAATGGAAAGATCGGATAGCCAAGGCGAGGAGTATATAAAGAGGAGGTCTAAGGCAGAAGCACACATACGAAATTCAGAGCTCTCACCACAAAAACTAGCATTTAGGAATCTTTCCGTTTTTCTGTTAGCGAGCTGCGTCTCATTTAGGGTTTTCTAGTTCATACGTTTTCGGCTACTCTCTTTGTACCAGTTCAACGCAGATTCGGAATAAGAACCTCTTTGCTCTCTATTTTCGTTTATTCTCATTCAATTCTAAGTTATCGTTTTCTTATTTTCGTTGTGCGGTTCTCGCAGATAGCCGGTTCCTCTGGAAACTTAGGGTTTTTCCCGAAGTTTCCTTTTTTACGATTTATTTGACAGTAGGGTGAAATCGACTCCCACAAGGTCCCGATACGATTCGTTTATAAAGGACAGATTCCATTATGCAGTATCTTGCGCTTGGATCGTGTCTCCGGTTGGAGTTTCGGGTTCGGGGGAATATCTTGTTCTGCGAGTGTTTACTCTGAGGACAAGTGAGCCTGAAGGCTGGACTATGCCCCCGGAGGTGTGCTTCCTGAATTTGCGAGTTTTTGTTTTTGGGAACCAGAATGTTGTTAGAACTTGGGTTGCTGCTGACTCGGAGCAGTTACCTTCTGTTTGCTCTTTCGGTTTGCTATCGATCTCGGCTTTGGTAGCTATGTCGATGCTTGGTTTTTCGATTCCTTCTACAGGTATGATTCGTTTTACTAGGGGGTCTGATGTGGATGCCAATGCAGCCAACGCATCTGCTGAGGAGTTCTCTCCTCGTGGGATTCTCGTTAGCTTGAATTTGCTAAACTGTTTAGTGAGGCTTTGTACAACTTCGAGGTATGCCCCCATTCTTTCGTCCCTTGTTTCATACTCCCCATGAAACTGGCTAGCTACCAGCTGTTAGTCATTGTAGGCATTCAGCTCTTGGATTCCGAGGCTTAGGGCGAGTCTCAATCCTGCGATTAGTGCTTCATATTCGGCCTCGTTAATTGAAGCATTAAATCCGAGCCTGTAGGATTGCTCGATGGTTTCTCCGGCTGACGAGGTCAGCCATAGACCAATTCCAGAACCTTGTTTTGATGAGGCTCCGTCGACATACAGGCTCCATTCCGGAGCTTAAGCTCTCGGATCTATTCGATGTCGTATTCAGGCTCCGTCGACATACAGGCTCCGTCGACATACAGGCTCAATAACCAGACGATAGCTCGATGATGAAATCGGCGAGGACCTGAGCTTTTATGCCTGCTCGGGGTCTATATTCGATGTCGTATTCGCTGAGCTCTATGGCCCACTTAGCCAATCGTCCTGATTGTCTAGGGCTGTGCAGAATCGTGCATATTGGCTGTGAGGTCATTACCACGATCGAGTGTGATTGGAAGTAAGGTCGTAGTTTTCTGGCAGCTGTTACGACTGCCAGAGCTAACTTTTCCATGGTAGGGTATCTGGTCTCGGCGTCTATTAGACTTTTTCTTGTGTAATAGACAGGTCTTTGCTCGTTTTGCTCCTCTCGTACCAGTACGCCGCTAACCGCAGCGGTTGATACGGCGAGGTATAGGTACAGGGGTTCTCCTGTTACCGGTTTGGATAGGATCGGAGTCTCGGAGAGGTAAGCTTTCAGTTGTTTGAAATCTTCCTCGCATTTCTCGTCCCACAGAAACTTCTTATTATTTTTTAGAAGTTTGTAGAACGGGAGGCATTTATCGGTGGACTTAGATATAAATCGATTCAAAGCTGCGATTCGTCCGGTCAATCTTTGCACCTCCCTGGTTGTTTTAGGTGACGGCATTTCCAAAAAGGTAGGTATCTGTTTCGGATTGGCTTCGATACCTCTTTCGGTGACGAGGTAACCGAGGAATTCGCCCGAGGGCACTCCAAAGGTGCATTTTGCGGGGTTTAGTTTCATATCGTATTGGTTGAGGATATCAAAGCATTCTTTTAGGTGGGAGATGTGATTTTCCCCAGCTGATGATTTAACCAGCATATCGTCAATGTATACCTCCATAGTTTTTCCGAGCTGTCCAGCGAACATTTTGTTCACCAGCCTTTCGTAGGTAGCTCCCGCGTTTTTTAATCCGAATGGCATTACCTTGTAACAGTAGGTCCCGCGCTCGGTAATGAATGCAGTTTTTTCTTGATCTTCAGGATTCATCATGATTTGATTGTATCCCGAGAAGGCATCCATAAAGGATAAGAGCTGATAACCGATGTGAGGTAACGGGAAGCTATCTTTAGGGCAAGCCTTGTTTAGGTCGGTGAAATCTACACAGATCCTCCACTTCCCGTTTTTCTTTTTCACTACTACGGGGTTAGCTAGCCAATCGGGGTAATGTACTTCTCAGATGGACCCTGCTTTCGTGAGTCGATCTACTTCGTCGTTGACAGCTTGGGCTTTTTCGAGGCCTAGCTTACGGCGTTTTTGTTTGATCGGTTTGAAAGTAGGATCTACATTGAGCTTGTGAGTAGTGACGTTTGGGTCTATACCTCTCATGTCGCTGGTGGTCCATGCAAACGTTTTGACGTTGCCTTTCAGGAAGTCGATTAATTCCTTTTTTGTTTCGAGAGGTAGCTCTGATCCGATGTTCACTTGTTTCTTGGGATCAGAGTCGTCGATGCTAACTCGTTCGGTTAGGTTCCTAGGGGGACCTCGAATATTTTGTTGCATCTCTCGACCTTCCTGGATCTGTAATTGCTATTGGGGTGATTCCTTGAGGATTCCGAATCCTCCCAAGTAACAGATCCTGGAGATCTTCTGACTACCTCGTACTATGGTTACTCCGTCAGGTGTTGGAAATTTCACGCATTGGTGATAAGTGGAGGCTACTGCCTTCATCTTATGGATCCAGGGTCTTCCTAGGATTGCATGAAACGGAGAGGGCTTATCGATGACCGGGAGCTTGATGGTTCCCAAGGAGGTAACTGTTTCCCCGGAGAAGCCTACAAGGTTAGCTTTCTGACCAATAATTTCATAGTCATCTATTTCGATCCCTTTCAGGGCGTTATAGAAGATAAGGTCGACCGAGCTTCCGGTGTCAACCATCAGCTTAGGCACCTCGTAACCTGCTATGTTCAGGGTGACGATTAAGGCATCATCGTGAGGTCTGTCGAGATCTGATGTCTCGCTCTCCCAAAAAGAAATCTTAGTGTTGGATTCGGGATTGGGAGGCTTAGATTGAGCATTAGAAACGGCCTTCCGCACATGGCTCTTGATTGAATTAACTGAGTCTTGACATATATCGGAGCCTCCGAGGATATAATCCACTCTCGAGCTGGGGCTCGAATGAGGCGGTGGTTTGCTTAGGAGGGTCTCGATTTGTAGACTCTTCCCTTGGGGAAATTTCCCAAGAATCATGTCAACTCTTTTCTTGGGAGCTGGCGGTGGCGAATNTCCACTCTCGAGCTGGGGCTCGAATGAGGCGGTGGTTTGCTTAGGAGGGTCTCGATTTGTAGACTCTTCCCTTGGGGAAATTTCCCAAGAATCATGTCAACTCTTTTCTTGGGAGCTGGCGGTGGCGAATCTGTTTCCTTCTCAGGTGATCTTTCACGTTTTGGAGAGGTGTCTCTGGGACCTCTTTTCTGGTAAGGAGGTGGTTTTTTGAGTTCCACGTCCTTTAGTTCCCAGCTACAAATTTAGCTGCCAACTGTCGTTTGAGGTCCCAACATTCCTCGGTTGAATGCCCTTTTCGATCGTGGTAAGAGCAGTGTTTGTTCTCATCGTAGCCTTTTGACCAGGTGGTTTTGCTTGTCGCGGCAACAGGTTTTTCCTGTTGGACTTCCTCGACAGCATAAGAATGTTCTCCCTGGGTCTGATTATTCCGGGAGCTCTCTTTTCTAGAGGATCCTTTTGCTTCCGAGGTTTCACCTTTCGGGGGATTCTGGGATTTCTTATGGATTTTATCCAGTGCAGCTGTTTCCTCCTCCAAGGTAATGTATCTCGATGCTTTGTGAAGAGCATCATCGATAGTTGGGGGAGGGTTAAGCGTTAGCTCGGACCAGAATTATGATTTGTACCAGAGGCCTCTTCTAAGGGCTTCGATGGCAACTTGATCGTTGGGGTTCGAGAGCTTAGTTCTGACTGCTCTGAATTTCTCGATGTAGATTCGTAACGAATCTCCCATTCCTTGCCTGATTTTCTCGAGGTCAGCCTCGGAAGCTTGCTTGAGGATATGGGTTGAGTATTGTTTCATGAAGGCGTTGGTGAGCTGGTCGAAGTTATCTATTGAGTTTGGCTCGAGGCTTGAAAACCATTCGAGAGCTGTTCCGACCAGGTTCTCAGCAAAGGTTCTGCAATAACCTGCTTCGCATTCTTCTCTTGTGAAGTGAGCTTTCACTATAGCTAAGCGGAAGGCTCTCAAATGAGCCTTAGGGTCTGAGGTCCCGTCATTTTCAGGGATCCTAATTTTTCGGGTATCTCTTATGTAGGAGCTAGCGATTTTGTTTGTGAATGCGGTTTCACGGGTTTCCTCAATCAAGCTCTCGATTTTGGGAGCTGAGCTCGTTGCTTTGTGTACTTGAGCATTCAACTTTTGGAGAGCTGCGTGAGTTTGCTCCATGTATCGGCGAATAGCCTCAGGTCCTTCTAGGGGAAGGACGGTTGGGTCGTCGTGATGAATCTGATGAGGAGATTATTGATGGAGTCGAGCGTCGTTGTTCTCCCAAGCGTTAGGTGGGCTAAATCGCTCGCTACCTCTAGGGCCACCTTGAGGGACGCGACCAGGGGGGTGAGCTGTAGGATCAGCTTCCGTCCTCGGGTGGCTGTCTCGATTAGGGATCGCGCTCCCATTTTGGTAAGCTGAAGCCGGTGCTCTTCCCTAGGAGGGAAAGACATTCCTTCTCCGGACTTATAAATAGGTGGCGGAGGTGGTAATCGTGTGCTCTGTTCGTGAACCCTATTGGGTGCAGAGCTTGTCGTCGCTACATTACTTCCCATAGCGCTAGTTACCGGTGGACTGAATACTAGGGTTGTCCCGGTATGAGATATCCAGAGAACAGGCTCTTGCCCATCACGAGCAGTGCTGTTTGGGGAAAAATCCAGGCGTCCGCGAGGGAAGGTGGATTCGGTCAGTCGGTCTCGGAAGGTGACTCCCGATCCTTGGCGTTGTGACAGATGGGTCATCTCGGTTAGAGATCTAGTCACTTCCTCGAACCGTTGCTGTCAAGCAGTTAGCTGCTGCAACGTGCGCTCGTTATCCTGAGCTCTTTTTACCAATTGCACCATCATTCGACGCATCTCGAATAGCTGAGCTTCCGAATGATTCAGAGCGGGTTGACGCTGAGGGTTTTCGGGGTGTGTAACCTCCGAATTGTTTCCACTGGAAGATCTTGGGTTAGGTATTCCAGTTTGGTTCGGTTGAACATTAGCCGGAGGCTGTTGCCCGGATCGGTGATCGGCGGATCGAGGTTCCGGATTCTGAGGATCCGGGTCTCTCCTGTTCGGTGAGCCGTCGATCTGGATCACGGGGTCAGAGATTGATGGGTTCGTCGCCTGGTTGGATGGATCCATTCTCAAGCTACGGAGTGAAGAATTCAATTATCTCGTCCCCTCAGACGGCGCTAAAATGTGAGGGGTAAAACTCACTCTCTAATTTAGGTTAGGTTTAAATTGGGAAAAAGACAATCGTGGGCTCAATCCTTTTAAAGCTTAAAGAATGAATATGATTGTATTTGATGAATAATGGTTACAAAGACGATTGAAATGAATACAAGGAAATCAATGAATTATTTGTGAGTGATAATGTATTGTGTAAATTCGTAAAAAAGCGTGAATCCCCTTCTTTTCATTTCTTCTTCCTTTAAATAGTCCCAGATCACGTTTAACCTCTCCTGATTAGTCTCCGAGATCACCTCCGTAAACTGAGGGATTTGCAACAGCTTCGTTTTGACCGAATCATACGCCTCTACCTTCGTATCCTAGGCTATTTTATTAGGTTCCTGCGAGAGAAGCCGGACCTCTTCTTCGTGACCTCTTTCTCGTGACCTCTTTCTCATGGCCTCTTTTATCGAAATCCTTGGAAGTAGCCTCCGTCCCTAGGTGAGCTCCACTCTCCTTTGAAATGATAATTCACGCGTGGCCCATTATTAAGCTTAATTTGATTGATCCGCTAATTTCAGCTAACGGGCCATATTTGGGCCCAACAGCCGTCCGGTGAACATTTTGTTCACGAGCCTTTGGTAGGTAGCTCCTGCATTTTTTAATCCGAATGACATTACCTTGTAACAGTAGGTTCCGCGTTCAGTTATGAACGCAGTTTTTTCTTGGTCTTCAGGATTCATCATGATTTGCTTATACCCCGAGAAGGCGTCCATAAAGGACAAGAGCTGATGGCCAGCTGTCGCTTTAACGAGGCGATCGATGTGAGGTAACGGGAAGCTATCTTTAGGACAAGCCTTGTTTAGGTCGGTGAAGTGTACACAGATTCTCCACTTCCCGTTTTTCTTTTTCATTACTACGGGGTTACCCAACCAATCGGGGTAATGCACTTCGAGAATGGACCCTGCTTTTGTAAGTCGATCGACTTCGTCATTTCGACTTGAGCTTTTTCGAGGCCCAGCTTACGACGCTTTTGTTTGATCTGTTTGAAAGTAGGGTCTACATTGAGCTTATGAGTGGTGATGTTTGGGTCTATACCCTTCATGTCACTGGTGGTCCATGCAAACGTTTTGACATTGCTTTTCAGGAAGTCGATTAGCTCCTTTTTAGTTTCGAGAGGTAGCTCTGATCCGATGTTCACTTGTTTCTCAGGATCAGAATCGTCGATGCCAACTCGTTCGGTTAGGTTCCTAGGGGGGCCTCGAATATTCTGTTGCATCTCTCGACCTTCCTGGATCTGTAATTGCTATTGGGGTGATTCCTTGAGGATTCCGAAATTGGTCATTTTCATAATCCCCCGGCTATGACCGGAAGCTTGATGGTTCCCAGGGAGGTAACTGTTTCTCCGGAGAAGCCTACGAGGTTAGCTTTCTGACCAATAATTTTGTAGTCGTCTATTTCCATCCCTTTCAGGGCGTTATAGAAAATAAGGTCGACAGAGCTCCCGGTGTCTACCATCAGCTTAGGCACTTCGTAGCCTGCGATGTTCAGGGTGACAATTAAAGCGTCATCGTGAGGCCTGTCGAGGTCTGATTTCTCGCTTTCCCAAAAGGAAATCTTAGTATTGGATTCAGGGTTGGGAGGCTTAGACTGAGTATTAGACACAGCCTTCCGTACGTGACTTTTGATGGAATTAACGGACTCTAGCCATATATCGGACCCTCCGAGGATATAATCCACCCTCGAACTGGGGCTCGATTGAGGTGTTGGTTTGCTCAGAAGGGCCTCGATTTGTAGGCTTTTTCCTTGGGGAAATTACCCAAGAATCATGTCGACTCTTTTCTTGGGAGCTGGCGGTGGCGAGTCTGTCTCCTTCTCAGGTGACCTTTCGCGCTTCGGAGAGGTATCTCTAGGACCTCTTTTCTGGTAGGGTGGTGGTTTTTTGAGTTCCACGTCCTTTAGCTCTCCAGCTACGAATTTAGCTGCCAACTGTCGTTGGAGGTCCCAACATTCCTTAGTTGAGTGTCCTTTTCGATTGTGATAAGAGCAGTGTTTGTTCTCATCGTAGCCCTTTGACCAGGGGGTTTTGCTTGTCGCGGCACCAGATTTTTCCTGTTGGACTTTTTCGACTGCATAAGAATGTTCTCCCTGGGTCAGATTATTTCGCAAGCTCCCCTTTTTAGAAGATCCTTTTCCTTCCGAGGTTTCACCTTTCGGGTGATTTTGAGATTTCTTATGGATTTTATCTAGTGCAGTTGTTTCCTCTTCCAAGGTAATATATATAGATGATTTGTGAAGAGCATCATCGATAGTTGGGGGAGGATTGAGCGTTAGCTCGGACCAGAATTCCGATTTGTACCAGAGGCCTCTTCTATGGGCTTCGATGGCAACTTGGTCGTTGGGATTCGAGAGCTTAGTTCTCACTGCTCTGAATTTTTCGATATAGACCCGTAATGAGTCTCCCATTCCTTGTCTGACTTTCCAGAGGTCGGCCTCGGAAGCTTGCTTTAGGATATGGGTCGAGTACTACTTCATGAAGGCGTTGGTGAGCTGGTCGAAATTGTCTATTGAGTTCAACTCAAGGCTTGAAAACCATTCGAGAGCTGTTCCGGCCATATTTTCCGCGAATGTCCTGCAGTAACCTGCCTCGCATTCTTCTCTCGTAAAGTGAGCTTTCACAATAGCTAGTCGGAAGGCTCTCAAATGAGCTTTAGGATCTGAGGTTCCATCATATTCGGGAATCCTAATTTTTCGGGTATCTCTTATGTGAGAGCTAGCGATTCTGTCTGTGAATGGGATCCCACGGGTTTCCTCAATCAAGCTCTCAATTTCGGGAGCTGAGCTCGTTGCTTTATGGCCTTGAGCATTCAACTTTTGGAGAGCTGCGTGAGTTTGCTCCATATATCGGCGGATGGCCTCGGGTCCCTCTAGAGGAAGGATAGTTGGGTCGTCATTATGAATCTGACAAGGAGGTTCCTGTCGGAGTCGAGCCTTGTTATTCTCCCAGGCATTCGGTGGGCTAAATCGCTCACTAGCTCTTGGGTTGTTTTGAGGGATGCAACCAGTAGGGTGAGCTGTGGGATCAGCTTCCGTCGTCTGGTGACCATCCTGATTCGAAATCGCGTTCCCAGTTTGATAAGTTGAAGGTGGTGCTCTTCCCCTAGGAGGGAAAGATATTCCTTGTCCGGACCTGAAAACAGGTGGCGGAGGTGGCAAACGTGTGCTTTGCTCAGTAACCCGGTTGGGCGCAGAGCTGGTTGTCGCAACGTTGCTCCCCATAGCGCTGGTTACGCGTGGGTTAAACGTAGGAGCTGTTCCAGCGTGTGGTGTCTGGAGAACAGACTCCTGTCCCTCTGGGGCAGTGCTATCAGAGGAAAAATCTAGACGTCCGCGAGGGAACGCGGGATCAGATAACCAATCTCAGAAGGTGATTCCCGAGCCTTGGCGTTGCAGTGTCTGGGTTGTTGCGGACAGAGGCCTGGTTACTTCTTCGAATCGTTGTTGCCGAGCAGTTATCTGTTGCAACGTACGCTCATTCTCCTGAGCTCTATCTACCAACTGCACCATCATTCGATGCATCTCAGATAGCTGAGCCTCTGATTGGTTCAGAGCGGATTGACGCTGAGGGTTCTCAGGGGCTGTAACCCCAGAGTTGTTTCCACTAGAGTATCTCGTGTTAGTTATCCCAGTGGTGGTCTGGTTCGGTTGAGCAGTAGCCTGAGGCTGTTGCTCAGATCGGTGATCAGCGGATCGAGGCTCTGGGTTCTGAAGATCCGAGTCTCTTTTGTTCGGTGAGCCGTCGATCTGGATCACGGGATCAGGGATAGATGGGTTCGTTGCCTGGTTGGATGGATCCATTCTCAAGTTACGGAGTAAAAGATTCAATTATCTCGTTCCCCACAGACGGCGCCAAAATGTGAGGGATAAAACTCACTTCCTAATTTAGATCAGGTTTAGATTGGAGAGAAGAGAACGTGGGCTGAATCCCGTTTAGAACTTAAAGAATGAATATGATCGTATTGAATGTTTTTGGTAAAAGATTATTACAAGTATAACGATTTGTGATTACAAAGGATAAAGAATGTTTGTAGAATTCTAGAATGTGTAAATAATGAATGAAATCTGATCCCCCTGTTCCGATCTCCTCCTCCTCTTTAAATAGCTCTCAGCCGTGCTCCAACGATCTTAGCTAACCTCCGAGATTTGCTCCGTGAGTTAGGGGACTCTCAACAGTCTCATTTTGGCCGGGTCCTGCGCATCAAGCCTGAGCTACTCCCATTAGCTCTTTCTAAATGAGGTCCGGAGTTCTCTTCCGTGACCCGTTTTGTTAACATTTCTTCCTTAGCAAAACAGCCTCCGGCTTCTTCTTAACTCCTTTCTCAAAGATTTAATTGCTAATGGCCCATTGTCAACTCTTATTACTCAAGCCCGTTAATTTCAGCTAACGTGCCATATTTGGGCCCAACAACGTCCCAAAGGTTCATGAGATCGCTCAGAATCCTAATGTTGAGATCAAGGAGGCTACCCTTCAAGCGACCAAAGAGCCTTCTGAAGTCGAGCATCCGAGGTCTAAGAGGTCTAGGGTTGACCAAGTGGACAGATCGTCTAGGTCTTCCTCCTCTTCTTCCAGGGGAGGAACCGTGGGTTGGAGTTTCACCCACTCGAAGCCTGGTTTTGTCCTGGAAGATCCTTGGGGTTTGGCTAAATTGATGAGGCATATGAAGAGGACTGGTTGCTCTCTCCTTGCGATCGACAACTTGACCAATCGGGAAGAATATGTGGAGGTTGCTCACTGTATGGGTCAGGTAAGGAACCTTGATATCTTTCGGTTTATTTCTAAAAAGATCCTTGATTCTTGGTTCGTATAATTTTTATGTAGCTGGCTGGGGCTATCAACAGAGCCCAATTGAAATTGGAGGACACGGTTAACAATGCTCCCGGAGCCGGAGAGTTGGCTCGAGGGACCGAGATGGTGAAGGCTACCAAGGAGGAGCTCGATCATTCAAGAGCTAAGGTTGCTGAGCTTGAGGTGGTGGTTGAGAGACTCGGCTCGAAGGCTGACATTCAAGCCAGGAAAATTGAGAGCCAGACTATCGATATCCAAGTGAAGGGAAGAAGGATATCAGAGCTGGAAGCTGCTCGGAAGATTGCTGAACAACAGGTCCGAGATCTCATCGCCTCGTCGCAGGATAGCCAGAGGAACAAAGAGGCCGAAGTTAAACTAGCCATCCGAAAAGGGAAGAAGGAGGTAGCCGAAGTTTACAACAAAATTTTAGCCTCCGTTAGAGAAAAGTTCGCCAAGAAGCGTGAGGAGTTTAGCCTTCAAATTTATGCTCAGGAACTTTAGGCCAACACTGTCCTTCTCGAGGAGATGCTGTCCAATGAGATCATGAGTGTTGATGAGGAGTACAAGAGACTAATGTTTTTGATCCCTGAAGCCACCGCTGCGTATGAGAAGGCTCAGTATCTGACTTCTCAGTGAGCAAGCTACCTCTGCCTCAGATTTCGGAGAGCTCAGGTATCTTCGAGATCAACATGTTTAATCTGTCCTTTTCTGGGGAATATGGTTCTAACTTGGGTCTTGTGGATCTCGCTTCGGCCCCAGTCGAGGCAACTATGGAAGGAGGCGACAAGGAGATAGGCGATGGAGTCCCAGCCAAGGAGAATGAACCAGGTGAGGAGGATGATGGCGAGGAGAAGGGTGCTGATGAAATGGAGGTTTAAGAGTGGGTGTTCTTTCTCTCTTTTAAAATTATGCCTTTGTGTTTTCTAGACTTCCGCCCAATGGGCTTTCTTTTCATCTTTGTTAAGACTTATAGCCTGTGTGGGAACCGAAATTCACACCTGTCGATTTCCGTTATATAAGGAAAGTTAGGAAAACCCTAATTTTCCAGAGGAACCGGATCTCTGCGAAAGCCAACGACAAGTAACCAAGAACGCGATTAATATGAATAAATTGAAAGATATAAAAAGAAAAACGAGATTGAGAGCAAGAAGGATTCTTATTCTGAATTCGCGTAAGAACGGTTACAACGAGAGTTGCCTTAGCTGCGTGAGCCGTCGGCAAAATTCCTAGTTCTAGCAATCTAAGACTAAAACCCTAGTTGAGACGCAGCTCGATATCGAAAACGGAAAATTGCCTAAATGCTAAGTTTGGTGGTGAAAGCTCTGAAAACTCGTCCCTCAGCTTCTGCCCTATGCCTCCTCCTTATATACTCCTCCTTAGGCGGTTTTAGTCTTTCCATTTTGCTCGAAACCAAATATTTTGGGAACTTTCCATATCTGTCAATCCTTCCTTTTCTTCTGCGGAAATCTTCTATTTATCTTCAAACTTGCCTTTTATCTTCCGTCTGCGAGTAGACCGTCAAAGCGTTATCGTATCTTCGGGTTTGATTTCGTTAACCTCGCGAGATGGGTTTTTATCGTGTTTTAGGACCTTTCGGGCCGTTTTACGATAAAAACCGTTTTACGACTTTAACGAGACCGTTTCCTGATCCGATGCCGTTTTTTAACGATTCTCTCGACGTTTTTTAAAAACGCGTTTTTTATAATCTTAACGAAGAATCTCGGATAAATCGTATAGTTTAGGCGACGTTCGGTGTTTTGATTAACCGTTACCGTTTTATACCATATCTTCGAGTTCTTTTCGGGAAAATGGAGTTTTACGGTTCTTATCGTAAAACTCGAACGATAGGACGGATCGAGACGAAACGGGAGACATTTTGACCGTGATTCGGAATACGATCGTGTCGAAGGACGTATGCCTTGAATCAAGGATGTGGGAGATCGAGGCTTGGGATGGTCGGCTCGACGTACGGCGAGCTAGTTCAGCTTGGCTAGGTCGCCATATGGCGAACTAGGCGAAAAGAACCAGTGGGGCAAAGTCAGCACCTCTTAGTTCGCCCAATGGCGATCTAGCCGGGACGGAACTAGTTCGCCGATGGGCGAACTAGTCGAGATGGACTAGTTCGCCCATCGGCGAACTAGTCGAGTATCTCCTAGTTCGACTAGAAACGATTCTTCGAGTTTTATAAAACGATTCTCGAGTTTTATAAAACGATTCTTCGGGTTTTATAAAACGATTCTTCGAGTTTTATAAAACTATTCTCGAGTTTTATAAAAAGATTCTTCGAGTTTTATAAAACGGCTTCTCGAGTTTTATAAAATGATCCTCGAGTTTTATAAAACGATTCTCGAGTTTTATAAAACAAATCTTCGAGTTTTATAAAACGATTCTCGAGTTTTATAAAACGATTCTTTGAGTTTTATAAAACGATTCTCGAATTTTATAAAACGATCCTCGAGTTTTATAAAACGATTCTCGAGCTTTATAAAATGATCCTCGGGTTTTATAAAACGATTCTCGAGTTTTATAAAACGGTCCTCGAGTTTTATAAAACGATCCTTGAGTTTTATAAAACGATTCTTCGGGTTTTACAAAATGATTCCTTTTATATTTCTGCGGGGAGTTTCGGCCGTTGATTCCGTCGTACCGATTTTGACCCCAACAGTTAGCCCCCCATCTCGTAAGAATCTTGAGCCTTTAGCGTAAGGTTCTTGTGAGTGGTTAACCAGTTTTAGTTAAGTTAGGCGGAATTAATGGTCGGAAAGGTCCGTTGAAAGTGGTCTTTCCACTCTCCAGGGAGCGGAAAGCGTTTAAGATTAGGACTGCGCCTTGTGAAGGCTGCCTACGTACCCTTTTGAGGGGATCAAGCCTTTCGTAGTTCATTTCGGAGTTAAGGTTCGTATGACCTGTTTCCTAGCAAGACCTTTACGGTCTAGTTATATGTTGTGTAGGAATTATCGAGCATATTGATGTCGATGGCATCTGGACCTTTGCCGGCCTTGAGACTAGCCGCGTAGGCCGTTTGGCCTGGCCGAGCGTGGCCGTTATAGTTTTCGGACTGGCCGTGTGCGGTTCTGAGTCCCCGCCGCTTTTGCGGCTTTATTAAAAATCAGTTTGCGTTTTTAAGAGCGTGTTTTTATTCATATGAATGTAGCGGGAAGATTATGGGTTGATATTGAGGGAGGTCCGCGAGTTGTCGTCTCGCATTCCTTTTTCCCTTAGTGTATCGCCTTGTTCGTTTGCCCGTTTTAGGATGTTTAGTAAATCGAGTGAGCGTTTAGATATAGACGAAGAGACATGCCTTTAGGATCTCCATTCATGCCTTGAGACGTTAGCGACCAGTGTGATGGGTTTAGGGCAAGACCTAGGTTTACTTTCGGATTGACGCTATGTGATGACTAGTCGGCTTTCGTTTTGCCTGTTGCGATTTTAACCTGATTCCATACCGATTTAGAATCCGCGATAGGTTCTCGGCTTATACGATTCGTCTGGTTGGAACCGAGCATCTCACCGGGAACAATTTCTAAC